>CM031948.1:14523283-14838283 GCA_018749465.1 Paracanthobrama guichenoti | reverse complement strand
ATTTAATTTCCAGCAGATGGTGCTCTTTCTAAACCGAGGAGCAAATGCAGTGTCTCTGACTATCAAAACATCATCACTCATTGTTGTTGGCATTACAAAAGATGTTTAAGGTCATTAAGTGTTTAAGGTTATCATAAGGGCTTTCAGACCCATTGTGGGAATGCCCAGTATTTTGTGTATTATTATTTTAGACTCAGCACTTTGACAATAGTATGTATTCATATCCTTAGTTTAGGTTTCCTGTTCTGATTTTACTGCTAGGATGTAGGTCTATTTCCTTTGGACATTCCCTTTTTCACACAAGCACAAAATCTCAGGAGTAATGGTGGCTATGGTAGAATAAATAATATAGCAGAAGGCAAATCTGTTCTCTGTCCTCAAATGTGGTTGTCAGAATAATAACAGTTATGAATGTTAGTCAATACTGGTTCCAAATGATAGCTTATCAATTCCTTTGAGGTAATCAAATGCTGTGACTTCAGGGATCTTTAAATGGTAATTGGGTGCCCTTATAGTATTTGTGACCCTTGTAAATGGAATTAGCATCTCTGTGTGTGACGTTAATAGTGTGGGAAAGCAAGACACTTCCGTCACTGGATTACATTTAGTTACTTAAAACAGTTCTGGAGCCATTAAGTATAATTACACCATGCTATAAAAAGAAAATTTACCACACAGAAACCTAATAGATTTATTATGCATTGTAATCATATTTTAGAAGGCAACAAGGTGCATCTGATGGATAAGTTGTTTTATATTCATAAAGATTATTTATTATTTATATAGGCCTTTTAAGTATTTGTTTACTACCTTTTGTAGACTGAATAGGAATGCTATAAATTATAAATAGAGTTTAGAGTGTTTAGAGTTTTCTAAACACTTGTTTCATACCTGTTTTATATAGTGTATATCTAATGTGTTTCAATTTCAACTATAAAATAATACAAATGATCAACACAAAAATAAAAGATAAAAAAAATCTGTCAACTAGCCCATTTTCAAACTTTTCTCACTTCTGTTTCTAGCTGTTTTGGATATGTTATGATATGTTCTCCATATTAGTACCTGTTTCATAGAATAGTATGAAAAACAGTAAGTATAAAAGTCTCCACAATACTTGTGTTACATTCAGTAGGCTAACAACTGCAATCAAACATTTATACAGTATGGATTGTTAACAGATTGTGCATATCCAAGGATTGGTTTGAGACAATAGATCTCAAGGACACCTTTTTTCACGTTGAGATTCAGCCAGAGCACAGGAAGTTTCTTAGGTTCACTTTCGGGGGTAAAGCTTACTAGTATCGAGTTCTTCCTTCGAGTTTAGCCTTATCCCTAAAATGGCGCCACCGTTTTCGGTCACCGTTCAGGTCGCTCCGCGAAGACTGTGCTTTTATTTGCTATTTTACTTTCTTTTACTCTCAATTTTTACAAACTTATCATCTGCATTGATCTACTATGACAGCAAAACTCTTTTGGACATTGGTTACCTCTACACTGGACTGTTTTAGGACACTTTCGGCGATACTCTGTGGCCATCTGAGATTCTTCGTAACGCCGAGTTGAACAATGGACAGAGCCAACGGCGTAGAACCAAGAAACACCATGGGAAACGCGCTGGAATTCGAAACAGACTGAGGAAAAGGGCATTCAGTCCTCCTCTCCCGAGCATTCTTCTAGCAAATGTTCAATCCTTGGAGAATAAGATGGACGATCTTAGAGCCAGGATAAGTTTTCAACGGGACATGAGAGACTGTAACATATTTTGTTTGTCCGAAACATGGCTCACGCCCGCTGTCCCGGACACAGCTGTGACGCCGTCGGAGAATTTCTCTGTTTTTCGGATGGACAGAACAGCCGAGGCCGGTAAATCCAAAGGTGGTGGAGTATGCTTCATGATCAACAAGAAATGGTGCGATCCCAGGAACATCACCATTCTCTCGCAGTCCTGCTCGCCTCATCTGGAACATTTAACAATCATCTGCCGCCCATTCTATCTGCCAAGGGAGTTTTCTGCGGTTGTCGCGACCGCTGTTTACATTCCACTGCAGGCAGACACAGCGCTGGCTTTATCTGGCCTTCATGATGCTGCCAGCGGCGTCATAAACAAACACCCCGATGCTGCTTTCATTGTCGCAGGCGATTTTAACAAAGCAAACCTAAAGAAAGTCCTGCCAAACTTTCACCAGCACGTCTCCTGTCCTACACGAGGAGCAAACACACTGGATCATTGCTACTCTCCGTTCAAGAACGCCTATAAAGCGCGGTCACTTCCAGCGTTTGGCAAATCGGATCATGCCGCCATTTTCCTCACTCCCGAATACAATCAAAAGCTCATTCAGGAACCCCCGGTGAGGCGGGAAGTTAAGCGTTGGTCGCCCCACTCAGAGACCGCGCTTCAGGCAGCTCTGGATGACGTTGACTGGGACATGTTCGGCGAGTTCAGCCGGCGTAAACGAGTTCACAGACGTGGCGCTTTGCTTCATCAACACACTTACAGAGCAAGCCACGCAAACAATAACAATAACGTCCTTCTCAAATCAGAAACCGTGGGTGGACAATTCAATCCGCGTGGCAGTGAACGCACGCACTGCTGCTTATAACGCCGGTCTCCATTCAGGGAATATGAATGAATACAAATCATCCTGTTATGCTCTGCGGCGTGCAGTTAAAGCCGCAAAGCTCCAGTATAAAGACCGAGTGGAGTCTCATTTCCAACTCAACGACTCGCGGCGCATGTGGCAAGGTCTGAGGTCCATCTGCTCGTTTGGATCTAAATCCTCTGCAGAGGGTTAAACTCTTTCTACGATTGCTTTGACTGTAACCGCGGCAACGCGACTCCGCCAAGTGGCGCGTTAGAGGAAATTACTCAAAGCAGCAACAATCACGTGATCTCTGTCTCGGAGGATGAAGTTCGGAGAGCACTCAAGCGTGTGGACGTCAGGAAAGCTGCCGGGCCGGATGGTATTTCAGGTCGTGTTCTGCGGTCCTGTGCTGATCAGCTCGCCGGGTTGTTTACATCTATCTTTAATGAGTCCCTCGCTACATCTGTGGTCCCAACCTCCTTCAAAATATCCACCATCATCCCTGTCCATAAGAACAGTAAACCCTCTTGCCTAAATGACTATTGTCCAGTGGCTCTCACGTCTATAGTCATGAAGGTCTTTGAGAGACTCATTAAAAACACCATTTGCGCCTACATTCCTGACACTTTGGACCCTCTTCAGTTTGCCTATCGTCCCAATAGATCGACTGAAGATGCCATCTCTCATGTCCTCCACTCCTCCCTCACTCACATCGACAGCAAAAGTGGGAACTACGTAAGGCTGCTATTTATTGACTATAGCTCAGCCTTTAACACCATAGTTCCCATCAAGCTAACCTCCAAACTCCTGGATCTCGGCCTGAATCCTTCTCTCTGCCACTGGATACTGTTGTCCTGGGCCTCATTTCCAACAACAATGAGACGGCATACTTGGACGAGGTGGAGCATCTAACATCATGGTGCCAGGACAACTGTCTCTCTCTGAATGTTGGCAAGACCAAAGAAATGATTGTGGACTTCAGGAAGAGACAGCAACGGACATACTCCCCCCTCATGATCAGCGGGTCACCAGTAGAGAGAGTGAGCAGCTTCAAGTACCTGGGTGTAAACATCTCCGAGGACCTGACCTGGACTGCTCACATTCAGACACAGGTGAAAAAAGCCAGGCAAAGACTGTACCACCTGCGCCAGCTGAGGAAATTCAGGGTTTCACCAGCTATCCTGAAAACTTTCTATTTAGGGGCGATAGAAAGTGTATTAACTCAGTGCATCACAGCGTGGTATGGGACACCAGCACCAGTCATGACCGCAAAGCCCTGCAAAGAGTTGTGCGCTTATCCGAGCGTATCTCAGGGTCAGCTCTCCCGTCTCTGCAGGACGTCTACACCAAACGCTGCAAAGGCAGAGCTACTAAGATCATCAAGGACTCTAATCACCCTGCAAACCCTCATTTCACGCTGCTGCCATCTGGTAAGCGCTTCCGAAGCCTGATGGCCAAAACTGAGAGACTCAGGAGGAGCTTCTTCCCCCAGGCCATCAGACTCCTGAACTCAGTCACGTGACTTCACTTCAGGATATACATACTGACATTGCACTGCACTTTCTGTTCTCGTTGTTACTGTGTAACAACCTGTTATAAACCTGTTTGCACATTATACTCTTTATACATTTGTTAACCACATATTTATAAGTCTACAGTTTACTCACTGCACAGACTACTTAAATTATTTTATTCCACTTTATTCTTATTTTTTTACCTTTTTTTTTTTTTCTACTTGACTTGATTATTTATAATTCTACAGATATATATATATATATATATATATATATATATATATATATATATATATATATATATATATATATAGTACTTTTTTATCCTATTTCTATTATAATTTTGTGAATTTGCACTGTCCATGGAGCGGACATGTTTACATTTCACTGCCGGTTGTATATTCTGTATATAACTGTGTATGTGACAAATAAAACTCTTGAATCTTGAATCTTGAATCCCCACACACCTTCATAAAGGGCACAGTTGCTTGCCTTGGCTCCTTTGCAACTCCAGGGCATTCATGTACTCAATTACATAGATGATTGGCTTATCTTAGCCCAATCAAATGAACTGTTCAATCGGGACTCCGATTGAACCCCAAGAAGAGTATGCTTTCTCCTGCTCAGAGATCCACTTTTCTGGATGAGGAACGAGATTCTACAATGATGCATGTACGCTTGTCTCCTGCATGAGTAGATGCCATCCAACTGCCACAAGTGGCATCAGGCTAGGCCAAAAATGATCTGTCATTCACATTCAGAGGCAACTGGGTCTCATGGTGGCAGCAGCCAATGTTATTCCATTGGGTCTGCTGCACATGTGATCATTTCAGCTCTTGCTCAAGGTCAAGGGGTTCCATCCTCTCAACCATCCTTCCAGAGTAATAAGGGTTACACGCAAAGGTCTTCGTACCCTTCAACTCTGGAAGAAACATCTGTGTCTGAACCAAGGTATAGCTCTAAGATTGTGTTGTCGTTGAAAATCTTTAACAACAGATGCTTCTCTCATGGGCTCGCATTGCATTGCACTTGGTGATGTAAGGATTGGATGCAGCTGCTCGGCCATGGAAACCCATTCCATGAAGCTCTCTACACACTGTTCTTGAGCTAATCTGAAGGCCACACAAAGTTTGGAGGTCTGTAGCTATTGACTCGACGAAGTTGGCGACTTCTGCACGCTCTGTGCACCTCAGCATGCGCTGACCCCGCTCTGTGATTTGACATGGCCTACCACTTCGTGGCTGAGTTGCTGTTGTTCCCAATTGCTTCCACTTTGTTATAATACCACTAACAGTTGATCGTGGAATATTTAGTAGTGAGGAAATTTCACAAATGGACTAATTGCACAGGTGGCAACCTATCATGGTACCAAACTTGAATTTACTGTGCTCCTGAGAGCGACCCATTCTTTCTCAAATGAGTGTAGAAGCAGTCTGCATATCTAGGTGCTTGATTTTATACACATGTGGCCATGGAAGTAATTGGAACACCAGAATCCAATGATTTGGAGGGTTGTCCCAATACATTTGGCAATATAGTGTTCCTTTGAAAGGGGTATTGGTTGGGAGACAGGTTGAGACCCATCTGTTGGTTGGGTACCTTCCTGGGACTCTATGTCAGCTGTGGGGTTGGATAAATACAAAGGAATCCAAAAGCTAGTGAAACAGTTTATTGAAGATAGTTCAATAAGTGTAGATAATGCAGGACTTCTCAAGAGTCAAGTTCAATAAGTGTAGATCAAGCAGGATCTCTCAGACGGATGACAGAGAAAACATTGCGTCCCTGCATTGGTAATGCAGGGACGCAATGGGCAACAGAAAATCCTAGAAGATCCAGAGAAAGCCAGTCACCGAGAACACGGAACCGAAGCCTCAGTACACAGAGAGAGACACAGGCAAACCTGAAACGATCTGACAAACAGGACAAGCCACTCAAGCCAGTGGTGTAAACCCTCTCAGCTTCGAAACTTGCGGAAATTGTTGTCACCAAACAGTGTATTTTTCATTGGATCAATTATCTTACAGCTGTCTTTTATGAGGCACGTGGAATGACTTTTCCTCTGGGGGTTAGAGCTCTCTCTATTAAGAGAATGGCATCTTCAAAGGTTCTTGCCAGGGGTGCACCTTTGCGGGATGTTATAGCTTAGACACGAATTTAACCCTAGGAGCCCAGGTTTTCCAGGGTTGATCCGAGACTATCTGCTCAACAGTTTGTATAGGCTCCCTCCCTTGTGTGGTGGTGTGGGTATTAACGTTTCCTTAGCAGCAATGCCATGATGCAGACCATTAAAATCTGATGACATGAATTTGTGGCATTTATTTAATGGTTTCTGTGATGCGCTATTCTATGTCATCACGGCATGCGCTCTGCCAATCAGATTGCCATGTATAGACACATAGCTTCAGTGAACCAGGTTACATACGTAACCTAGACATTTTCAATTGTACCAAGGAATAATTTAGATCTATAGTAAACACAATCTGCAGAATGACATTTATCTATATTTACATATATTTAATCCACAATCCATCTCCATATACCTTACAAACAATCTGTCTAGTGTTTGAGAACGTCTCGGTTACGTATGTAACCCTCGTTCCCTGAAGGAAGGGAACGGAGACGTTACGTCAGTACTGACAAAATGGGGGTTTTGCTTAGAATCACCTCTGAGATCTACAAAACGAGCCAATAGCATGAAAATGCCATGGGTCTGCAGAATTTGCATAACGCAACCCCGCCCCACCGTGTGGGTATAAAGGGAGTTGCGTTGCAGACTCGCATTATGCTTACCTGGTGAAGAGCCGAGGCTGATTGCCCCGGCGGTTCCAGCGGTACAGCTGTTGTGGCAGGGGGACATAACGTCACCATTCCCTTCCTTCAGGGAACGAGGGTTACATACGTAACCGAGACGTTCCCTTTCAGTCAGTACACTACAAGTTATGTCAGTACTGACGAAATGGGGGTCCCAATTCAATCTCGCCACAACGGCTGTCTTCCAGCATCCTGTGCTGACCTGAGCTCCCTGCCGTGAAACCTATCACAAACGAGGGGCTGGGCTCAGCTTACCAAGGTACACTGGGAAGCATATCCAATGTGGAGAAATGCAAAACAATGCCTACCCACAGGGAGGACTTAAGAACACACATATGGCCCTTGTAGGAGCTAACATATGGAACACTCTGGGGTATCCAGCCGCAGGTGGAATATTTCAACCCCAGGGGAGGCAAGGTGTCTTGCCAAGGGAAGACATGTGCTCGAAGAGACTTACCGTGGAATACACATGTGGGGGTTGCCCAAAGGGGAACCATGCACATAGAAGCACCTAGCCTAGCACGAGGGATGACCAAGCGGGCATGCACTCAGGTGTCGGCATCAACAGTGCTGGAGGAACTCAGGGCTTACTGAGAAACTCACCTGAGTAAATATGCGCACGCATCCAGTCCGTAGAGTGGAATGGCGCAGCAAGCGATGACACCTGAGCCTGTCCAGTTACTGGCCCCTTGGGGCGAGTACACGAGAGGAACTGGCTACACTCAGAGATTATGGAATCTAGCGAATGTGTTGGGTGTCGCCCAGCCTGCAGCTCTAAGTCTGTTAGCAAGGTGCCATGCACTAAGCCCAAGTGGAGACAACACTCAGTGGAGTGTGCAGAGACCCCTAGGGGGCATGGCATGCCTTGAACCATAAGCTCAATGGCGTGACAACCTCTGCTTGGAGAGAGCCTTCCCTTTCTGCTGCTCTCCGAAACAGACAAGAACTGTTCAGAGGTCCTGAACACTGCGATCGGTCTATGTAAGTCAAGCCAAGGCTGGGTCTTCCTCCTCCAAGGCAGCGCTTGCAGGTTCAGCACCTGAAGAGGTGGGAACCTTGGGCACACATCCAAGCCGGAGCCTCAGGTTATCACGTGAGAGTAAGCCAGCTTGAATTCCAGGCATGCTTCGTCACCAAAAAAGCTTTGATAGGAGCTAGGCAATCAAGAGCGTCACTTTTCATTGAAAGGAACTTACAACTCAAAAGAACTGCGAGGCTCAAAGGGAGCACTCAGCAGGGTAGATAACACCACTGTCACAAGAGGGCATAAGGTCACAAGAGGGCATAAGGCCTGCAGATCAGGTCGTGCTGTCCTACCATTTTAGAGTCCACCAGGTTGTGGTGAGTCAATATAGCGGCCACCTAAACCTTCAGGGTAGAGGAGACAGCCATCGCTCCACCCTACTTGGAGGAAGGAGAGCACAGACCCGAACAGGCATTTCCTGGGGTCTTCCGTGGAAGAGCACCAGGTGACGAAGAGGTTCCACTTCAGCACATAGGCCTGTCATAGACAAGGCCCTGGCAGAAGTGAAGGTAGCCACCATGTGTTGGTAGGGTACAAAACCTGCCGCATCCCGTCAGGGCCCACATAAGTAGGATACCACAGACAGGGACGTGGGTGTCAAGGGTGCCCCATCTCTGAGTAAGGAGGTCCTACCTTAGAGGGATCGACCAGGGAGGAGCTGTCGCAAGGAGTAAGAGTTCATAGAACCAGCAGGCCATCTGGGGATGGAGTCTACATTCCCCTGGTTAAGTGGCTGAACCCGTGAAAGCTTGTAGGCTGCACGAGTCGGTTTGCCAGGATGAACATTACGAAGCGACCTCAGATGCTTCAGACTCCATGGAAAAGATGGCGGCCAAGTTGCAACATCTGATGGGAGAGCGTAGACCACCTTATCGGTTGGTGTACGCCACTGTCACCAAGATGTGGGAGCGGACCTAAAGCAGGACTCGGAAGCGGTGCAGGGCAAGATGTACGGCCAGCAACTCGAGGCAATTAACATGCTGTAGGCACTGGGGTCCTTTACAGGAGCCCGCAGAAGCACATCAATTGCGCATGGCACCCCAGCCAGTGACATGCGAGAAACTCATTCTAAGGGAACTTTAGCCCATAGAAAAATGAGGTTCACACTGGGTGAAGGTATGATGGCAGGCCCAAGCCACTGGGACCCGGAGCATGCCCTGTTGCCATGCCCATCTCAGGACTCGATTGCCAGTGCTGAAGCGGTCTCATATGAAGCAACCCAAGTGGCGTTACTGCGGCTATGGATGCCATATGCCCCAGGAGCCTCTGAAATAACTTCAGTGGAACCGCACTCTTGCCCTCGAATTGATAAGGGCAAGTCAGCATTGACTGCACGTGCTCGCACTGCGCGTGCATGGCAACCAATCCTCTTCAGGGAAGAGTTTGCTCTTTCCTCAAGTGACCTGAAGGCCCAACGGGTGAGGTGCTGGAGCACGGGGTCCCTGTGATCACAAAACCCAGTCTCGAGAGTGAGCTAGTTAGCCAGTCGTCGAGAAATCTCAGGATGCAAACACCGTGTGCCTGAGTGGCACAAGGGCTGCCTCAATGACTTCAGTGAAGCCAGGAGGAGACAGGGCTACCCGAATGGGAGAACTGCGTACCGAACATGAGAGTACACGTCCTTCAGGTCTGTGCTGCAGACCAATCCAGTGGACAGATGCATTCGAAATTGCATTACGCTGTGAACATCTTGAAATGGAAGCCTAGGAAGGGTTCAGCTCAAGATACACAGGTCCAGGAATGGTCATGACCCATCGCTTCTACTAGGTACCATGAAGTCAGGGCTGTGGAAGCTGGACTCCACCTCGGCTGGAGGGACAATCTCGACCGCACCCCTCGCCAGTAGGGTGTCGACCTCCACACGCATGACAGGGGCATGGCCATGGTATAGCGAACTCTCTGTTTAAACTGGGGAGGAGATTGTGCGAACTAAATCGCATAGCTGAACCTGTGGGAGAACCAGCTGAACAGTTTGGAAGCTCTATTTAGGCTCCCAGAACTGAAGCAGTGGTCGTGCGAGCCACAGGTGTACCCACGATGGGGCAGCGAAGCGGAATGACCGACCCAGACATGGGGAGGCGTGGGAGCGTCCCGAGGTGTGGGCGGGGTCGAATTCCGCACACTGTCAGAGGAGTCCAGGGAAGGACCAGCGTTCCACAGGGGTCTCGTCTGACAGGGGGCTGGCGACAGAGGGGGCTGAGAGTGGCGAGGCTGTGCATCGCGCCCTCTTGGGGCTCAGAGGTGAATGAGTCAGTTCTTTCAATGAAGGAAAACAAAAGATTCTCCCCTAGCCCTCCACCAGGGGAAGGAGTGGCCCTGTTACCATCTCCTGAGAAAGAACTGAATTGACCTCTGAGAGGCCCGTGTCAGGAGCACCACATGGCCTGCTGTTTAACAGGGATGGGGGCTGAGATGGGCTGGGCTGCTGTCGTGCGGACTCCTCCAAGCCCTAGCCCAGGTGTAGGCTGCTACTGGGGCTGGGCGGGGAGGGGCGGGAGCCGCAGGAGGGCAGCCCTAGTGGGGAGCAGGCCGAGGCGTCTGTGCCGGCAGCTGGGTGAAGGTAGCAGCAGGCCGCCGGGGCAGAATGTGTTTAACTGCCTCAGCCTGCTTTTGTGCGGCCGAGAACTGCAGAAATGCATGGCGGACATGGCCTGGCCCGCGGCTCTGTAGGCATGACGTAGGCATGATCGGAACTCTGAAGCAGAAAACATACTACAAGTCTGCAATGCAACTCCCTTTATACCCACACGGTGGGGCGAGGTTGCGTTATGCAAATTCCGCAGACCCATGGCATTTTCATACCATTGGCTCGTTTTGTAGATCTCAGAGGCGATTGGCTTCTAAGTGAAACCCCCATTTTGTTAGTACTGACGTAACTCGTAGTGTACTGACTGAAAGGGAACTAGTGTTTACTAGCTAACATTAGTTTAAACGCATCAAATGCATTTGTGATGTTGAGATTATTTGTTTATTGTTCTTTTTTATTTGTAAAAAGTGTACTTTTAAACAAGTTGTTTTGTTTTCAGTTTGTTTTTTTCAAGTGTGGTCTCTCTGTGTACTCTACAACCAGAAGAGTTGTCCAGCTGAACAGGATTATTAGGACAATAAGCCCAGTATACACATAGGCCATTAAGGCAGCTGTTCATGTTACATCAAGTGCTATTTGATGAGCCTTTGCATAATGTCACAATGCCAATATATACAAGTAAATTATGGGGCAGCCTATCCAGTGGTTGTCCCAGCCCCTATGAATCTGAAGATACCAATCACAGCTTTGTGTTCATTAGTTAACCAAGAGCATTTTTTAGCATTTGTTTTGCATTTCATGATTCATGCATTATGCTGTTTATCAAAGCTTTAGCTAGATAGTGGGATTTGTAAGTGTGTCTCTCAAAGCAGACACGGGTCAGTGTATGACATGTGGGCGTCATATCAAGCAGTTCAGTTTTGTTTCATAGTGAATTTTGGAATAGGCCACTGACCTTCTCTGCCTCTACAAACACTGAGCACTATATTAATATGCCTCAGAGCGGATAAACTCATCCAGTACTGGTCTCATGTCTGGCCCCTTGGGTGTTTGTTTGCCCAGCGGATGGCCCTGATCTGATCCCCCATGCTTTTTCATTCCAAGTTTGTGAGAATCAGAGGACAGCAGGGAGAATATTACGACTGAGTTGTTGAATAGGGAATATCCTTGGCATTTTGTTCACACACATTAAGGTTAGACATCAGTTGAAAGCTCTGGACTGCTTAAATAATTTAAATTAGAAACTGATTAGAAATGAATGTACTATTCTCAAAACATGAAATTGGATTGGATTTCAAGCCAAAACCAGGAGGTAATTTCTTTTTAAACTTACATTTCCTGCCATTGTATTTTTGTGCCAACAAAAATATGTTTCTAGCTGCAGAAAATCAAATGTACTTAAAGAAGCCCAGACCTTAAAAACCTACTGGAGGAGCTGCAGAAACTTCAAAGTTAAAATGAAACTTTGCATCATAAAGGAATTTGAATTCAGTGATGCACAAAACAAGCAGGAGAAACTCAGGAAACACAACCACTCCACTGGACTCCACTCCAAAGAACTGAACAAAACATGGAGTGTACAAGACTAAATGAGCGCACATGGAGCGCACAGACTAAATGAGTTAATGAATTAAAAGACAGGTGAACAGAATCATTAATCACGGGGGAAAAAACTGGCACACTCTAGGAAACTAGGTCACACAGGCAAACAGGAACAGGGAAAAACAGAACTAAAACATGATGAAACTAAACCAAAACAGAACATAACAGAATATAACCGTTACACCACCATTTTTACATGGTGTACCAGTTTACATATACTTACTCCACAAACTAACTCCATGAAAATGGAAAACAGGGATAGATAGCATTGATCTGATGTTAATGTCATCACAACATATAGTTCCTATACATCTATAGTCTATAAATCATCATCATAATGGTTGAAAAACAAGAAAAGTAAAGATTTGGAATTGCCTAATTCTGGACTAAAACCCCTTGTTCATGCTCTAAAACAGTTAGTTCATGTGTTCATGACCTCAAGGCTAGATTAATGTAATGCTCTACTGGGTGGTTGCCATGCTCGCTTAATAAACAAGCTCCAGCTGGCTCAAAACGCAGCAGCTCGAGCTCTTACTAAAACCAGGAAGTATGATCATATTAGACTGGTTCTGTCAACACTGCACTGGCTCCCTATTAAATATCGTATACATTTTAAAATCTTGTTTATTACTTACAAAGCACTAAATGGTTTAGCTCCCCAGTACTTGAGCGAGCTCTTAACGCATTATACTCCATCATGTCTATTGTGGTCTCAAAACTCTGGCCAATTGATAATCCCTAGAATATCAAAATCAACTGCAGGCGGTCGATCCTTTTCCTATTTAGCACCTAAACTCTGGAACAGTCTTCCTAGAATTGTTAGGGAAGCAGACACACTCTGTCAGTTTAAATCTAGACTAAAAACACATCTCTTTACTATGGCATACACACAGAACATTATCAATCTCTATTATTCAAATCAGTTAAATGATTGTTAGGCTGCATTAACTAGGTCAGCCGGAACTGGGAACACTTCTCATAACACCAGTGCGGCTGTACAGCCGAATCAAATTCTGTTGCATTACTTTCCTGTTAACACTGTGAAGCTGCTTTGAAACAATTGGACTTGTAAAAAGCGCTATATAAATAAAGTTGATTTGATTTGATTTGATAAAAACCTTCAAATGTCATTGATCTGAAGCAGTTTTGCAATAGGAGTGAGCCAACATTGCTCCACATCAGTGTGAAACAGTGTTTATTCATTTTTTATCCATTCATATGGATAACTTGACTGAAGGTCAGTATGAAAATCAAATCAGATCAGAAGGAAGGAAACATTTTTCACAGCTTTGTAATTGTATGGTACTGTAGCTGTAAATGTACTGTATGATTTTTTTCTTGCTTTACCATTTTCTTTATTATTATTATTATTAGTAGTAGTAGTAGTAGTAGATACTGTGAGTAGATATGTGTATGTGTGTTTCTTGTGCCTATTATAAGTTTGCGTGTAAGAAATACAGAAACTGTGAGAGCATGCAGGGGACGGAACAGACATAGTGATTGTTTGAGGGCCAAGTACTCATGGTGTGATCAGATTGAGCTGAGAGCATGTGGAGTGAACAGCTGGACAGACAGTTTGAGATTCTGAGCAGAGGAGGTTCAGGCATGGTCAGAATCAGAATGTGGGAAAAGTGCCTTTCACAAAGATGAGGTTATGGGTTTCCACACATACGTAGGCTGATACATCCACCAGATCAGATTTGCAGTCAGCTGTTATGTGTCTGTCACTCAGACCTACGCCAAACAGCCCCGCTGGCATGAATAGATGCACTATGAGCTCTGAGTACAACCAGTGGGGGACTGAGAAGATATGCTGTGTAAAACATTTGCTTGGTTTTCCCCTTAAAGAACCGCAGTACCATTTTGTGCAGATGCAAATTGAGGAATAAACACTATTAAAATAAGTAAAAATGACTGAAGACCATACACAGTGATATAAGGACAATACTGAAACTCACAATTTATTTAGGGTGTTATTGTTGTCACACAAATTTTAAAGGATATTGAAATGTCTTCATACACTGAAAGTCAAAGAGGTCTAATGTCATTTGGGCCACAACAATCTTCAAAAGGTCTTCTTTTAAAGAAAGAAATGCACAAATTGAGACAGAATGTTATAGTTTTGGTATTATTCCAATTAAATATACTTATTTAAATTATACTTTAAAAATCTATGTGCACATGTTATTTTGGGTCGTCCACTTTGCATTTTTTGGTATTAATCTTCAAAGATTAATTGTTAATTTGAAGGACAATCATTAATGAAAATGAAAAAGTATCCACATTATGCATATTCTGCAAGCAAACAAGCATGCTGCATATATGGATTTTATTCTCAAAAGAGGAGCATAAGTAAAACTGAGATTGGGCTGCACATCTGTGTTCTTGGAGAGGGGTCTATTGGGACACAAAGGGATGTTGAGTGTTACTCACATTTTGGAAGGCGAGAAGAAGTGGCCAATGAGGTCCAACTATCAAAAAGAGCACGCCTTCTGTCTCTCTCTCCCTCTATCACAATGAGCTAAGAGAAGGAAAGGATAGCTCATCTTGCATTGCAGTGTTGGTTTGGCTACTTTTGCAAGACGCACCTGATAGCATGTTCTGAATGACTCGCGCAGCGGGAGGACTAGTGTATGTACAAAGATGAGGTTCAGCTGGGGCTTGTCTCTTCTGTTGATTCTGTACGTGGGTCCTCTTAATGCCTTTTGGTGGAACAGTCAAGGTGTCACAAAGAGCCCCACAGTGGACAAAGACAGTTCTGTCAGTGGAACAACCAGTGATGAAGTAGGGACGGATATCATAGATGTAGCCAGAGGGATTCAAGGATTTGTGCAGAACTGGAACGAGAACCCAACTGTAAAATGGAATAATGCTGTCACCTGGGCACCTGGCATCTCCTCGAAGCATGGTCATTCAAAAACGGGTAATGATAAGTCTTTATCAGAGGAAGTCAAACGTGAAATAAATGTCAAAGTTTCTTCAGGTGATGCCAGTGGGTCAGGCTTAGGCTCAGGGCCCACTTTTGATTTGGCTCAGGAAGGCAAAAAAACAACCAACCTTACAGGGACATTGGTTACTGACAGCAGGATTAGCATAAATAACACCCCTAAGGATCACACAAACTGCTTACCAAGAGGCTCTGACTGGCCTTTCTGTATATCTCACGGTGAAGTCAAATTTTCTGTACCTAATTTTTTTAACCACACACAGGCAGAGGATGTGGTAGCTGTATTGAATGAATGGGATTGGCTCCTGCGTTCAGGCTGCCACCATGGTTTGGAATGGTTTTTTTGTCTACTACTGGCACCAAGATGCCATCAGCCCTCTGAAAATTCTGGAATAGTCCTGCTACCCTGCAGGACTTTCTGTGAGGTGCTGCTGGACAGCTGCTGGATAGTCCTACAGGAGAGGGGCCTGCCTGTGGCCTGCCACACCCTCCCCGAGGGACCAGAGCCCAGTCAGCCATGCATAACCGTTAGTAACCACAAAGGTAAAACTGGGATGCATCTTAAACTTGTGCCGCTTGTCTTGTCGGTATGTGTTATTTATTGATGTGCTTTCTACCGTGAGAGGCACAGGTCACTTCCTCTCTGTCAGCGGTAGCTCTGCTCTGCTACTGCTTTGCCAGGGTTTAGACCAACATTTAGGAATACGCTAACCAGCAGAGAGTTTGCACCCATGCACATCTGCTGTGACGTGAGGTCTGCGTCTACATGCATGGCTCAGTGTGAATCCATTAAAATGATATGCATGCATGAATACTAATTACATTATTTTTTACATTCTCAACCTTCGATTCAGAGTTCTGTTTAACCCATAGCTCATATTTGTGTGCAAACATTTTCAAACAGAAATTATGATTCATCAGTACATTTGCACATTTGCACTTAAATATAAAATTTAGTGTAAAATAAACCACAAGATTGCGAAAAACAGATTCCTGGCGGTTTACATTTATTATTATTAGAAACTGAATAATTACAATCACATTTCATATTAGATGTACTTACTATGTACTTACATGAAGGAAAATTTTTTTTCCAGATGTCCTTATTCTGTTCATGTTGTATTGCAAAACACTTGCTGCTATTGAGGTGGGATACGGGTAAAGTTATGGACAGGTTTGGTGGTATGGGTATGTTTAAGGGTGGATTAAGGGGCAAGAGAAGGGTCAACAGTGTAATTATAGATGTCATTACAGAAATTAATTACAACTGTAATAAATACAATGAAAAAATGTATGTACACAATAAGGGCATTGCATTGAAGATTAATTTAAATGTTAGTACATAGTTGTTAAAGGCATTTAATAAAAAGTGGGACATGCAGTGAAAAATTTGTGCTGAAAAGGCGTGTGCACAGTTATTTTTGGGAGGAGAGTATTTAAATGAATCATGCAGGGTGATTTACTAAGGTTTGCACTAGTCAATTTACTGGTATTTGTGCCATTATTTACCGCCTAAAAAAGCATTTCTTAAACCAGACGCTACTTTGCGCTGCTCTTGGTAGATTACATTGGTCATTATGGAAATGATCCGGCTGCATCTGTGTTCTTTAATATGCGCTTTGTCAGTAGATCACATACAGAACTTTCCACTCCCATCAGCGTTTTTTAGGAATTGCACTCTCACTCTAATTTGTCCTTTTTAGTAAATCTGGCTCTAAGTGTGTTGTAGCTAGATCTGCAATTCTACATAAAATCCAAGTTGATCATGTGTAGTTAAGGCCTATATAAATGCTGTTTATTGTATTTCGACTAGTTTTGAGAGTGGCACACTTGACTCCACTTGGAGATCTTGCTGTGCATGGTTGTTTGCAGAAAGTTAGTAATACAGGAGAAAAACCTTGTGTGGAAAACCTTTATATAAGTAGTTTGGGTGTAACTGTGTGTGCATGTTCCTTCTTAAGGAACAAGTTTATGTCTATGCGCCTGTGTATGCACCTCAAATTTTGTGTCAGTACTTTGCACGCATAAGGACATTTGTATGCAGTTATCACTGAATGAGATCAATGTGACAATATACATTCTGTTATGTCAGCTGGGGCGCTGTAACAGGGGGAAGATTAGGATGATTCTGAGAGCCTTGGTCAGACAGGAGGCCTCTATGATGTGGCCCATACCACCACCCCACCCACTTTTGTTTTCTTTCTATAACTATTGACTGAGCTTCTAGTCATCTGTCAACCCCATTTTTGCTGATGGTAACCGCTGCATGACATATTCTTACTAGCGTTGTATGAGAAGAGACAAAACACATTGAAATCTTCAACACACTCTCATAACAGTTCATAGTTTAATGTTTTGGCAAATTGGTGGTGAATTTCTATGAATTCATGTAATCTCATTCATACATTTACTTAAAGGAACACTACATTTTCCAACTCTAGAATTAAACAGTTGAGTTTTACCATTTTCAAATCCATTCAGCCGATTAAGAAACTTTGCTGCCGTACCATTGGTGCAGCAGGCGCAATGATATTACGCAGCGCCTCAAAATAGGCTAACTTCCGTCAACATAACCAACGGGACAACCTGCTTGCACAGGGAGTGTGCCTTGTAACCATGGAGACATTTCTGAGAGACGATTCAGAAGATATTTACTTTTGTGCAGATCCTGAACTGTATCTATTTGAACCGGAATACACTGAAGATTAGGTTATCACATTGGTTATGGTGATGGAAGTCTATTTTATGGTGATGGAAGCCTATTTTCAGGCGCTGCGTAATATCATTGCACCTGCTGCACCCATGGTACGGCAGCAAAATTCCTTGATTATTACACAGGAATGAGAGTATAGTTTGTAGCCATATCAGCCTAGAAAATCGCAACATTTCATTGTCCATCGGTCGTAGTGCACAATGTAACTACAAAAGAGAAGAGTAATAGGAAAAATATCGAAATGTGATCACATTGGTCATTTTTTTGAGCGAGTTGCTAACGGTCTAATCAGATTCAATGATCTATGCTAAGCTATGCTAAAAGTTCTACCGCCAGACCAGGAAATCGGTTGAATGGATTCGAAAACTCAACTGTTTTCTCATGAGACCAGGTTGGAAATCTGCAGTTGTCAGGTATACAGAGTAAGGTACATTTTGTAGATTGCAGAAACCTGTCTATTGGAAAATGCGTCAAGTTAGTTGCAAATATGTAACATTTATATGTAACATAAAAAATCTTTAAAAAAAAATTATGTAGTATTTCTAGTGCTGGACGTGTTTCATTTATGTCTTCGTTCTTTGTAGTAGTTTGTTTTCTTTGCTCTTTCTTTATCACTGTTTATTTGTCTTCAGTAAGTTTGAGAGTTTTTTTAGGCTTGTATTAATTAATCATATTGAAAATGGTGATAAGAATTATGAAATTTCAGTGGTATCAAAAATATATATATAATAAAAACCTTATTTAAAATTAATACCAATATTCCTGGTACATGAAGGCCAGTTTAATCATATATCACAATAAAATTGATTCCCACCATGGTGAATTACTGTACTGTATGTCAGCATTCTTGTCAAACACAACCCCAGTTTGACCACCTAATGCATATGTGTGAGTTGTGGTGGATGTACATGAACAATCCTGTATAAGACCTCAGCCATGTTTGTTGGAGAGTGGGCACTTGGACTAAAAGGCAGATTGTTGTGTGTCTGCGTTTTTATAAAAGGAAGTAACTTTCTGAAAATGACTAGACACTGGGCATTCCATGATCAGACTCAAGTGCCTTTATTTTTAGCTATGAGGGATCTTTTGAATGATGTGCAAGCAATGTTGAGAGAAAGAAAAAAAGGATTCATTGTGAAGACAGTTGTGAAGATCTGTTGTGGGGGGAGAGCAATTCTCATCTGACACAAAGTCTTCCTTGATCATTTAATGACCTTGCATATGCATGTCCCCCTCTGGCACTGCAGTATGATGGCAATTAAAAAGGTTAGTGTTTTGATCTAGCACTGTGGTCTTGGTGAAAGCACCATGGAAATCCCAGAGTTCTCAGAGGCAAGCAACTGTTAAAGAACATATTAAAGATTGTCTTGCAAACCATGATGTAAAAGTTTGTTCTTCTTTTTTTTCCACATCTAGTACCGCATCCAGACTTCATCATTTAACACAATTATTTTGTTTTAGTGCATTTTTGGATTTAAGCCCACTTTGCGTTCAGTGAGTTAGTTTTCCTTTATTTTCCCTCAAATATAAATTCATCAGTATAATTTGTCCGACAGTGTTTAAAGGGTGCAGACTTATAATAATTGTTAGTGGCAGCTGTTTCATGCTGGTCATTTTCTCGAGTTACTCTTTGTCTTATCTCTTGGGAAGCAGGGGCTTCAATGTTTGAAGGGAAAGTTTATCTTAATTTGGTCTCTTGAGAGTCCATGAGGTATCAGTTAACAGGATCCTCCGGTTACCATCATGCATTTAACTCCCAATTACCTACCCAGCTGTCATTAGTCTGTGGACTTACAACCATTATTCAAAAAATTTAACTTACAAAAGAAGAAAAACAGGGTTGACAACTTTTTTTTTTTTAAGGAGATTTTCAGTGTTATTAGTGTCAACTGTTTGTTATTTTTTGTACTATATCACTAAAATTTAGTTTGTTTAATGTGTGTATTTATGATGCCTTCGTGTGCTATCTGAAATTTGATAATTCCCACTTCTGAAGTCATGATTACGAGCTCATCGCATTCAAGTTTGGAAGGCCATTCATATGCAATTTTTAGCTAGGAAACTCATATTTACAATAACTCTGAGAGCATGTGAAGGCAGCATTAGTCATGAGCTAGGTCTATCACAGCTGTAGGATGTATACACATGTGGGAGACAGTCTGGAACAGTTGGCCAATAACACTTGTGCCCAAGGGATGATTTATTCATCAGCATGTTCATGTTAGTTGCAGTACTGCACATGTTCCTTGACAATAATTATTTAGGCATAGGAAGATAGTTCAAGTAGTTCAGAATGAACATTGACCATTATTTCCTTTGTAATCACATTTTGAAAAGATGCCTTGCTTACGCTTACACTTTTAAAGTATGGTTTATAGAATTTATGTGTGCATCAATAAGGTCAGCGGTCCTCAAAGTAGGGCCTGTGACCAATAGCCGTAGGAGCTCCGCAAAATAACTGAGACTTCGACTGCATCCAAAATCACATACTTCCCTACTATATAGTAGGTGAAAAACAGTATGTGACAAAAGAAGTATGTCCGAATTCACAGTACTCATAAAAGAGTAAGCAAATCGTATGGAAGTGTGCATACGATGGACACTTTACTATCCCATGAGATCATGGGAGAGAATTTATGAATAGCAGTGAAGCGACATACTTGATAACATGATAATGACAACATGGTGAATGTATGTCCGGATTACATTCATACTACACGCACTATATAGAATGTGCTTTTTTTTTAGCAGTCATGAAGTAATTTGGTTTCTGTAAATTTAGTTTTATCACGCTTTATCACATTTTAAAATAAGTTTAGTTTTAGTTAGCACCAATGTACACTGCATCCGACACTTTGCATTGCACTTGGTGGCTTGGATGCAGCTGCTCGGCCATGGAAACCCACTCCATGATGCTCTCTACGCACTGTTCTTGAGCTAATCTGATGGCCACATGAAGTTTGGAGGTCTGTAGCTATTGACTCTGCAGAAACTTGGCGACTTCTGCGCACTGTGCACCTCAGCATGCGCTGACCCCGCTCTGTGATTTTACATGGCCTACCACTTCGTGGCTGAGTTGCTGTTGTTCCCAATTGCTTCCACTTTGTTATAATACCACTAACAGTTGATCTTGGGATATTTAGTAGTGAGGAAATTTCCCAAATGGACTTATTGTACAGGTGGCAACCTATCATAGTACCACGCTTGAATTCACTGAGCTCCCGAGAGCGACCCATTCTTTCTCAAATGAGTGTAGAAGCAGTCTGCATATCTAGGTGCTTGATTTTATACACATGTGGCCATGGAAGTGATTGGAACACCAGAATTCAATGATTTGGAGGGGTGTTCCAATACTTTTGGCAATATAGTGTATTATTCATTCTTGTTTTGTTCTGAATAAAGGATTTGTTGTTGAGTAAGAGGAAATAAAATACATGTCTATAATGTTTGTAAATATTTAGTTTTAATTAATGGTAGGCTATTTTACATTATTTTTAATTTAATAATAAAAGGTGACAGATACAAAGACGCGATTTATCTTTTTTTTTTTTTTTTTTTTTTTTTTTTTTTTTTTTTTCTCAACAACTTACATTTGTGCCAATAAAACAAGCATATTGTGTTCACTACTTCCACCCACATTAACTTTGGGTTATAATTCACTGTTATAATTATGAGGGGGTCCTTGGAAAATGTTGTACCATATAAGGGGTCCCTGGCCACAAAAAGTTTGAGAACCCCTGGGTTAGGTGGTTATGTCTTGCACTACAATTATAATGTCTTGTGTCATGGCTTCATAGGAAATCAGACTTCTAATGACACTGCAACAATATATTGCATTCTCACTCATAGGGTAATCTGAAGTCTGGACTATAAGTAGACTGTGTTTGAGAGTTGATGTTGTGAAGTATGATGCAGGAGCAAGTGGACACATCTGGACTAAAAAATGCGCCAGCTATACTCAGAATCCCCTGTGTAAGCATTTTGAAACCTGGTGACAGCACAACTCAGGAACGAAATGAATGATGGCTGAGTGGGTGAGCGACTGGACAGCCGTGTCAATTGAGTATCATGGTGTATGGGGAAAAGTCACTAAGCTTCCATTGCAGTTGAAACATGACCCTGGAATTGGACATACCGTTCCCACAGCATACCAATCTTTCTTTATTCAAAAGAAAGTATACTTCTATAATTTAAAGAAAATATTTTTAGACACACAGTAACGTTTTTGGTACTGGCTGACAGCTGTAAGGTTGAAATGATAATTAATTAAAATCTGACGTTAAGAGCAAAATATATATATAAAAAAATAAAATAAAATGCAGGTTTATTTTATTTATTTTGCCCTTGTGAAAAAGTGTAAATAATTGTATCGAATGTGCACTTGTAGTGAACTTCAAATCTTATTAGTATTTAAGAAAAACTATACAGTGCTTGCAGAAATCAATTAAATAAAAATCCACTTATGTCAAAATAGTCCATTCACGACTATCTTAACACATTTAAAAAGTACACTTTGTAATAATGTAAAATTAAAGTACATTTTTAATCATTATGTTGTAATGATCCTTTGTTGTGCTTTAAAGTGCACTTATCTTTATGTGCTGACTAACATACTACAGCACATGTAAAGTACTTCATTAGAATTTTAACTAGTGTGTTATTTGATATTACATTTAAATGAGCTAATATATCTTTAAATTGCAACTTCATCATTACAAATGTGTAATTACATATATAAAATACACAACATACAAGTTTTAATTGAAATGACAATGAAGTATATTTTAGTTTACCATAAATGCTTGTCAGTCGTCAGTGTACTTTAAATATATTTCAAAGACAATAGAAATAATAATGAAATTACTTAAGTGTGTTAAAAAGCACCCTTGAGTCAGATAAATAAATTACAATAGATTCTCATTTAATTGCACATAACATGAAAACATTACATTCAGTTCACACTTAAGTATATTTTTCAGTAATAAGTATACTAAAGGAGAGTATAATAAAAGTATAAGAAAGTATAATAAGTATACTAAATACTGTACTTCTTTTTCACACAGGTGGTGCAGCACAAAATATTTACACTAAAGAATAGTCAGGTTTTTACAAGACCTAGAACTGTTATGGTAAAATGTCTGTGATCTTATAATCATAAGCCCTGAGAAAGCAAAATTTCACATAATCAGCGAGCTAAATTTAGTCTGATTCTCCCAGGACTTACAGTAATGTACACTATGAAGTATTATTCCACTGCGTCTCACTGTTTTCCCCTAGGTTCTGTAGACATGATAATAAACACCAGTTGCCATTTTTTATCAGTCCCCAAAGGATGTAGCTTGTTGATTTATGATGTTGCACTGGTTGACTTTCTGGAAAGGTGCAATTTCACTTCACATGTATTGCAAATATTAAATGGCCGTTTTTCTAAAAGACCCTGTTATTCTAGGTACCGGGTAGGAACTGAATGTAGATGGAGGCATCTATTTTGAATATTTCAATAGTAAATTTCAGTTATAACTAAATTTAGACATTTCCCCAGTATAGTAACTGAAATATTTGAATAGCAATATTGAACATTCCAGTAATAACTAAATTATTATTATTTTTTATTTTTTTATGTACCATCACCCAACATGACATTAAGAAAGCACTGCCTTCAGACAGAAGATTAGGTTTTACTGTAGTAAAAGTCACTGTACTGATTCCCAATATTCTTTGTACCATAGAAGAGAGTGGAGTCTCCCTGCTGCAACTTATTGGAAGCCCTCTGCCTGAAGATATTGCCCAGGTTCCGGGCCCAAATAGACAAACCGCTTACCTCTTCACAAAGGATACCAACATGGTGCAGATGGCACGTGCCCACCTTCCTACTCCTTTCTACCGAGACTTCTCTCTTGTCTTCCACTTGAAGCCCACCTCTGATGATGCTGGGGTCCTCTTCTCCATCACCGACTCCAATGAAAACATCATGTATGTGGGGGTCAAGCTCTCAGCTGTGGAGGATGGCAAAAGGAAAGTTATTTTTTATTACACAGAGCCTGATTCAGATAGATCTCAAGAGGTGGCCAGCTTTGAGGTGGCACACCAGCCTCTAGAGTGGAGCCGTTTCTCTCTAGCAGTTAATATGGACCAAGTGTCTTTCTACGACGACTGTGATACTGAGCCCAAGGTGGTAAAGATTGAGCGCTCACCTGACGACTTGGAGCTGGAGGCAAACTCCAGAATCTTTGTTGGACAAAGTGGAACTGATGACCCAGACAAATATCAAGTATGTCCTGTGTATCACAGAAATTGCTATCATTTTGCTGTCAGTTGCTGTCATCTCAAATATACAAAGAGTCATCCCTGAGATGTGGACAACAAATGTTGACCTGGACCCTATGTAGCCTTTCAATCTGTCTCTGTCTGTTTCTGTCAAATGATTAATTGATCAGTTGATCGTCCCAGACAAATGTGGTCTAGCTACTGTCTGTTCAACATATGTAATACAGTATGGTCTAGCAATTTATCCATCCATCCATCCATCCATCCAGAAAG
The DNA here is from genome assembly GCA_018749465.1 of Paracanthobrama guichenoti. Taxonomy (NCBI): domain Eukaryota; kingdom Metazoa; phylum Chordata; class Actinopteri; order Cypriniformes; family Gobionidae; genus Paracanthobrama; species Paracanthobrama guichenoti. The sequence continues at coordinate 14,814,020 of CM031948.1, read as the reverse complement.
ACACTTATGTTCATATGCAACCACAGTTGATATGTTGGCTGATGTTGATGTTGGACCTGTCTTTTTTAAGGGCATGATCTCAGAGTTAAGAGTGGTTGGAAACCCGCGGGCTGCAGAGAGTCATTGTGATGAAGCCGATGATGATGACTATGATGTAAGCTGCATATAAACTTGAGACTGTCATTCTTACATTTAGAGACAGACAGGACTGAGACTTACAGACAGGACTGACTTTTTTTGGCACTGACATAACGTAAGAATATCTTGAAGGCTTACTAACTATCTGGAAATTTTGTGGTAAAATGGTGGTAATGCCTGTTTTTCATTATTTGCAGGGTTCTGGAGACAACGGAAGTGGAAAAGAGGACATGGATTATATAGAACATAATTTAGTAGGTATTTTTGGACATTAGTTAATATATTTATCTGACAAAAATACAGTGTTCTATCAAACCTCTCTAGTACATTTTTTTGTAGTAAATGTGCTTCAAGTATATAAATGAGCTCTTTGTTAAGGTGTTTTTGTGAACCTTTGGTGAACATTAATGCAACCTTGTAGTTTCTCTTGACATTACCATATACAGAAAAAAAGAAAAAGAAAAAAACATTTACAGATTAGCTTTTAATTTATTTCAGAATATACAAAACATATATTGCTAATATAGAATTTAAAATATATTACATAAATGTATTTCAGTAAGTTTTAGTTAGTTATTTATATTCCTCATATATATTTTACATATATATTTTCAATTTAAATGATATTTTTCTTATAATGATATATTATATATTATCAAAATATATATTTAAATTTTGCTTTTAACAATAATGCATTTTAAAATTATAAATAAATTTATTTGCTCCTTGAAGTATATATATATATATATATATATATATATATATATATATATATATATATATATATATATATATATATATATATATATATATATATATCCATTTGAAGGTTTAAACAAAATGTTTCATTTGAAATATTTTCTAAAGCCACACTGTCACAGGTGGTAGTATAGAAATAGCACATGAAGACGAAGGACGATAGTCTTTTATTCATAAATCTTACAGGGAAACAGAGAGATCACACATATGCGACACACACATATTCTACATCTTTCCTTTTTTTATTTTTGCAATATAGAAATAACAAGTGCAATATAAAAATAACACTAACGACATGTAACACGTGCTCCCATCTATTATAAACACAATGTGCGGTGTAAACAATCTGTGTTACAAAGTCTTTGAACCTTGAATTAGGCTTGGACACTCTTCCTGATCGAGTGACAACCAGTGGAGCTGGATTCTCCTGCCTGGAACTATCAGTGTTTTGTTGTGATGGCATGTTACATCCATTTTTTGAAGTGTCATGTGACACTGCAGCACATGGCCTTGCTTGGGGTTCTGGAGAGATCATGGGCACGGACGTGGTAGGACAGTATGATTCAGTTACTCATAGAAGGTTATGGCGGTTCTTTACATAGGTATACCATGAGATTGGACAATATAACTGTTAGGTTGGTGGGCATTTCCAGAAACCGTGGCCAGTTTGTCAAACCCACAGGTCGTCTCCACGTGTACCGTCTGCCCAGGCGCCAGAGGCGAAAGGCGCCTGGCAGATTTGTCATGGCTTATCTTTCCTTTTTGTCTGAGTGCAAACAAAGCAGCCTGAACATTAGTCTCAATTCTCGGTGTAAGCTGGGATGGTACCACGGGGATCAGAGATCTGGTATGTTGGGACAGTAGACATTGCACTGGAGAAGGCATGCCATCCCTGGGTGTGTTGTGCAGGTTGAGCAAGGCTGCATAAATGTCAGAACCATCACTTGCACATTTTTCTAGGAGATGCTTTGCAGGCCATTGGATCTAGGGTAATTGGGAATGCTTGTGACATGCTGAAAATCCCACTGGTGAGCAAAGGCCTTGAATTCCCTGCTTGAAAATTATGTTGCATTGTCAGTCATCATCTGGAGGGGAATCCCATGTACAGCGAATTGCCGTTTCAATTGCCTGATCACAGTATTACTGGAAAGGTTTGGAAGAGCATCAAACTCCCACCAGCCAGAGTATGGACTGCCTGGTATCTGGTGAAGTTGCAAAGGTTCTCTAATCTGGTGCTGCTTTAGAGCACATCTGGAGACCTTCCTTTCAATGTCACTGTATATTGTAGGCCAGAACATGGTTTCACGTGCCCATTGCTTGGTGGACTGAATGCCAAGATGACCTTGATGAAGCTGTGTTAGGTAGTGTTTCTGGAGAGAGTGAGGGTTTACATTCCTCTGACCACACAGAATCAAGCCATCATCCACTGTCAATTCATTCTTCATAGCGTAAAACAGGCGGATGTCATGCGGAACTTCCTTTATATGAGCCAAGCCAGCCAGTGAGAATGGTGTCCGTGAGGCGTTTGCAGACAGCATCTGCCTGTGTGCTTTGCTTAAGTTCTTTATCCCTTCTGGATGACAAAACCCCTTCCAAAGCTAGCACATCATAGTCCTTAATGGCTTCAGGACTATCTGTAGTGGTGAGGTGTGCACATGAAAGTGCATCCGCAACATACAGTTCACGGCCTTGTTTACAGATCACATTCAGATGATAAAGATGAAGTTTGAGCATCATTCGCTGGATGTGCACTGATGCTGTGTGCAGAGGCTTTCTCAGAATGGTTATGAGGGGCTGATGAGCCACAGTCACTGGGCAGCCATAGATATAATCATGGAATTTTACACAGGGAAAGACTAGTCCCAAGAGTTCTTCCCAACAGTCAGTGAGAGGTCTTGATGCAAATGCAACAGGCCTGCCATCCTGAAGATGTATGATGATGTATGAATTTTGAGAGATAATTGGTCATGCCAAAAAAACTCTGCAAATCATGTTTATCTTCTGGGGTGGTCATCCGGCGTATGGCTTGACACCTTTGTCTGTGAGAAGGTGGCCTACGTATGGCACCTCTGAGACCCTGAAGTGACATTTTGTCGGGTTCAGCTGCATATTGATGGCTCTGACACAGTCTAACACACATTTGAGGAGTTTGTCGTGCTCCTCAACAGAAAAGCCCCAAATCAAGATATCATCCACACCTATTTCAAACAGCTGTCCAGAAAAGAGCTGTTCCATGCATCTCTGAAAGACTTTACTTCCAGTTGAAATCCTGTATGGCATTCATAAAAATGTTTACCTTCCAAACGAGGTCATAAAAGTTGTGAGTCTCAATGATTCCTCGTCCAGAGGGATCTGCCAAAATCCCCACTTTGCATCCAGAATGCTGAAAACCTTTGCCTGTGGCATATCAGCGATCACTTGCTCTACAGTCTTTAATGGGTGATGAGGCCTCAGGAGAGCCTTATTAAGATGTACAGGGTCTATTCATATGCATACCGTACCATTCTTTTTGACAGTAGCTGCCATGGCAAACACCCACAGTGTAGCCTCCTCCACTGGTGAAATATTGCCCAGTCTGTTCATCCTTTCCAGCGCTTGTGCAACTTTGTCTTTCACGGCCAGGGGGATCCTTCTGGGGCCACACACAGTAGGACGCACCGATTCATCCAAGCACATGTGATATATGACTGGAAGCTTACCAACAGTGTACAAAACAACTCCTCATAATCACTCTTCTCGGGAGCCTGTTGTTGTACAGCATGTACTTCTGGGCTAATTTGTATGAGATTTAACCTCATGCTGTCTGGTAAGCCTAACAGGCCTTTCTATCCACTATGTGGAATAGCAATTTTCCCCCTGAAAGAACTAGAGTGGCAGTGCCCAGTGTCTGAATTTTGTCTGACCACCATAGGCTATCAGGTTTACTCTGTCTGACTGATCAATTTGGGCGTTGGGGTCAAAGTACCACAATGTGGATAAAGACATAACATTGCATTTAGCTCCAGTGTCTATTTTCAGTTTTACCTGCTTGTTACAGAGTGGTGAATATTTCTCCTTTGTTTGCAAGCAGGTCCACACTTTCACAATGAAAATAATCTCGGTGGACCACACTTTCCACTTAATTTACTCTGTGTAGGTTTTTTTCACCAGTTCCACAAGATGGCGCCATCCGCCCAGCTGTATTTTGAGGCTTGGATCTACAACACTTGGCAAAGTGATTCCATTTGTTGTATGAGTTGCAGCGTTGTTAAAAGCCAGGCATTTGTTGCGCTCAATAATGTGCTCACCCCCACAATTGTTACACTTTTGTTCTGTTGTTCTGTGAACACTTCAGCCTCTCCTTTGAGCTCCTTATACCCCTTTCAGAATGCTCAAACAGCATACATATTCTGATTGCTGATTCTAATGTCAAGTCTTTTTCCCTTAATAATTGAGAATGAACTGCATCAGTGTGGATGCCACAGATAATTTGGTCACGTATTAGTTCATCAGTTAGCGCACCAAAGTCAAATTTTTTAGCCAATAGTCTTAATGTGGCCACGTAAGATTGAATTCCTTCGTTAGGTTTTTGTGCCGTGATATTGAATGCATGTCTGTCCATTATCACATTCCGTTCTGGCAAGCATATCTCATCAAAAAAAAATTATTAACACCTCTTTGTCCTTACTCTCTTGAAAGGGAAATTACTCATATTTATCTAGTGCAGGGGTGTCCAATCCTGCTCCTGGAGGGCCACTGTCCTGCAGAGTTTAGCTCCAACCCCAATTATACACACCTGAACCAGTTAATCAAGGTCTTATTAGGCATACTGTAAACTTCCAGGCAGGTGTGTTGGGGCAATATGGAGCTAAACTCTGCAGGACAGTGGCCCTCCAGGACCGAGTTTGGACACCCCGATCTAGTGCATCCGAACCGGCTAAATTGAGGAGAGTGTAAGCCTGGACCTTTTTTGATTTGTATGTCAGTCCTGCTTTGCACATCCCATTCCCTCTTGAATTTCAGGCAGTTGTTAGCGATGTCGTCATCAAATATGAGCGGTTCTATGCGCCATAGATTTTGAGCCATGATTTGTCAGCTATCCTGCTTCTAATACCATGTGGATGTGCACAAAAATGAGTAGTCCTTTGATAACTTTATGATGAACTAGTTTAATGTGTGACCTCCCTAGATTCAGAACACCCGCTTCTCCTTCTCCAGTTTCCACCCCCCACCATGTCCATTTCCAAACATCCGGCTCCCATACATATACACTCACCTAAAAGATTATTAGGAACACCATACTAATATTGTGTTTGACCCCCTTTCGCCTTCAGAACTGCCTTAATTCTATGTGGCATTGATTCAACAAGGTGCTGAAAGCATTCTTTAGAAATGTTGGCCCATATTGATAGGATAGCATCTTGCAGTTCATGGAGATTTGTGTTATGCACATCCAGGGCACGAAGCTCCCGTTCCAACACATCCCAAAGATGCTCTATTGGGTTGAGATCTGGTGACTGTGGGGGCCATTTTAGTACAGTGAACTCATTGTCATGTTCAAGAAACCAATTTGAAATGATTCGAGCTTTGTGACTGGTGCATTATCCTGCTGGAAGTAGCCATCAGAGAATGGGTACATGGTGGTCATAAAGGGATGGACATGGTCAGAAACAATACTCAGGTAGGCCGTGGCATTTAAACGATGCCCAATTGGCACTAAGGGGCCTAAAGTTTGCCAAGAAAACATCCCCCACACCATTACACCACCACCACCACCAAATTGTAGCCTCTTTTTCCTATTTGTAGTGGAAATGAGTGGTATGAGGGTCTTCTGCTGTTGTAGCCCATCCGCCTCAAGGTTGTGCGTGTTGTGGCTTCACAAATGCTTTGCTGCATACCTCGGTTGTAACGAGTGGTTATTTCAGTCAAAGTTGCTCTTCTATCAGCTTGAATCAGTCGGCCCATTCTCCTCTGACCTCTAGCATCAACAAGGCATTTTCGCCCACATGACTGCCGCATACTGAATGTTTTTCCCTTTTCACACCATTCTTTGTAAACCCTAGAAATGGTTGGGTGTGAAAATCCCAGTAACTGAGCAGATTGTGAAATACTCAGACCGGCTCGTCTGGCACCAACAACCATGCCATGCTCAAAATTGCTTAAATCACCTTTCTTTCCCATTCTGACATTCAGTTTGGAGTTTAGGAGATTGTCTTGACCAGGACCACGCCCCTAAATGCATTGAAGCAACTGCCATGTGATTGGTTGATTAGATAATTGCATTAATGAGAAATTGAACAGGTGTTCCTAATAATCCTTTAGGTGAGTGTAGGTGCGACAAACCCATATTCTACAATCAGGGACCAATCAGTGACCATGCATTACTCATATTATAAAAGCATACAATTTATAATAAAATAAAACAACAACAACAACATGTGATGTCCATTACAATGGATGCAGAGTCTAAAGGGGATATTGCACTATGGAATTAATTATGTCAGACAAAATTAACTGACATAGCTTTTTATGTAATGTGTAGTAAGGTTTTATCATTACTAAGTATGTATTTATCATAAGTAGCTAAACAACATCTTATATCAATCACACGATATATCTCTTTAAAAGTTGTCTGTTCTGTTCTGCAGCCCCTGCCTCCACAACCTGACGTGCTTAAGCCTAAATTGGACACAGATGACCATCAGAGAGAGACAGGTCAGTGAAATTATTATTATAATTTTTAATTAATATAAGACAAGAGGACAAAGAAACTGAACATTTATTGAACTCAAATTATAGAATGTTTTATTTGTTTGTTTAGAAAGTGCAGTGAATGTTTACTGGAGGTGATGCTCACATGGGAACCTGTTTGTTAGCTGTGTTATCACTGGCTTTTGCATATCATAAAAAAAAAAAAAAAAAAATGGAATCTGTGAGATGTGACCAATATATAATTTTAGCTCGCAAAATATGATGCTGAATTAGGCATGCAGGCACAAAGAGCTTCCAACAGAATGCAATGAAAATGCTGTAGTGCCATCTTGTGGACAATGAAATAGTTGTATCATTTGTTTCATAAGTTTAATTGTACGTATATTTACCACTATGATACTTTTTTTCTTTTTTTTTTTTTTTTTTTTTTTTTTTTTTTTTGAGGTTTCTTGAGTCACACCAGAATATTACAATGATTATTGACAAGGATAATTTAACATTGAAGACTAGAGTAATGGTCACTGAAAATAATGCATTACACAGGACTATGTGTACTAATATATATATATATATATATATATATATATATATATATATATATATATATATATATATATATATATATATATATATATATATATATATATATATATATATATATATATATATATTACTTTTTGCAAAGCTGACACATGAGCTTGTTTGTGTACTTATAAACATATATCATATTAAATATAGCATGAACTGTATAGGTTTTAAAGGCTATTATAATTGATGGCCTTTGTCCAAGATGACCCTTCCAGTATTGTTTCCATCAGGTTTCTCTGGCGCTAAAGGAGATAAAGGTGTGAGAGAAGATAATAGGGACCAAAGAGACCGGGGATTCACAGGGCCAAAACGTGATTGGGGAGCTAATGGGACTTGTGGAACTTGTAGAGAGAAGGTACAATTCTGTTTTAGGTTATTTTATTTTTTTATTTATCAAATGTATTAAATTATGTTTAATTAACAAAGTTCGGGAAGGACACATTCAAATTATCTACCCAATCAGCACGAGAGGAGGTCTTTATACACCTAGCCAATTCATCTATGTTCCTTCAACAATTTTTCTGCATTTGGCCACACCCAAGTGCTATCATGTCCAAAATCAAGCTCTTGCTGTCTGACGATGAGTCCTTTATCTTTGCGGAAATTCCACCACAATCCACTGAGCCAAGGAGCCATCTTCCGCTGCCAAGCCCCTGGCATCATCTTGGGTGCATCAGCCCATCCGAACGGATCCCCGCACACCAATATGCCAAGGCCTACCCTCGTCCCCGCTGGCGATAACTACGCCATTTCTATCTAGGGTATGCTATCTTAGGGTGACTACCCATCCCGCATTTTGAGTGACAGCTCACGCTAGTGTCCACCCCTGATGTCGATAGCCAAGGACAGGGGTGGACACTAGCGTGAGCTGTCACTCAAAATGCGGGATGGGTAGTCACCCTAAGATAGCATACCCTAAAGCAGTGGTTCTCAAACCTGTCCTGGGGACCCCCCACCAGTGCACATTTTGCATGTCTCCCTCATCTAACACACCTGATTCAACTTATCATCTCATTAGTAGAGACTGCAAGACTTGAATTGGGTGTGTCTAATGAGAGAGACATACAAAATTTGCAGTGGTGAGGGGTCCCCAGGACAGGTTTGAGAACCACTGCCCTAAAGCAGGGGTTCTCAACTCTGGTCCTCGAGGGCCACTGTCCTGCAGAGTTTAGCTCCAACCTTGATCAAACTCACCTGCCTGTAGCTTTCTAGTAATCCTGAAGAGCTTGATTAGCTGGTTCAGGCGTGCTTGATTAGGGTTAGAGCTAAACTCTGCAGGACAGTGGCCCTCGAGGACCAGGGTTGATAATGCCTGCCCTAAAGTATACAGGTGCTGGTCATATAATTAGAATATCATCAAAAAGTTGATTTATTTCACTAATTCCATTCAAAAAGTGAAACTTGTATATTATATTCATTCATTACACACAGACTTTTACACAAGATTTTTAGAAATCTTGGCCAACTGAAAAGTATGAACATGAAAAGTATGAGCATGTACAGCACTCAATACTTAGTCGGAGCTCCTTTTGCCTGAATTACTGCAGCAATGCGGCGTGGCATTCAGGTGGCGAGTCGATCAGTCTGTGGCACTGCTCAGGTGTTATGAGAGCCCAGGTTGCTCTGATAGTGGCCTTCAGCTCTTCTGCATTGTTGGGTCTGGCATATTGCATCTTCCTCTTCAAAATACCCCATAGATTTTCTATGGGGTTAAGGTCAGGTGAGTTTGCTGGCCAATTAAGAACAGGGATACCATGGTCCTTAAACCAGGCACTGGTTGCTTTGGCACTGTGTGCAGGTGAAAATGAAATCTGCAACTCCATAAAGTTGGTCAGCAGCAGGAAGCATGAAGTGCTCTAAAACTTCCTGGTATACGGCTGCGCTGACCTTGGACCTCAGAAAACACAGTGGACCAACACCAGCAGATGACATGGCATCCCAAACCATCACTGACTGTGGAAACTTTACACTGGACCTCAAGCAACGTGGATTGTGTGCCTCTCCTCTCTTCCTCCAGACTCTGGGACCCTGATTTCTGAAGGAAATGCAAAATTGACTTTCATCAGAGAACATAACTTTGGACCACTCAGCAGCAGCCCAGTCCTTTTTGTCTTTAGCCTAGGCGAGACTCTTCTGACGCTGTCTGTTGTTCAAGAGTGGCTTGACACAAGGAATGCGACCGCTGAAACCCATGTCTCGCATATGTCTGAGCGTAGTGGTTCTTGAAGCACTGACTCCAGCTGCAGTCCACTCTTTGTGAATCTCCCTCACATTTTTGAATGGGTTTTGGTTCACAATCCTCTCCTGGGTGCGGTTATCCCTATTGCTTGTACACTTTTTTTCTACCACATCTTTTCCTTCCCTTCACCTCTCTATTAATGTGCTTGGACACAGAGTTCTGTGAACAGCCAGCCTCTTTTGCAATGACCTTTTGTGTCTTTTGTGTCAAGTCAGCAGTCTTCCCCATGATTGTGTAGCCTACAGAACTAGACTGAGAGATCATTCAAAGGCCTTTGCAGGTGTTTTGAGTTCATTAGCTGATTAGAGTGTGGCACCAGGTGTCTTCAGTATTCAACCTTTTCACAATATTCTAATTTTCTGAGATACTGAATTTGGGAGTTTTCTTAGTTGTCAGTTATAATCATCAAAATTAAAAGAAATAAACATTTGAAATATATCTGTCTGTGTGTAATGAATGAATATAATATACAAGTTTCATTTTTTGAATGGAATTAGTGAAATAAATCAACTTTTTTGATGATATTCTAATTATATGACTAGCACCTGTAAAATAGAAACCGTTCAAGTAAATAGACTATTACTGTATATTTTTAGTTGGGGGAAGATATGCAATTTGCATGGTAAATAATACATTAATTTCTTTACCCTGTTTCCTAATCCGTGTGACGCAACAAGATTAGTGTTTTTTTTTTTTTTTTTTTTTTTCAATCATGTCTTTTTGTTTCCCCAGGGTGATCGTGGAGAGAAAGGAATGAAGGTAAACAAGGTCTATTTTAGTGGTACACACACACCCTTCCCTAGTGCAGCAAATGGATGTTGACTTCAAATTCCAGAAATCCACCCTGAAATTACCAACAGACTTTTTATCTCCTTTAAACAAGATTTGATTGGTATTCACTAGATGTTGCATACTGTAGTGAATCACAAGACTGACTCATGAATTTTGATAAATTTAAAACATATTTGTATACTCGAAGAAGTTTTAATTGGTATTGTTTTACTTATAAGTCTATTTGTGATTAAAAGTGTGACAGTCCAATAAAATATGTTTAATGGAAAGGGGGCTTTGCAGAATATACATAGAGTTGGTTCTTTGCCTTTAAACAAAAATACATGAGCTGGAAAAAAGGCTTTAAATATAATGCTTCTTCTGCTTGGAATAATTTACAAAACATCTTAAAGCTGACTATGCTTCCATCACTAAACGAGTTTAAGTTACTTTTAACAGATTTTGTGTTTTATCCTTTGGTAAATTGCTGTTGTGATCCTTGATCGTGTTTTGATGTGTATCTGTATGTTTATGTTGTAACTCTATTGGTCACTCTTGTAAAATATATTTTAATCTCAATGAGTTTTTAACCTGGTTAAATGAAATGAAAAATAATGTTAGTAGACAACATTTATATGTAGTAAGCAAATCGGCCTTAAAGGGATAGTTCACCCAAAAAGGAAAATTTAGACCATGATTTACTCACCCTCACGTCATCTATATGACATTCTTCTTTGAGACGATTAAAAGCAGAGTTATATTAAAAATGTCCTGGCTCTTCCAAGTTTTATAATGGCATTATGGCTATCCATCATATAACGGCACATGGCTCTAGGGGGTTAATAAAGGCCTTCTGAAGCGAAGTGGCTTGTTTGTGTAATAAAAATATTTAAAACTTTATAGAGTAAAATAACTAACTTCCGGCGGTCAGCAAGATTCATCAAAGCTTGCGATTCTCCTATACATCATGTCAGGGGTTACTCTTTTAGTGTGGAGCAGTTATATGATGGATGATGGACAGATGCACTTTTATGGACTTAAAAAATTACCCAACAACCCACTGCCATTATAAAGCTTGGAAGAGCCAGGACATTTTTAATATAAAAGAAGAATGTCATGACTTGAGGGTGAGTAAATTAAGGTCTAATTTAAATTTTTTGGTGAACTATCCCTTTAAGACAAAAATACGGTTTGGAAAATGGATTAATGATGTACTCGCTCATTATATACATTTTGTACTTACTTGTAATGTTTTGTATTGCTGTCTTAATACTTTGTTTTTGCCATGAAGATGGCTTCAGATGACATGGCATTAAAAAGTTATATTGCTACTACTACTGTCAGATTCCACACCGCTGATGCCCATCTCTCTGTATAGGGTAGTGTTGGCCCTGGATATCCTGGCCCCAAAGGTGACCGTGGGCCTCCAGGACCACCTGGACCACCTGGGCCCCAGGGTCCAGTCATAGAATTGACAGGATCGGGAGATAAAAAGGTGGAGAGGGTGCAAGGTCCAATGGGCCCATCAGGTCCAGAGGGCCCACCAGGTCCAAAGGGCACAAAGGGGGAGCCAGTGAGTAACAAACTTCTTTTGGCATCAAATTACTTTTAAAATGGTTGATTGTCAATGTCTTTTAAGAACACAGTACAATTGATCATTTAAGAACATAGGCTAAACATAATTTTGATGTTTTATAGGGTCAACCAGGAAAGGATGGCAAACTTGTGAGTTTTCTGGACAGACATTTCTGGGCTGTGTTTGAATACATACCAAGACTGTGTTTATTAATTCATTATTCTCCTTTGGTCTTACTTTTCAGGGCTCTAAAGGACCTCAAGGTCTTCAAGGTCCACCTGGTCCTATGGGACCTAAAGGGCAGAAGGTGGTTTGCAAAAATCTGATTATTATTATTATTATTATTATTATTATTATTATTATTATTATTATTATTATTATTATATAATAACTTTATTACACATTTTAACATTTTACCTTAAGCCAGGAGTGTGCAAACTATGGCAGTCTGTGGTGGACAGTTATTAATTTATAATACCACTATCACATGCAGCCTATGAGGAATAATTAGTCAATAATCTTGGAGATTAAAAAAACAAACAAAAAAAAACATTGTTGACCAGAATTTTGGTAAGACGTGGCTGAACAAAGAAAACCAAAAGATTTTTTTTTTTTTTTTTTTCACTGCAGTCTTTATATGGATCTATACAATTTTTTATTTATTTTTTTGTATCTGTAGGGACTGAAAGGGGAAGGACATCAAGGCCCTAGAGGTCCACCTGGGCCACCTGGACCTCCTGGACCCTCAATCTTAGACAGGACTGTGAGTATGAATACAACTGTGAGGTTGGACTTAAAATGTGCTTAGAACAGAATGATCCATTGAATGCTTAACATGAACCAAGAACACATTTGCACAATCAAAGCAAAAGCTGTTTCCTGAAACAAAGAGCTGAGTTGTCTCAAATGATGCACTATGCACTTATACAGTATGTACTCAACATTGTAGTGAATTAAAGGGATAGTTCACCCAAAAATGAAAATTAGCCCATGATTTACTCACCCTCAAGTCATCCCAGGTGTATATGACATTGTTCTTTCAGATTTAATACAATCTGAGTTTATATATATATATATATATATATATATATATATAAAATACTCAGAAGCAAAGCAAAGCAATGCATTTCTGTAAGAAAAATATCCATATTTAAAACTTTACAAACGCTAACTGTCGGACGTTTAGTTTACAAGAGACTGGCATTCCAGTGTATGGCATAGGTCGCAGGCATAGCGTAGAGAAAAAGTTATTGCGAGAACTAGCATATTTTCACGTGTGGAGCACTTTTATGATGGATAGATGCACTTTTATGGAAACTGCCATTATAAAGCTTGGAAGAGCCAAGAGAAGATATATATATATATATATATATATATATATATATATATATATATATATATAAATCACCTAAAGGATTATTAGGAACACCTGTTCAATTTCCTGTTCAATTTCTCATTAATGCAATTATCTAATCAACCAATCACATGGCAGTTGCTTCAATGCATTTAGGGGTGTGGTCCTGGTCAAGACAATCTCCTGAACTCCAAACTGAATGTCAGAATGGGAAAGAAAGGTGATTTAAGCAATTTTGAGCGTGGCATGGATGTTGGTGCCAGACGGGCCGGTCTGAGTATTTCACAATCTGCTCAGTTACTGGGATTTTCACGCACAACCATTTCTAGGGTTTACAAAGAATGGTGTGAAAAGGGAAAAACATCCAGTATGCGGCAGTCCTGTGGGCAAAAATGCCTTGTTGATGCTAGAGGTCAGAGGAGAATGGGCCGACTGATTCAAGCTGATAGAAGAGCAACTTTGACTGAAATAACCACTCGTTACAACCGAGGTATGCAGTAAAGCATTTGTGAAGCCACAACACACACAACCTTGAGGCGGATGGGCTACAACAGCAGAAGACACCAACGGGTACCTCTCATCTCCACTCCAAATAGGAAAAAGAGGCTACAATTCGCACAAGCTCACCAAAATTGGACAGTTGAAGACTGGAAAAATGTTGCCTGGTCTGATGAGTCTCGATTTCTGTTGAGACATTCAGATGGTAGAGTCAGAATTTGGCGTAAACAGAATGAGAACATGGATCCATCATGCCTTGTTACACTGTGCAGGCTGGTGGTGGTGGCGTAATGGTGTGGGGGATGTTTTCTTGGCACACTTTAGGCCCCTTAGTGCCAATTGGGCATTGTTTAAATGCCACGGCCTACCTGAGCATTGTTTCTGACCATGTCCATCCCTTTATGAGATTCAAGATTCAAGATTCAAGAGTTTTATTTGTCACATACACAGTTATATACAGAATATACAACCAGCAGTGAAATGTAAACAGGTCCGCTCCATGGACAGTGCAAATTCACAGTTAAAGCACAAGGAAGAAATTATAATAGAAATAGGATAAAAAGTACTATATATATATATATATATATATATATATATATATATATATATATATATATATAGTACTTTTTTATCCTATTTCTATTATAATTTCTATATATATATAGAATAAGATCTGTAGAATTATAAATAATCAAGTCAAGTAGAAGAAAAAAAGTAAAAAAATAAGAATAAGAAGTGGAATAAAATAATTGAAGTAGACTGTGCAGTGAGTAAACTGTAGACTTATAAATATGTGGTTAACAAATGTATAAAGAGTATAATGTGCAAACAGGTTTATAACAGGTTGTTACACAGTAACAACGAGAAAAGAAAGTGCAGTGTAATGTCAGTGTATCGATGTTTATCCTGAAGTGAAGTCACGTGGTGTTAAGTGACTGAGTTCAGGAGTCTGATGGCCTGGGGGAAGAAGCTCCTCCTGAGTCTCTCAGTTTTGGCCATCAGGCTTCGGAAGCGCTTACCAGATGGCAGCAGCGTGAAATGAGGGTTTGCAGGGTGATTAGAGTCCTTGATGATCTTAGTAGCTCTACCTTTGCAGCGTTTGGTGTAGACGTCCTGCAGAGACGGAGAGCTGACCCTGAGATACGCTCGGATAAGCGCACAACTCTTTGCAGGGCTTTGGGGTCATGACTGGTGCTGTTCCCATACCACGCTGTGATGCACTGAGTTAGTACACTTTCTATCGCCCCTAAATAGAAAGTTTTCAGGATAGCTGGTGAAACCCTGAATTTCCTCAGCTGGCGCAGGTGGTACAGTCTTTGCCTGGCTTTTTTCACCTGTGTCTGAATGTGAGCAGTCCAGGTCAGGTCCTCGGAGATGTTTACTCCCAGGTACTTGAAGCTGCTCACTCTCTCTACTGGTGACCCGCTGATCATGAGGGGGGAGTATGTCCGTTGCTGTCTCTTCCTGAAGTCCACAATCATTTCTTTGGTCTTGCCAACATTCAGAGAGAGACAGTTGTCCTGGCACCATAATGTTAGATGCTCCACCTCGTCCAAGTATGCCGTCTCATTGTTGTTGGAAATGAGGCCCAGGACAACAGTATCATCAGCAAATTTGATGATAGAGGTGGAGCTGTGTGTGGACAAACAGTCATGTATGTAGAGCGAGTAGAGCAGGGGACTCAGGACACAGCCCTGTGGAGCTCCCACACTCAGGGAGATGGAGGTGGAGGTGTTCACCATGGAGGTGACCACCATGTACCCATTCTCTGATGGCTACTTCCAGCAGGATAATGCACCATGTCACAAAGCTCGAATCATTTAAAATTGGTTTCTTGAACATGACAATGAATTCACTGTACTAAAATGGCCCCCACAGTCACCAGATCTCAACCCAATAGAGCATCTTTGGGATGTGGTAGAAAGGGAGCTTCGTGCCCTGGATGTGCATCCCACAAATCTCCATCAACTGCAAGATGCTATCCTATCAATATGGGCCAATATTTCTAAAGAATGCTTTCAGCACCTTGTTGAATCAATGCCATGTAGAATTAAGGCAGTTCTGAAGGCGAAAGGGGGTCAAACACAGTATTAGTATGGTGTTCCTAATAATCCTTTAGGTGAGTGTATATATATACTTCGATTGTATTCGTCTGAAAGAAGAATGTCATATACACCTGGGATGACTTGAAGGTGAGTAAATCATGGGCTAATTTTCATTTTTGGGTGAACTATCCCTTTAAGTATATCATCCAGGTATATAAAGAGCACTTTTTCTTTTTTTGGATTTTCAGTGTGAACACATAATGCACAAGTATGCAAAGTTGGATGCACCTTCAAAAATGGGGAAAAAAGAACAGCCATTTATATATATATATATATATATATATATATATATATATATATATATATATATATATATATATATATATATATATATATATATATATAAACAAGTGTAGTAACACAAAAAACATGGACAACAAGATGACGTGAACGTAGCTGTTGTTGTTTGTAATTTCTAAAAGCTTTGTTTTTTAGTAAATTTTTACTGAAAATTAGCAAACATATTTTTACACAGGCTACTATGAAACCCGATGAATGAGCTAAAACAAATGTGTTTTATACTGTAATGTACTCTCTTCAGGCATTTATGGATATGGAGGGTTCTGGATTGACGGTACGTTTCAGGAATCAGCTAATCTATCCCTAAGACTTGTAATTTAAATAGATGAAGACTTCAGATGCAAAAGCCTCTAAATCCATCTGGCGCTTTTCTTTAAAATAAAAATTTTTGTCAGACTGCCATGTATAGGTTTCTACCTAAGTACCGGTTCTTCTGAATGGGCTGAGGCTGGGATTTAGTGGGTTTGAAGTGAAAGTATTTTATGAACTTGCATTACATGAGGAGAGCATTCACTCAGTATTGTTATCTAATTTTTGTGGTTTTTAGTGGTTTTTAGAGGCTTATGCATCTGAACTTTTCAGATATTATCAATAGTAATAGAAGTTATGGTATAGTTTAAGTACATCTTAAAATTAGTCTCAGATCATATTCTGAGACAATACGATGGCAAAAAGTTATTAAAGACTTTATGACATTAAACCCTTCTCATATAAATCTTCAACATATCTGATGGCAAGATGCTGTATCTTGGCAACACTTTGGCATATTAACAATCTTTGCATGTCCTTATGCCCCCCATGCCTTTCAAACTTCAATTTCAATTGGTTTTTAAACCTCTTTTTTCCTAATTTAATCACCATTTTTATATAAATTTTGAGAGACTGTCAAAGATTGATCAGCCAGTGCTCTCATTTGTCTTTTGCTTAACCCACTGAATGAATTCATAGCAGAGAAGTACAAGTGTAGTGACCCAAAAAACATAGACAACAAGGTCATGTGAATGTTGTTGTTGTTGTTTTTAAATTTCTAAAAGCTGTAATGTTTTCTCTTCAGGCATTTATGGATATGGAGGGTTCTGGATTGACGGTATGTTTCAGAAATCAACTAATCTATCCCTAAGACTTGTAATTTAAATAGATATTATTATCAATAGTAGTAGAAGTAGTTATGGCATAGCTTAAGTACATGTCTTCAAATTTGTCTCAGATCATATTCTAACCATGATGGCAAAAAGTTATTAAAGACTTTCTGACATTAAACCCTTCTCCTATAAATTATCAACATATCTGATGGCAAGATGCTGTATCTTGGCAACACTTTGGCATATTAACAATCTTTCCATGTGCCTATGCCCCATGTCTTTCTAAACCAGAGGTCTTCAACTCTGCTCCTGGGGACCCACTGTCCTGCATAGTTGAGCTCCAATCCTAATCAAAGACAGCTGAAGCTAATTAAGCTCTTCAGGATAACTTGTTGAAAATACACAGGCAGGTGTGCTGAAGCAGGTTGGAAATAAACTTTGCAGGACAGTGGGTCCCCAGGAGCAGGGTTGACCTCTGTTCTAAACCAGTGATTCCCAACCACGTTCCTGGAGGCCCACCAACAGTGCACATTTTGCATGTCTCCTTTGTCTGACACACCCACATCAGATTTTGGAGTCACTACTAATGAGCTGATGACTTGAATCAGGTGTGTTTGATTGAGGAGACATGCAAAATGTGCACTGTTGGTGGGCCTACAGGAACGTGGTTGGGAACCACTGTTCTAAACTATTTCAATATGGTGACAGCACCACCTATTGGCCAAAAGTCATGCTATGCAAGTGTATTATAAGTAGTTTTAATTGTGGTTTTTAAACCTATTTTTTCTTAATTTAATCACCATTTTGTATTATGTGCCCTAATCAATTCAACAGACCTGCTGATGTTGTGTTTGGCTCTTTAATTGCATTTTGCAGTTATATTTCAGTATGTTCTCATCTTTTCAGCGTTCATGTTGTCCTTCTGGTCCACCTGGGCCTCCTGGCCCCCCTGGGCCCCCAGGACCAGACTGGGGAATTGGATCAGAATCCACTGAAATTAGCCCCACTGGTCCTCCTGGTCAAAATGGGTTCCCTGGGCGTCCTGTAAGAAATCCTCCCTTCACTAATCCCATGCATTTTAAAATCGTTGTTAGAATTTTGTTTATGTTGCTGTTTATTCTGTTTTTTATGACTCAGGGCCCCCCAGGTCGACCTGGAAAACCTGGTCTTCCTGGTCCCCCAGGCCAAAAGGTAAAATAAATATTAAAAGTATTTCCATATGCCTGATAGTAAAATTAAAGACAGAAACTTATTTTCTCCCTTTCTCTTTCTTTTAGGGAGACTGTGGTGAGCTTGGCTTGCCTGGAGTTGCAGGGGAAAAGGTAAAACAAGTGATGCTAACATATTTAATTAATTGGATTTGAAGATTTGATCACAGAATGCTGAAATATGATGTATCAGACATTCACATATGTCAGAAACCTTTTCCATTGGGAAGTTAATCTACAATATGTTTTTCTCCCTGTAGCAAAGCTCCTCCTCTGCTTTCTCTTTTTTCTCCAATTGGTTTCCTTCCTGGGAGACTAGTGGGGCACAGGTATCCTAAAGTCATGCATGACTACAAACTAACTGCACTGGGTGTACTGTGTCACAAGAACTAGACTAATGAATTCATGTGCTGTTCTTTAAGTCATATAGCTCACTAAAGGCAACTTTTCATAGTCAAATGTTTGTCTAGTGAGTGCGAGTAAATCAAACATTTCAGACTTACCTTTTAGTTTGACTATATGTTCTTATCTCTAATTGTGTGAGGCATGCATTTTCACAACACTGAGACAATTAATGACTGTGCACATAACCTGCATTATACTTTTTTTCATAAATAAAAATGATATTTACTGATATTTACTGTAGTTCAGTCATGACAACTCTGAATAAATTTTAGCATGGTAATGGATATGGCAGTTTACTGTATTTGGTCTTAACAGACTAGATCTTCTAAACAAATTGTTTGATTTGTACCAGATCAAATTTGCTGGCCAAGTCATATGATTTTAGCAATTGAGTCTTCATTATATTACATATTTCGATGCTAAGGGATGTTGATTTCAAAGTGAACCAGAGTCTAATACAGGGGTGGGGAATGTTGATCCAGAAGGGCCACTCTCTTGCAAAGTTTAGCTCCAACCCTGAAAAAAACACTCACCAGCCTGTAACATCAGTAATCCTGAAGACCTTGATTAGCTTCAGGTGTGTTTGATTAGGGTTGGAGCTAAACTCTGCAAGAGAGTAGCCCTTCTGGATCAACGTTCCCCACCCCTGGTCTAATAGATTCTTTTGGGTATGTTTACACAACACTGATTTACTAAAAAGGGTTTTTCTTTGTACAGATGACATTGTTGTCAAAATGATTCCCATTCATACAGGTCCGTGAAAATTAACTAAAACGTTGTATTATTCATGCCAGGCCAGTAGTTGGTGATGCTACTTTGTAAAGAAACACAACGCACCTATAGGCTAAAAACATAATATGTATGTGCGTTACGGAGACGCCACATCGGAGTACCGACGAATAGGAATCTTGCTCGCGAGAGCCAATCTACTTTGAGTGTAACTAAAACGAGCTAATGCACATTGGCATGCAATGATTACACCAGGTGCTCATGCCACGCCATGCAGGTATAAATGAGACACAGGTGATTGCATCAAATCAGCCTTTTGCTGAGGAGCCGAGTAGGTAGACAGGCACCCCAGTAGGGTACAGAGGACATGGCGATGGGACATGGCGTCTCCGTTCCCTCCTTCAGGGAACGAGGGTTACATACGTAACCGAGACGTTCCCATTCAGTCGGTCACTCTCGACGCCACGTCGGAGTACCGATGAATAGGAATCCCTACCAAAGTGCCATGGCCTCTGCCCCCTTCCAGTGCCCTGTGTGAGCCACCTGAGCTCTCTTACCTGATGAGACGGGGCTCACACCAGGAAGTCCATCACTACTGTTCTGCATGACCCACTCAGTGATTATTGGATAACACTGGGAAAGCATGCCCTAGAGAAGGGGACGCTGCGGAGCCCACATCGTACCCCAAAGAAGTTATGTGGAGTACAATGCTGAGCCGTAGCCCGCAAGGGAGGAGGGGGCTCAGTCCCAGTGACAGGAAGGCTCTCCCAAGGGAAAGACACAGGCTTCCCGTAGGAGCGACCGTGGAAGAATATATGGGATCCCCGCAGGGTCACTCATATAACCCCAGCCCATTACCGGTTCTCAAGGATTCAGCGGCAAGGGGCCTGATGCCCGACGCTCCGAGAATAAGAGCGCCGGAGCAGAACAAGCCGAGAAGAGCCGGGGCCTCTCAGTGCTTCTGCCCGTTTGAGGTGAGAACACAGGAGGAGACCAGCTCTACACGTAGGCTATAGAATCTAGCGAACGTGTTGGGTGTCGCCCAGCCCGCAGCTCTACAGATGTCTGACAGTGAGGCGCCACGTGCCAGTGCCCAGGAGGATGCAACACTTCTAGTAGAATGTGCTCACACCCTGAGCGGACAAGGCACACCTTGTGCTTGGTAAGCCACGGTGATGGTATCCACTATCCAGTGGACCATCCTCTGCTTGGAGACAGCCTTCCCCTTCTGCTGGCCTCCGTGACAGACAAAGAGCTGATCTGAGGTTCTGAAGCTTTGAGTTCTATCCACGTAGATCCGCAGAGTGCGGATGGGACAGAGCAAAGCTAGGGCTGGGTCTGCCTCCTCTGGGGGCAGTGCTTGCAGGTTCACCACCTGGTCCCTGAAGGGAGTGGTAGGAACCTTGGGCACATAGCCAGGCCGGGGTCTTAGTACCACGTGGGTATTACCCGGCCCGAACTCTAGGCACGATTCGTCGACCGAAAATGCCTGCAGGTCCCCTACCCTTTTGATGGAGGTCAATGCAGCCAACAGCAAAGTCTTCATAGACAGAATCTTTAGCTCTGCTGACTGCAAAGGCTCAAATGGGGCATTCTGGAGTGCTCAGAGCACCAGAGCAAGATCCCAAGAGGGTATGGAGGGGGGTCGAGGAAGATTTCACCGTCTCGCCCCCCTAAGGAACCTGACGACCAGGTCATGCTTCCCTACCATCTTACCTTCTACGTGGTCGTGATAGGCGGATATTGCCGCAACAAAGACCTTGAGGGTGGAGGGCGACAGCCTACGCTCCAACCCTTGTTGCAGGAAGGATAGCACAGACGCGATCGAACATCTTCGGGGGTCCTCTCGGTGAGAAGAACACCACTCGACGAACAAGTTCCACTTCAAGGCGTAAGCCTGTCTTGAAACTTCCACAGGTCTGGACGCGGGTACCACAGGGTGCCCCGTCTCTGAGTCAGAAGGTCCTTCCTCAGAGGAATCGGCCAAGGAGGGGCTGTCACGAGGAGCATAAGTTCTGGGAACCAGGTCCGGTTGGGCCAGTACGGTGCCACCAACAGGACCTGCTCCTCATCCTCCCTGACCTTGCACAGAGTCTGTGCAAGTAGGCTCACTGGGGGAAACGCATATTTGCACAGCCCCTGGGGCCAGCTGTGCGCAAGTGCATCCGTGCCGAGTGTACCCTCAGTCAGCGAATAGAACCACTGGCAGTGGGACGTTTCTGGGGAAGCAAACAGGTCGACCTGTGCCACCCCGAACTCTATGGCAGGCGAGTTGCGATATGCAACGGGAGCGCAGACCACATTGTCGGTTGATATATGCAACGGTCGCAGTGTTGGCCGTGCGGACCAGTACATCTTTGCCCCGTAACCGCCCTTTGAGGCGTCTCAGAGCAAGATGTACTGCTAGCAACTCAAGGCAATTGATGTGCCAATGCAGGTGCGGGCCTGTCCAAACCCCTAACACTGCATGCCCATTGTACGTGACTCCCCAGCCCATGGCAGAGGCATCCGTGAAAACCACAGCGTGCCTGGACACCTGTTCCAGGGGCACTCCGGCCTGAAGGAATGAGGGGTCTGACCACGGACTGAAGTCAAAGTCAAAAGTCAAAGTCAGCTTTATTGTCAATTCTGCCATACGTACAGTACATACATACAGAGAATTGAAATTCTATGACTCTCAGACCCTAGGTGCCTAACAACAACAAAACAATAACAATAACAACAAAAGTTTAACAGTAACAACAACAGAAGAAAGATAAAAAAAAGATGGATAAAGTGAATTATAGAGGTAAAGTGGCGATGGCAAATAGTCCAAACAATAGTAACAATGGACTGGCGACAGGCCGGTATGATGCTCACCCAGTGAGTGCCGCGTTGCCACGCCCATCTCGGGACTCGGCCATGTAGCCAATGTTGAAGCGGTCTCATATGAAGCAGGCCGAGCAGCGTTACTGGCGCCGCGGCTGCTATATGCCCCAGGAGCCTCTGAAACTGTTTCAGTGGAACCGCCATCCTGCCTTGAAACATGTTCAGGCAGTTCAGCCTCGACTGGACATGCTCCTCTGTGAGGCACGCTGTCTGCTCGACCGAATCCAACTCCATACCAAGAAAAGAGATCCTCTGCACGGGGGCCAGTTTGCTCTTTTCCCAGTTGACCCAAAGACCCAACTGGCTGAGGTGTCTGAGCACCAGGTCCCTGTGTTCGCACAACTGATCCCTGGACTGTGCTAGAATAAGCCAGCCGTCGAGATAGTTGAGGATGTGAACGACCCATTCTCTCATGGACACAAGGGCCTCCTCCGTGACTTTCGTGAAGACACGGGGGGACAGGGACAGCCCGAAGGGCAGGACTTTGTACTGATATGCTCAACCCTCAAACGCAAAGCGCAGAAACGGCCTGTGTCGAGGAAGGATCGAGACATGAAAGTATGTGTCCTTCAGGTCGATCGCTGCAAACCAATCTTGGGGACGGATGCATTCGAAAATGCGTTTCTTGAATGGTAGCTTGTGGAGGCTCCGATTCAGGACTCGCAGGTTCGAGATTGGCCGTAACCCACCGGCCTTCTTGGGTACAATGAAGTACGGGCTGTAAAAGCCGGTCTTCATATCGGCTGGAGGGACCGGCTCTATCGCATCCTGATGGTCCAAATGAGCCAGCGAGATGGACCGGGAAGCGCTAGCCAGGCTCCCAGGGACCGTACAAGCACGACCATAGGGACCACCGGCAGGTACCACCCTGGGGCGACTGTCTCATGGAGGTGGCCCGCAGCGAGGTGAGAGTGTGCCGTGCAACACTTACCTGATTCCACAGGTAGGCAGCAGGAATGTGAGGGGGTCGTCCACTGCTGCCCACTGGCGAAGGAGGAGGATGAGTGTGGTCCAGCGTTTGACCAGCCACAACTCTCTGAGCCCCCTGAGGACCCGGAGATGGAAGAAACTGCTCTTTTATTGAGAATTTGGGTACCGCTGGGGTTGAGCGGAACAGGGCAGAACAGAAACAAAACAGAATACAAGATTCTCCTCCCAGCCCTCCTCCGGGGGATGGAGCAGTGCGGTCACCGTCTCCAGAAGAGCAGTCCTCCTCATCTCCGGGTCACCCGTCTCAGGGCCGCTTGCCCTTGGCCTTGCCACCCCTCTTGGCAGCGCCTGGACGGGCAGGGCGGCCTGCTTGCGGCCGGCTCCATGACGTCGCTTGGGTGGAGGCTGCTGCTGCGGCGTGGGAGCGGAGGCAGATGCAGGCGGCCGCCCTCGGCGACGAGCAGGCTGAGGCACTGCCGGCGGCAGGGTGGAGACAGCAGCTGACCGCCGTGGCAGAATGTGACTGATCGCTACAGTCTGCTTCTGTGCAGCCGAGAACTGCTGGGCAAAGTTCTGGACCGCGTCGCCAAAGACGCCAGTCTGGGAGACGGGGTAGTTAAGGAACCTGACTTTGTCAGTCTCCCTCATGTCCGCCAGACACAGCCAGAGATGGCGTTCCTGGACCACCATAGTGGACATCGCATGACCCATGGCCCGTGCTGTAACCTTCTTCACATGAAGCGCAAGTTCCGTTGCGGTTCTCAGTTCCTGGAGAACTGCGGGATCGTGACCACCCTCGTGCAAGGCCTTCAGTGCCTGGGCCTGATGGACCTGCAACAACGCCATAGTGTGTAAGGCGGAGCCTGTCTGTCCACAAGCCTGGTAGGCCTTCCCAATCAGATCGGATGAGTACCTACAGGCCTCGGAGGGAAGACACGGGTTCCCCCTGGAAGTGGAGTTAGGGCACAGTTGCATAGCAACGGCCCGTTCCACGGGAGAAACCTGCATGTATCCCTTTGTATGTCCGCCAGCAAGGGTGGTGAGGGAGGAGGATCCACTGGGCCGGTTTCGGGTAGTAAAAGGTGCCATCCACGACCTAGTGAGCTCCTCGTGCACCTCCGGGAAAAAAAGGAACCGGGGTGGGGTGCTGAGAACCAGCACGGGCCACCCCGAGAAACCAATCATCCAGCCTTGAGGGTTCGGGACACGGTGGAGCCCCCTGCACCGACACGTCCTGAGAGAGTTCTGACCCTCCCTCCGATGCAGCGATGGACATCTGGTACTCGAAGCCTCAAAGGATACGGATGATGCACACCTCGTGGATGGCCCACCGCGTTCTAATGGCAGCTCTACTGGCTGCGGAGTGCGAGAGGGATGAGGGTTCCCCGAGGGTTGGTTCCCTGGGGGAAACGCGCTCACCGTAACCCTCAAATCAGCCGGGCTACTGCCTCAAGTAACTCTCTATGGAGGGTTAGAATGAGGCAGAGGTACGGGGGCTCTGCCCCTTGCGAGATGGAGCCTCGATCGCAACTCCGAGATGGTCATGTTCCCACAGTGAGAACATGAGTCATCCACCAGCGCTGGTGGTTCAGCGTGCTGAACGCCCAAACATGAGATACAGCGCTGATGACCATCCCTCGGTGACAGGAAACCACCGCATCCAGAAACACACAGATAGAATGTCATCTTGAAAAAGTCGCAAGCTCTATCTGTGTAAGCTCTTTCAGAAGGACGCTCTCCTTGGTGCTGAAGCACGTAGGGGGAGGGGTCGCGGCGACACAGTCAGGGGATAGTGCAGCCTGACGTGCGTGTTCTCTCACACAAAGGCGCTCTCTTACCAGCCGTAGGAACGGCTTTTCAGCGCTCTCCACCTAGCGCACCGAACCAGCTGTGAGAACAGCCCTTGTGATTGTTCTGACAAACAACAAAGAGAGATGATCGAAAAACCACACGACCCACTGCTGTGCCGTCATGAGATCGCTGCCGAAAGGTGGCTTCCGTCTTCCGTCTTCACTTTACTTGCAGGACTGCGAAGTAAGGAGTGATATCTGGCGTAACCATCTATCACTCGGCTCCGAAGCAAAATGCTGATTTGATCACCTGTGTCTCATTGATACCCGCACGGCGTGACATGAGCACCTGGTGCAATCATTGCATGCCAATGTGCATTGGCTCGTTTTAGTTACACTCGAAGTAGATTGGCTCTTACGAGCAAGATTCCTATTCGTCGGTACTCTGACGTGGCATCGAGAGTGACCGACTGAATGGGAACAGGGGCAGAACACAGTGAAAACAAAACCAAATTGAATATACGTGTAACACAGGCCATGTTGTACACATTGGCTGGCATATTACCTATCAAGAACCAGTTTCATGACTGAACTTCAAGTCAGTCAACTCGCTTTTTAAGAACACTTTTGTACAGGCTGCAGTTATAAATCCTCCCACCCCATTTCCTTCTCTGCAGGGTCCACAGGGTTCATCAGGGATCCTAGGGCAGGAAGGTCTGGCTGGGCTGCCTGGGCTGCCTGGGCCCATGGGACCTCAAGGACCTCCAGGGCCCCCTGGACCCCCTGGACCTGCATTTCGAATTACTGTAAGTTACTTAGTCTTTGAAGTTCAGCTCCCTCAACACTTTTGATCTCAGGACCATCGAGCCCGATCTCACAAAAATGAGTATAAATAATACGAGTGTGCAATGTCGTGGAATGTATATGGCAAAATGAGTTTTGGCATATACATTCCACGACATTGCACACGCGTACTATTGATACGCATTCTCATGTGATTGTGTTGGATCATCACAAGGGCTGTGCAGTCACACAGGACTTTGTGCCTCCTGGGGGCCTAGCACATGATCTGCCATATCCAATTTTTGTGTGTGTTTTTTTATTTTCAGTCTGATGGGAAAGAAAAAGAAGTTGCTCTTCAATACATTCCAGGAGTCATGGGGCCACCCGGTCCACAGGTAACTGTGAACTGCTGTTACATTATCATTACAGCACCACAGTATTTATTTCACCTTATACATGTTTATTTTATTTATTTATTTATTTTCTCTGAAGGGTCCTCAGGGAATACCTGGACTACCGGTGAGATTATGATAATAATAATGTGAAATCCAAGTTGCCAAATTTTAATCTACTCAGGAGCAAAGTTAATTCTCTTTAAACTCTGCAGGGCACACCTGGTTTCCCAGGTATCCCAGGCCAGAAAGGCAGTGAAGGTCAAAGAGGACGAGAAGGAATCCCAGGGTTTGATGGCTTTCCAGGAAAAATAGTGAGTGAAAGTTAACTAGCTTGAAGATCAGCTTTCATTGTCAAAATTGGAACTTAAAAAAATGTATTTCAATTTTACAGGGGCTAAAGGGGGAAAGAGGATGGAAAGGTGACAAAGTGAGTGTTCATTTCTAATATAATAATGATTTGAGGACACTTTTTAATGCTAGGTGTAGGATCTCTATTGTTGTTTTACTCAACCCTCAGCAGTGGTGTTCAATAGTCATATCCAGTTTAACATTGCATTCTGTGGCTCTAAGCAACAAGTGTATAATAATATCTATGTTCATCTTTAGGGTGATCCTGGTCGTGTGGCAGGGCCTCCAGGACCGCCAGGGCCACCAGGTTCTCCAGGACAAATTATCCATATTAATGGCAGTGTAAGTGTTATCATACAGATAAACCCTCAAAGGACTTTATATAACTCTATGGCCTGGTTTCAGAAAACTTCCATAACATGAATTTATATATTGCATGCAGTTTGATGTAGAATGTTATTTAATGTTACATATAAAATTATGATTTGCTATTTACATATAATAATTCATACAGAAGCACGGTTTTGTTCTTGTTTTATTAGGGAGAACCTGGTGTTGCTGGTCAGGCAGGATTTCCTGTAAGTTTTTAATGTCTAACTTGTCATTTTGTTGTTAGTCTAGTAGGCAGTGTGCTATAAAGTAAGTGATAAGTGATAAATCACTTGTATTTCAGATAACATCAATTTCTACCACAGCTGATGTTACTATCTTCACCTAGTAATTGTTCTTATTCTTACAGTTATAAACTTAAAAGATCACATTCAAAGGTGGATTCGTTTAGGCAAGCTTGAAAAAAAAGTAGGGTATCTTGGTAAAAAATCAGTAGGGCCAGACTGAAACTTTCTGTGAGACGTGAGAACTGATTTAAATTAACTGTTTTTATGTCTTTTTATGTTTTTAAAGGGACCAATGGGTCCAAAAGGTGATCAAGGGGAACCTGGGCTACCAGGAGACTCTATCAAGGTAATATGTTTTCCCCTTCTGTCAGAAATTATGGGGGTTTGGGGTTTGGGGACCTCTGAAAAAAAAAATGTATTCCCTTAATCTACATATGTGCATTTTAAATTCAATTCACATTAAATTAAATTAAATTCACATTTATTTGTTATAACGCTTTTAAAGCAGCATTACAGAAAATGCATGTTTCTACATTACAATTTAGAATAATCTGTTATCAAATGTGACCGTGTCCAAGTAATGTCCATATGTCAAAAATGTACAGCTCTAAGGTAATACAAATCATGTAGTTAGCTTTTTGTTAAATAACAAAAAGCTTTAGTAAACATGTCCAAAAACACTTTTTGGACATGTTTGTTGTTATGGGAAGGAGGTGGGAACCAGCGAGCATTCACAGACTTTAATAAATAAATAAACACAAACTGTGTTAAGTAAAGCAGGCAGCCCCTCACGGACGGCTGCCGTGCACACACATAATAAAACATAAACAAAACACAACGTAAAATCCAGGCCTGGTCCTCTCTCGTCCTTCACTGTCATCGCACCTCCTTTTATGCTTCTGAGCTCCTCCGTGAGACACGAGACTGGCGCAGCACGAGACCGGCCTCGCCCCGTTCTCACGGTCCCTCTGCCTCGCTGCTTGCCACACATGTATTAATTTAAGCAGAAACACTGAGCTCATTAAAGGGGTACTTCAGGGCTGGGAAGATGAATGTGTATTTAAACTGGGCATTTTATGTAGTAGAAATGTGAAATTATTTTTGAATTTGGTGCCTTCTAGACTGAGAAAAGCCAGAAAATGTATTTTTGGCTCATGTGGATGAAAGACAACAACTCCCAGAATGCACATGCTTCGCTGTGCCACGGCTGCTGGATCACTGGATCACTTGCCCACCGTGGCAACGCCCCTACCGTTGTTTTATAATAATAAAATAATTTAGTTCAGTTAGAGAACAGACACTACAATTAAAAACTGAACGTGTCTGTTCAATATAATGTGAGTGAGCCAAACAAGTGTCACAGCACAAACGCAGCAGGAGTCAGATTACATTCATCGCGGGTTGAAAACATGCGGAACTAGCTCCTACTATTGGCTGTAGTCTTTAGCCTCTGGCCAAAAAATCCAGGATTTTTTTTAGGAAAATTAGAAGCTAATTTTCTTTCCAGAAATAAAATACATAAATCTCTTGTCTCAGGGGGTATGAGGAGGGGAAGCGCGATCATTCAAATTTAATACCAGATTTCTACTGAAACAAAGCTTAATGCTAATCACTGAAGTATCCCTTTAAAGCAATTATTACAAGTTGTGATTGTAATTATTACAATATATAGAAAATTTAGCAGTTGTGTATGTTGATTCAGAGTCTTTTTAGATTTTAAGTCTTTTTCATTTTCATGTCAAAATTTGAATTGGTAAACGATAAAAGAATGATAATAGAATTTTCATTTTTACTAGGTTATTGACTGTCAATATTTTATCAGTCAAAAAAACAAAAAAACAATATTGTTCCTGTCTAGTTATCATTATACTGTAGTTGTGCTGTGGATTATGCTGTTGTGTAGAGTTAGAAAGATTATAAAAACCCAAGACAATGGTCCACAGTCCAGTGAAGGCACAAAAATTATTCTTGCCCATGTCACAAATCCAGCCCTGGTATTAGTGTTTAGAAGATGCTTAGTGTTTAGAAGATGAAGATCCTCCAACATTACATTTTGTTCTTCTTTTTTAAGGGTCAGAAGGGTGAACCTGGTCTAATCTATGACTCCAGTGGGATCCCCATTTACATGGGAGGGCAGACTGGACAGCTGGTGAGAAACCTGCGGTTATATGCTAAACATACATAGCGTTGTTGACAATTAATGTAGTTACTGTCTGTTTTAGGCTGAGCCAGGACCTCCAGGACCTGTGGTGAGTCTTTGCTTCCTGTCTTGCTGAGATTTTTTTTTACCTGCACAATGGCCCTATTGAGAAATATATTGATGATGATTGTTATATATACTGATATATTTTCTCTCATTAGGGACCAGTGGGGCGACCTGGACCAAAAGGTGAAATAGGAATACCAGGCAGACCAGTGAGTATCTCTAATGCTGAATCAAATTCATCTAGATTTTCAGCAATTTTTACATTTTCTGAAAAACTTTTTTGAAAGATTTTTTATTAACATAGACTTGCAATGACTGCCAGACAGCAGCAAGACATTAGCCAAAATTATTCTAAACTAAACATTTATTTGGATCCAAATAAAAAGCTGCCGTAATAAACATTTTTGCTTTTGCTGTAAAACAATTGTTTAATTATAAGGTTACACTTGTAATTATACATAGTTAAGTACTGAGTAATATTAATTAACTACGTCTAGCCTACTTACTATGGTTAGGGTTAGGTTCAGGTTAGTTGCATATAATTGTGCATAATTTATAGTTATTACTATTTGTACCTACATGTAACATCTACATGTTATTATACAATTTGTTAATTTATTATTCAATATAATAAAATATTTCATGCTGTCTATCTTCTTTATATTTCAAAATAAAACTGGTATAAAATTCAAGTCAAATTTATTTCTAAAGTGATTTTCAAATTTTCAATACACATTTCAAAGCAATTTTACAGAAAGTCATACTGTTCTTTGCTTTATCATATGAGCAATATCAAACGAGTAGAAGTGCAATATGGCTGTATATATATGTGAACTACTTCCTTCCATCATGGATTCAAATCTCAAGTTTAACAGTTGAGTCCAAGCCTCTGTTACTAATTCTAAAACGTCCCTTTAGAACTAGTAATGAAGGAACGTTGAGTCGCTTCATTGATGCTTATTGTATTATGTAGAGTATTACCGTATATACCCGAATATAAGACGACCCTGAATGTAAGACGACCCCCCCCATTTTCCAGACTTATTTTGGGGAAAAAAAAGGTGCTCGCCACCTCCGAACATTGCATTCTGTGACTCCAAATTTTTTGGCAGCTTTGCAATTATTAGATGATTCTGCCTCATTCACGACCATAAGTTTAAAGTTGGTGTCATAACTGTTTCGAACGTGTTGGTTTATTTGACCAACTTTTGAAGCTCTTTTCTCAAAATGATCTCTTGACTTATCCATGGCGGCACTTTACTGTTCATTTAATTCATAACACTGTCACTAATTACGTAGCCTATCGTGTTGGCGCCCTCTACTGTTTCCCCCTGCTTTCTTCCTTTCCTCCCGTGATTTTGTCTATATCGTGAATATAAGACGACGACCCCCATTTTTCAGCCTATTTTTAGGACACAAACCTAGTCTTATATTCGGGTATATACGGTATGAGAGAGAGATCGACTAAACGAGTGTATTACCTGCATCTGATATAGGCCTTGTAGCCATTGTTCAGGCCGATGTCCGTAATATTATATCCATTATAAAAAATCAGTTTGAATGTCCACTGAGGAAAGCAATGTCTTTTGGCTCTTTTCCACTGCATGGTACAGCTTAGTATGGCTCGTTTTGACGCTTTTACACTGCATGGTATGGCTCGCTTAAATAGTACCACCTTGGTTGAGGTTCCAAGCATCTCGTACCTATCCTAAAATGTGATGTGTAAACACTGCAGATCACTGATTGGTCAGGGAGAATCATCATCCAAAGGCGTAGATCATCATCTGTAGAATTATAAATAATCAAGTCAAGTAGAAGAAAAAAGTAAAAAAATAAGAATAAAGAAGTGGAATAAAATAAGTGAAGTAAACTGTGCAGTGAATAAACTGTAGACTTATAAATATGTGGTTAACAAATGTATAAAGAGTATAATGTGCAAACAGGTTTATAACAGGTTGTTACACAGTAACAACGAGAACAGAAAGTGCAGTGCAATGTCAGTATATCGATGGTCACGTGATGTTAAGTGACTGAGTTCAGGAGTCTGATGGCCTGGGGGAAGAAGCTCCTCCTGAGTCTCTCAGTTTTGGCCATCAGGCTTCGGAAGCGCTTACCAGATGGCAGCAGCGTGAAATGAGGGTTTGCAGGGTGATTAGAGTCCTTGATGATCTTAGTAGCTCTGCCTTTGCAGCGTTTGGTGTAGACGTCCTGCAGAGACGGGAGAGCAGACCCTGAGATACGCTCGGATAAGCGCACGACTCTTTGCAGGGCTTTGCGGTCATGACTGGTGCTGTTCCCATACCACGCTGTGAGTTAATACACTTTCTATCGCCCCTAAATAGAACGTTTTCAGGATAGCTGGAGAAACCCTGAATTTCCTCAGCTGGCGCAGGTGGTACAGTCTTTGCCTGGTTTTCTTTCACCTGTGACTGAATGTGAGCAGTCCAGGTCAGGTCCTCGGAGATGTTTACACCCAGGTACTTGAAGCTGCTCACTCTCTCCACTGGTGACCCGCTGATCATGAGGGGGGAGTATGTCCGTTGCTGTCTCTTCCTGAAGTCCACAATAATTTCTTTGGTCTTGCCAACATTCAGAGAGAGACAGTTGTCCTGGCACCATGATGTTAGATGCTCCACCTCGTCCAAGTATGCCATCTCATTGTTGTAGGAAATGAGGCCCAGGACAACAGTATCATCAGCAAATTTGATGATAGAGGTGGAGCTGTGTGTGGACAAACAGTCATGCGTGTAGAAAGAGTAGAGCAGGGGACTCAGGACACAGCCCTGTGGAGCTCCCATACTCAAGGTGATGGAGGTGGAGGTGGACTGGCCTATTCTCACCACCTGAGGCCTGCCAGTGAGGAAGTCCTCAATCCAGTGGCAGAGAGAAGGATTCAGGCCAAGATCCAGGAGTTTGGAGGTTAGCTTGATGGGAACTATGGTGTTAAAGGCTGAGCTATAGTCAATAAATAGCAGCCTTACGTAGTTCCCACTTTTGCTGTCGATGTGAGTGAGGGAGGAGTGGAGGACATGAGAGATGGCATCTTCAGTCGATCTATTGGGACGATAGGCAAACTGAAGAGGGTCCAAAGTGTCAGGAATGAAGGCGCAAATGATGTTTTTAATGAGCCTCTCAAAGACCTTCATGACTATAGATGTGAGAGCCACTGGATGGTAGTCATTTAGGCAAGAGGGTTTACTGTTCTTATGGACAGGGATGATGGTGGATTTTTTGAAGGAGGTGGGGACCACAGATGTAGCGAGGGACTCATTAAAGATAGATGTAAACAACCCAGCGAGCTGATCAGCACAGGACCGCAGAACACGACCTGAAATACTATCCGGCCCAGCAGCTTTCCTGACGTCCACACGCTTGAGTGCCCTCCGAACTTCATCCTCCGAGACAGAGATCACGTGGTTGTTGCTGCTCTGAGTAATTCCCTATGACGCGCCACTTGGCGGAGTCGCGTTGCCGCGGTTACAGTCAAAGCGAGCGTAGAAAGAGTTTAACTCATTCACAAGCAACAGATCAGCGCTCACCTCTGCAGAGGATTTAGATCCAAAAGAGCAGAGGGACCTCAGACCCTGCCACATGCGCCGGGAGTCGTTGAGTTGGAAATGAGACTCCACTCGGTCTTTATAACAGAGTTTTGCGGCTTTAACTGCACGCCACAGAGCATAGCAGGATGATCTGTATTCAGTCATATTCCCCGTTAGGAGACCGGCGTTGTAAGCGGCAGTGCGTGTGTTCACTGCAGCGCGGATTGAATTGTCCACCCACGGTTTCTGATTTGAGAAGGACGTTATTGTTATTGTTTGTGTGGCTTGCTCTGTAAGCGTGTTGATGAAGCAAAGCGCCACATCTGTGAACTCGCTGACGTCAGCTGAACTCGCTCGGAAACATGTCCCAATCCACATCATCAAGAGCTGCCTGTAGCGCGGTCTCTGAATCGGGGGACCAGCGCTTAACTTCCCGCCTCACCGGGGGTTCCTGAACGAGCCTTTGTTTGTATTCAGGTGTGAGGAAAATGGCGGCATGATCCGATTTGCCGAAAGCTGGAAGTGACCGCGCTTTATAGGCGTTCTTAAACGGAGAGTAGCAATGATCCAGCGTGTTTGCTCCTCGTGTAGGACAGGAGACGTGCTGGTGAAAGTTTGGCAAGACTTTCTTTAGGTTTGCTTTGTTGAAATAGCCCGCGACGATGGACGCCGCTGGCAACATCATGAAGGCCAGATAAAGCCAGCCCTGTATCTGTCTGTGGTGGAATGTAAACAGCGGTCTCGACGACCACAGAAAACTCCCTCGGCAGGTAGAATGGGCGGCAGATGATTGTTAAATGTTCCAGATGAGGCGAGCAGGACCGCGAGAGAATGGTGATGTTCCTGGGGTCGCACCATTTCTTGTTGATCATGAAGCATACTCCACCGCCTTTGGATTTATCGGCCTCGGCTGTTCTGTCCATCCGAAAAACAGAGAAGTTCTCCGACGGCGTCACAGCTGTGTCCGGGACCGCGGGCGTGAGCCATGTTTCGGACAAACAAAAGATGTTACAGTCTCTCATGTCCCGTTGAAAACTTATCCTGGCTCTAAGATCGTCCATCTTATTCTCCAAGGATTGAACATTTGCTAGCAGAATGCTCGGGAGGGCCTTTTCCTCTGTTACGGGTCTGTTACGGATCCCTGCGCGTTTCCCACGCTGTCGGCTCTGTCCATTGTTCAACTCGGCGTTGCAAAGAATCTCCGATGGCCACAGAGGATCGGCGAAAGTGTCCTGAAACAGTCCAGTGTAGAGGTAACCAATGTCCAAAAGAGTTTTGCTGTCATAGCAGATCAATGCAGTTGATAAGTTTGTAAAAATTGAGAGTAAAAGAAAGTAAAATAGTAAATAAAAGCACAGTCTTCGCAGAGCGACCTGAACGGCGACCGAACACGGCGGCGCCATTTTGAATCGTTTCATCTACCACTACCGTCACTACCTTTGTATGCTTTGTGACCATGATATAGCGATTGAGACCCTAAACACATAGCTAAATCCAAGATTAGCATACCCTTGTGCACTGTAGAGCAAACAAGTTATGTAGGGTGAGCCAAAAGCGAACTGAGCCAAAGCGAGCCAAGCCGAGACGTACCATGCAGTGGAAAAGCGCCATTTGTCCTTTTAAAAGATTTCCCAAGACAGCACTAAAACAACTTCCTTGTTTACAACCAGTCACTCATAAAGACTGTCTTTGCTGCCATCTAGTGGTGTATTAATGTAACTGACACTGAATTCGATATTACAATCACCAACCACCCTAGCCTGGCTCCGCCCTCCTACGTACTTCTGCTCAATTTTAATTTTCCTTCAGTACTCCGTCTGGGTTTGCGGTATATTCTCTGGTTCTCTCCAGTCAAATTTTAACTGGTCCAATTAGCGAACAGAGGGAGTGGCTGAGAACGATGACATTGATGTTGTGTGCTAGTTTGATATGACATATGTCACGACCAAACGTTAGCAATTGGTTATGGCAGATCCAGAGTGGCTCTGGGCAGATCCAATAGTTTTAAACTTCAACAAAGTACCCGTTAACGCTTGTCAATGGAGAGTGGCCAGACTCTCTGTACAAATGAAATGTACGAGAGTCTGGTAGGACCAGGCAATAACAGACTCTTTCCCAATACCAAATACGGCATATTATTTATATTATATATAACAACAATAGCCATTATAAAACAGGAAATAAACACAAGCAAACAATTAAGTCAAATGTACAAAAGCACCAGTCTAGTTGACATGGTCTCTGCTGACACTTCAGGGCAGTGTTTGTCTCAGTGTTGTGTTAGGTGCAGGTCCACCATCTGGTCTGGATGCATCAGTAAACCTCGGGATAAACAGAGAGACTAATATTAGCGTAGATGCCATTCTTTTTATGATGTAACGAGTACATCAGGTGTTATGGGAAGTGTTCCCAGTTCCGGCTGACCTAGTTAATGCAGCCTAAAACTATAATTTAACTGATTTGAATAATATAGATTGATAATGTTCTATGTGTATGCCATAGTAAAGAGATGTGGTTTTAGTCTAGATTTAAACTGACAGAGTGTGTCTGTTTCCCGAACAATGCTAGGAAGACTGTTACAAAGTTTAGGTGCTAAATAGGAAAAGGATCGACCGCCTGCAGTTGATTTTGATTTTCTAGGTAGTATCAACTGGCCAGAATTTTGTGACCACAATAGACGTGATGGAGTATAATGCGTTAAGAGTTCGCTCAAGTACTGGGGAGCTAAACCATTTAGTGCTTTGTAAGTAATTAGCAAGATTTTAAAATTCATACGATGTTTAGTAGGGAGCCAGTGCAGTGTTGACAGAACCGGACTAATATGGTCATACTTCCTGCTCGAGCTCGAACTGCTGCGTTTTGGACCAGCTGGAGTTTGTTTATTAAGTGAGCAGGGCAACCACCCAGTAGAGCATTACAATAATCTAGCCTTGAGATCATGAACACATGAACTAACTGTTCAGCATTTTGCATTGTAAGCATGTGCTATAATTTAGATATATTTTTAAGATGGAAAAATGCAGTTTTACAGATGCTAGAAACGTGGCTTTCAAATGAGAGATTGGTATCAAAGAGTACATATTAATTAACCCAAATTGTTTGCTCTAGAACAAGTAATATATATATATATAAGACCAAAGATTACCTGATTGATATACCCCAAATTAATTATATATCATGTTTAACCACTATCTACATACAGTAAGAGCCAGTGGTAAATTCCCAAAGGACTGCTCATATCTGCGAAAGCTTTTAAACAAATTATAAAAGAGTCACTATGTTTATATATTAGTCACATATTTGAGGTCTAAATAACTACATTCTCACCTAAAATATTCTGTGAACAGTAGTATTTGTAAAATTATGGTGGTTTGCTCGTCCGCCATGACACGCTCTGTGTCTGTTTAAACAGTAGTAGTTAAAAAAGGTAGCTGCTAGAAAGTCAACACATAATGGTTTAATAATCAGAGAATGTAAATCAAAGAAACTCCAAACTTGGTAGAATGGTCCCAAATCCCTCTCATAACTCACACAAACACACTTCCAGCCGTTTGTTCACTCTGAAGGAAAATAGTACATAAAATTCTATGTAGTCCCATTATGAATAGTTATGATGAATGGCCAGAAAAAGTAATGGGAATGGCTACCTTTAATTAGAAATAGGTTAACTTAAGTAACTTAAACTGGACCCAAATCTAACTAAGATTCAATCTAATGTATTCAATCAATCATTTTGACCCTCCCACCCCAGTTTATATCTCAGAGCTATAATCAAGACATCAAACTCGTCTTCCTGCCCCTACTGCCTTACTTAAAAAGCGTGCTCCTGCAATTTCATTACCCATTTTACATCTCATCTCCAAAACTGTAGTCCTCTCTTAAAGAATCCTGGCCTAGAACCTTCTGACATCGTTAATTATAGACCAATTTTACATCTTCCGTTTCTCTCAAAGCTATTCAAGAAAGTGGTCGCTGCTTAACTTAGCAGCTATACAAATAATCACACAACCTCTATGAATGCTTGCAGTCAGGTTTTTGCACTCTCCACAGCACTACTCAGGGTAGTTAATGACCTTCACAACTTTCTGCTCTTGGTATTTCTGTAACTGTTCTGTCATCTGTCATTCGGTTCATCTTCTACTTGTCTGACCGTCAACATTACACTTTCTTGTTCGACCTAACCACCACCGTCACAAACTTGGGCATAAATTTAGATTCTTTCCTCTCTTTCTCTTCTCATATCTCATCATCACTTACCAAATCTGCCTTTTTTTCACCTCCGTAATATTGCTCATTTATGTTCATTCTTAAATATCAATGATGCTGAGACCCTGGTTCATGCTTTTCGGTTTACCAACCACCACACTCAGTAAGCTTCAATACATTCAGAACTCTGCAGTCCTCACACATACCAAGAAATCCTCCCACATTACTCCTGTTTTACACAGACTACATTGGCTGCCCGTTCATTTCCGTATTCAATTCAAGGTAATTCTCATCACATTCAAAGCCCTCAGTGGTCTCGCCCCATTTCTGACCTCATTCATACCTACACCCCTGCCCGTACACTTAGGTCCTCTGACTCTGTTCCTTTGCTGGTCCTGCACGCCACAAGCTAGCATCGTTTGGTGGCAGGGCCGTCTCTTTCGTTTCCACTATGGAATTCTATTCCCCAGCATATTTGTAACCTCACATCCAAACATGATTTTAAAACCCACCTTAAAACATACCTTTTTACCTTCTCTCCTCCCTAGTGTAATGTGTGCTGTGTTTCGCTACATCCAATGCTCATTTATTCTTGTCTGTTCGCCTGCTGCTATGTTTTTTTTTTTTCTATTGTATTCTATCTTCTATTGTAAAGCAACCTTGAGTTTGTAGAAAGGCTCTATATAAAATATTATCAACTTTAATTGTTGCTTGCAACTATATTTTAAATGCATTTTTTTAAATTATATTATCTTTTTTTATTGAGTTTGGTTTTTTTGATCATTTGCATAATTTGGTATATTCTTGATTACACAATATTCTTAATTAAAAAGGGTCGTCCTGGTCTGAATGGAAAAAAGGGGGCGAAAGGGGATTCAGGTGGAGGATATGGCTATCAGGTAAAAAATAAACACCTTATTACTATGTGTTTTGTTTTTATTGTTATTATAGAAGTACATATACTATTTTCAAACTGATTTTAGGGACCCCCTGGTCCACCTGGGCCACCCGGTCCTCCTGGATCTCCAGCTTCTGTGGAAAGATTTATTGTGAGTAATGAACTAATATCTTGTAGGTTTGTTTGCTATAAAAATAGCATTTGTACTGGCTCACAGTTTTTAATGTGATCTACCTTAAGGGTTATGATGATGGAAGCTCAAGGTTTCCCTTTGGTGAGTTGAGAATGAATCTGATTTGTCATTTTCCAATCCATATACAGTGTGACAGTGATCACATTCCAGTTTAGTATAACAAGTATTTAAAAAAAAATTTTTTGTAATGAATCAGTGTGCTCTTATTCCAAAGGAATGTGAGTCTTCTGAAGAATTTGTATGTTTCTTTGGATAAAAACAGCTGCTAACTGAATAGATGTAAATGTGTCTCAAATTCCATTACTTCAGCTATCAAAGGGGACAAGGGTGAAAGAGGAATGCCTGGCATTCCTGGCTTGCCAGGTATGATTTATTAAAGCATCAAGCCTTTTTATTGGAACATTTGTAAAGATTTAGAGTGTGTATATATATTATAATTATTTTTTTCTTTCTTTTTTTAACTGTGAAAATGTGAACGTGACTTGAATGTCAACATTATCTGCTGTAGGTCTCACTACCACCTTTGACATTTATGCGTTTAAGGTATGACATTCCCAACCGTACACAAGTTTTCTGTTTACATGTAATAATGTTTTGTTGAAAATGTGCAGCACATGGAAAATGTACTCAATTATGTAATGTTTTATGCTGTAGCATGAGATGAAAGGTGAGCATGGTTCTAAAGGGGACAAGGGAGAACCAGGAGGAGGTTTCTATGACCCTCGTCATGGTGGAGTACAAGGTCCACCTGGAAGACCTGGACCACCGGTGAAAGCACAGACATTAAAAGATTCCTCTCAGATTCTGAGTTAACCGTTGTTTGTTCTTATTTTCTAAAGTTGCTTACCTAACTAAATGTTAATTTCGGTATAGGGCCCTAGAGGTGAATCCATTAGTGGACCTCCGGGTCCCCCAGGGTCACCTGGAGCCCCAGGAATCGGTTATGAGGGTCGCCCAGGTAGTCCTGGCCCACCAGGTCCACCTGGACCACCGGGATCATTGCTACCAGGTGCAAACAGACCCTCACAAAGTAAGGAATCCACACACTGCCACACACACGTAAAATATCTTTTGGGTTCCCAGGGATGCAGATTTGAATCTGACCTGTTTCATGCCCTGATCTCATTTCTTTTCTCTCCCTTTTTCCAGTCTTCTCTCTTGCTGTCCTGTCTATTAAATGCAAAAGTTCATAGATAAAAAAAAGCTACCTTTTCATTTTAACACCTTGATCCTTTAGCAATCAGCATTCCTGGACCACCTGGGCCACCTGGGCCTCCTGGACCTCCTGGATACCCTGGACATTTAACAAGGGTAAGTTTTCACTATAAGCACTGTTTACTGTCGGTGGGCACACTGATGTAAACATCAATTATTTTCTATGAAATAATTCATCTTTTGTTGGTTTGTTCTCATTTACTCAGGTTATGGTTTTGAGGTCTTTTGACACCATGGCTGCATCAACTATTCAGCATCCAGAAGGAACACTAATCTATGTCACAGACAAGAAAGAACTTTTTATGAGAGCACAGGATGGTGTCAGAGAAGTCATGGTAATTGTCCTTCATTAATATTTTCCTTCATCTTCATGTAAGAAGAGTAGAAACTTAAAGCCCAAAGTATACTTCACTTGTCCACATTGAATAATATTTAAATGAACAACAATAGCCATTATAAAACAGGAAATAAACACAAGCAAACAATTAAGTTAAATATACAATAGCAGCGCTCCAGTAGGCCCTACAGGATTTAATTAACTAATTAACCTAATTTAAAAACCTAATTAACCCAAGTTAGGGTTAACAACCCAGTTGGCATTTTCAAACCAATAGGCAAAGCAGGTAAAGTGGTTTAAAACGCCCATTGGTTTGAAAATGTCCACTGAAACACCCATTTTGGTTCTGCAGAGAGAGCACGTTTCAAATAGAATAGAATAGGAAACAGCCTTACCTTATTCCATAGCATCACATTTGCATTTTTTATTAAATTAGTAGTTAGTCTTAATAAATTCATGTTAGTGTCATTGCATTATCCCTGAGGTTTATTACTTGACGTATCATTTTTGTAATTTTAGCAAGAAACTATTTCTGATGTTTCTGGTTGTTTAATTTCAGCTTGGAAAATATACCCCTTTCCCCAGGGGTCTGGTGAGTAACAGAATTAAGTAATAAACCCTTATATAATAATAATTTTTTTAAAAAACTACAAAAATAACTGCCTTTGCCCATTACATATGCATGTGACTAACACAAGTAACAATTCAAGCCATGAGTAAAGGTGCAGTCTCATTTGCAAAATGTTTACATTTAACGGTGAAAAAAGGGTCATAGTCAATGGTGTAGCGATGATGTTTTGGTAGCAATTTTGTCTGATTTGGTTTCTGCAATGGTGCCTGTAACTGTGCCCGTCTTGTTATTGAACAAGCTAACAAGCTTGAAAATTTATAATTTGCATAAGTGCATTATTAATGAGTACTAATGGGTCTCAGCTGCTAAAAAGATGATTATATTGGGATGGAAACAATCATTCACTTCTGAAAGACGCTGGATCCTTACATTTCTGGATGTGATTCTTCCAGAGCTATCTACTGCTCGAGTTAATGGTGCAAAAGGGAAAACCCTTTACTGCAGAGTCACTGAAAGATTGGTTGAGGTGATCGCCTTGTCTGATTTAATTTAATTTGATTCAATTCTGTTCACTTCAATTTGAGTTCCTGAACTTCAGTAATTTCCCTTTGTGAATTTTTTGGGGGGCTATTTTGTTGTAAATTTAAGATGCCTTGTATTGTTGTTCATATTGTTGTCCTTTTTTTGTCCAATAAACATTTGACCGCAAAAAAAAGTGTAGCGATGCATGAAGCACAACTCACATAGAATTAACTTTTTTAAAGCCCTTATGCTAAAATTCAGATTGCATGGATTCCTGTTGAAATGAATGGATTTCACCCACAAAATGTTGCTGGGCAATGGTAAATGTGACCGCAGTCTTCTCCACTGTTGGTTTCTAGGATAATCAGAGGGAAGCAGTGGAGCCTCCACAAGTGGTTCATTACTCTCAGGACTACCCCAGTGCCTCTCCCCCACGAGCCCCTCCACAACATGAAGCCCAGTATCCTGTGCCACATGATCCCAGACACCAGCCATCCTATGATCCATACCACAGACATACATTTTCACCCCACTTTTCCCCAACTGATCCACGGTACTTTCCATCAGACGACCGAATTTATCAGCACTATCCTGATTCCAGAAAGCACATTCACAGCAGCCACCCGGATCAGTCTGGCTATCCTGACAGCAGATATGAACGTAGGCACCACCTCAGGCCTGTCATTGAAGAAGCTAAGCTTCCTGCTCACACACACACATCGGGCCATGCGGTAAGCATCATTTAAATGAGGTATAATTGCTAATCTATTTTTGCCTATGCACCATGACGAATTTACAACAAATTATACTAGGAAGTAATTTCCATCAAACTATAAAGAATCAATCATTTGCTAATGGACTTGCTGAAAGGCTTGCTTACATTAACAAGCATTCACAAAAATTTGTTATAAAAAAATGTGGGGTAAAATAAGGTGACATTATTCTACTCTTGCCTCAAGGTGAAAAAGCTGAAAATTTAGCAGCATTTTAACAAAAATATTGCATGCTATATCAATGGGAAGACCACAAATAAGCCCAAAGTGTAATTCAGATGAATATAAGTTTTAATATAAGTATAAATGTAACATACACTAAATATATGTTGCACTGAACATTTTCTTTTACTGGAACATTGATAGATATTTCAAAATGTTTTCCCCCCTCATTTTGACAAATAATACATAAGGGTTATCAGTGTGTTTCCCGCCAAACCCAGACTCATCCATCGGATTGCCAGATAGAGAAGCGTGATTTGTCACTCCTGGCAGCGTGCTTTACACCACTGCATCCGTCACTTTGCATTGCACTTGGTGATGTAAGGCTTGGATGCAGCTGCACGTGGCCTACCACTTCGTGGCTGAGTTGCTGTTGTTCCCAATTGCTTCCACTTTGTTATAATAGCACTAAAAGTTGACCGTGGGATATTTAGTAGTGAGGAAATTTCACGAATGGACTTATTGTACAGG
This sequence comes from Paracanthobrama guichenoti, assembly GCA_018749465.1. Classification (NCBI taxonomy): domain Eukaryota; kingdom Metazoa; phylum Chordata; class Actinopteri; order Cypriniformes; family Gobionidae; genus Paracanthobrama; species Paracanthobrama guichenoti. The sequence goes on along the minus strand of CM031948.1, from coordinate 14,771,693 downwards.
TGGCAACCTATGATGGTACCACGCTTGAATTCACTGAGCTCCTGAGAGCGACCCATTCTTTCACAAATGTTTGTAGAAGTGGTCTACATGCCTAGGTGCTTGATTTTATACACCTGTGGCCATGGAAGTGATTGGGACACCTGAATTCAATGATTTGGAGGGGTGTCCCAATACATTTGACAATATAGTGTACATGTGCTGGTCATATAATTAGAATATCATCAAAAAGTTGATTTATTTCACTATTTCCATTCAAAAAGTGAAACTTGTATATTATATTCATTCATTACACACAGACTGATATATTTCAAATGTTAATTTCTTTTAATTTTGATGATTATAACTGACAACTAAGGAAAATCCCAAATTCAGTATCTCAGAAAATTAGAATATTACTTAAGACCAATACAAAGAAAGGATTTTTAGAAATCTTGGCCAACTGAAAAGTATGAACATGAAAAGTATGAACATGTACAGCACTCAATACTTAGTTGGGGCTCCTTTTGCCTGAATTACTGCAGCAATGCGGCGTGGCATTCAGGTGGCGAGTCGATCAGTCTGTGGCACTGCTCAGGTGTAACGAGAGCCCAGGTTGCTCTGATAGTGGCCTTCAGCTCTTCTGCATTGTTGGGTCTGGCATATCGCATCTTCCTCTTCACAATACCCCATAGATTTTCTATGGGCTTAAGGTCAGGCGAGTTTGCTGGCCAATTAAGAACAGGGATACTATGGTCCTTAAACCAGGCACTGGTTGCTTTGGCACTGTGTGCAGGTGCCAAGTCCTGTTGGAAAATGAAATCTGCATCTCCATAAAGTTGGTCAGCAGCAGGAAGCATGAAGTGCTCTAAAACTTCCTGGGATACGGCTGCATTGACCTTGGACCTCAGAAAACACAGTGGACCAACACCAGCAGATGACATGGCACCCCAAACCATCACTGACTGTGGAAACTTTACGCTGGACCTCAAGCAACGTGGATTGTGTGCCTCTCCTCTCTTCCTCCAGACTCTGGGACCCCCAAAATTGACTTTCATCAGAGAACATAGCTTTGGAGCACTCAGCAGCAGTCCAGTCCTTTTTGTCTTTAGCCTAGGCAAGACGCTTCAGACGCTGTCTGTTGTTCAAGAGTGGCTTGACACAAGGAATGCGACAGCTGAAACCCATGTCTCACATATGTCTGAGCGTAGTGGTTCTTGAAGCACTGATTCCAGCTGCAGTCCACTCTTTGTGAATCTCCCCCACATTTGTGAATGGGTTTTGGTTCACAATCCTCTCCTGGGTGCGGTTATTCCTATTGCTTGTACTCTTTTTTTCTACCACATCTTTTCCTTCCCTTCGCCTCTCTATTAATGTGCTTGGACACAGAGCTCTGTGAACAGCCAGCCTCTTTTGCAATGACCTTTTGTGTCTTGCCCTCCTTGTGCAAGGTGTCAATGGTCGTCTTTTGGACAACTGTCAAGTTAGCAGTCTTCCCCATGATTGTGTAGCCTACAGAACTAGACTGAGAGACCATTTAAAGGCCTTTGCAGGTCTTTTGAGTCCATTAGCTGATTAGAGTGTGGCACCAGGTGTCTTCAGTATTCACCCTTTTCACAATATTCTAATTTTCTGAGATACTGAATTTGGGATTTTCCTTAGTTGTCAGTTATAATCATCAAAATTAAAAGAAAGAAACATTTGAAATATATCAGTCTGTGTGTAATGAATGAATATAATATACAATTTTCACTTTTTGAATGGAATTAGTGAAATAAATCAACTTTTTGATGATATTCTGCTCTGACCAGCACCTGTATATTATAAGTTATATATTCAATTATGGAATAAACCTTTTCCATCAGGAATTAATTATGCTTTAAAAAATAGGTAACACTTTATTTTAAGGTTAGGGCAGCTTCAGGGCAGCTTCAGAGTAATAAATGAGAAAATAACAGTATTAATGTTGCAAAGTTCTTTAATGATGAATCTAATACAATTTCAGCTGTAAAGCAGCTCTAACAAAACCAGTGTCATTATTAAGCTCAGTTTAGTTCAATGTTGATTCAGTTTAGTCCAATTCAACTAAAAAGCAGCTTTACCGAAGACAATATTGTCATTGTCATCTCGTCAGTTCAATGTAATGGTTAAAAAAATGTGACATTCAAGCATGTATTTTAAAGAAATAAACTAATTTGTTAACAATAGAAATTGCTGAAGATCAGCTGATGTGCTTTTACATAATCTATATTGTTTGTAATCTTCTTGTAATATAAATTTATTGTCAAGTTAACTTATGCATAACTATCTGTTTTGTCACCTTAGCTGCACCTGATTGCTCTCAACTCACCCCAGCGGGGCGACATGCGTGACATTAGAGGTGTAGATCACCAGTGCTTCTTACAGGCCCAAGCAATTGGGCTCAAAGGAACATTCAGGGCTTTCCTGTCATCCCGGTTACAGGATCTATACAGTATTGTTCGAATTAATGACAGGGATCGGTTTCCTATAGTAAATCTTCAAGTAAGAGTCTTCATTTGTCACAAAAGCTTTTTTACAGTATGTACTGTAGTCTTTTATAAAACTGTTTAATATGTCCACCACAGGATGAGGAATTATTCAGCAACTGGGAGTCCATCTTTACTGACTCAGAGGGCAAGTTGAATAATGATGTGCACATCTATTCATTTGATGGTCGAGATGTTCTCAATGATGATGCCTGGTAAGGGGGACTATGACATTCTTTAACAACTACAAACCAATTTGTACAGTGTCCCAACTTTTTTGGAATCGGGTTTGTAGAACCTTAACAGAAATGATTAACCTAGCATTTATTTTCTCCATAACCAATTCAATAGGCCAGAGAAGATGGTATGGCACGGATCAAGCACTCGTGGAAACAGGCAAACAGACAGCTACTGTGAAACATGGCGAACTGGTAGTAATGCCGTCACTGGCATGGCTTCCTCTCTCCAAGATGGCTACCTACTTCAGCAGTTGCCACGTGGTTGCGGCAGCTCTTTTGTTGTACTGTGCATTGAGAACAGCTACATTGCTGAGTGAACCAAAATGTGTGCTAAACCAAAATTTGCCTCGAGTCACACCACAAACTGAAACTTGTTTTGTGACAACTGGTTATATGTTCATCTACATGTATTTTAGATTCAAAATATGAAAAATGTTTATGTATTAACTGCTGTGTCGGGCGGGGTGGGAACTTTTTTATGTTTTATATTTTTAACAAAAAAATTACATCTTATTCTATTTTTACACATACAGGGCAGTATAGAACACCCTCGAGCAAAAACAACTTTTAAAATAGAGCTGGTTTTAAAATGGATTGTGCCTTCACAGCATATTGCCAAAGAAAATGGCTACATTTCAAATTTAAACAACTAATTATTTTTATACTTTGCTGTCATTACCACTTTTATATATGTGTGTATTTAAATGATTTTATATAAACATATGCATGTAACCCTTCTACATTTTTATACTTTGCAACTCAATCACATCAAACATGACATGATTGTAGTGCAAAATGACTAGTTGACTTTCTCTAAAGAAAGATGACTTAAAAATAGGTAAATCATTGGGGGCTTTTTTAATTATTTATTTTGTTTGTTTTGGGTTTTTTTTACACATAACTTGAAAATGTTAGAGTTTTAGCCCATGGCAGTTATCGCTATTCTACGGCCTGTTGTATTCTACAGTTCAAATGTGACCACTAAAAATCTCCAAAAGCCATTATTACTTTTATTTACTGCATTTTCAATGGCACTTACGTTAATAAATAAATACAATCTCTATTTTTTTACTCGTCACTTGCTGTTTCACTATTAACAATACTGTAATATTGATTTGGTAAATAAAGTCAATTACTGGTTGCTGGTCATTCAAACGGCATAGTGCATATGTAACAATATTGCTGTTATTCTTGTCTATTTAGCTCCACCTGTAAAAATCCAAAGCATGAGCCACCAGTGTGGTTTTGTTACTGAATGAATCAGTGTTTTTGAGTGAATGATTCAATGACTCACTCATAAAGACACTTAGGTTTCACAGACAGGGTTTAGTTTTATTAGGACATCCAAGTAGCTTTTATATTTTTCGGAAAGAAAAAAAAACATTACTCTTAAAAAATAAAGGGTCTTTGGTGGGGAGTATGGTTCCACGAAGAACATTTAATATCCAAATAACCTTTCCATTGCATAAAAAGGTTCTTTGTAGCGCATAAAGGTTCTTTAGACAATAACAAAACGGTTCTTCAGGGAACCAAAAATGGTTCTTCTATGGCATTGCCATGAAACCCTTGTCTGGCTATCACCAGACCAAGCTCAATTTTTTAAGACTGAAAATTGGTCTGGGGAGTCTGCTCTGTATTTTCTACTGCAAGAGGCATGATCAATGAGCACAGTTCAAATGACTCTTTACGAAATTGGATAGTCCTTCAACCAATCAGACCACAAGAGGCGTGATCAACGAGCATAGTTCAAATGACTCTGTATGAAATTGGACAGTCCTTCAACCAATCAGACCACAAGAGGCGTGATCAACGAGCATAATTCAAATGAATCTGCATGCAATTGGATAGTCCTTCAACCAATCAGACCAATGATCCACCGCTTCTCTATCCATCATTGTGTTAAACCTGCGCCAGGTGGATAAGCCAGTTTGTGATTGGTTCCCGCAAATTTGTAACAGAAGCAGGGTAGAAATATGTACAGGTTTCCAGCCTGAACTGCAGGGCAAAATCAAATCGCCGGCAGATCGGGCTGGGTTTACTCAGTCTAATGAAACCCCTTTTTGGTTCTTTCTGGCACCTTTATTTTTAAGGCATCTTCATCTTGAGACAAAACAATTGCAGTGACATATTTTAAGATGTCAGTGCAAGTTTATTTCAGTTAAAACGGCTCAAACATGCATTTTAGTCTGGGACTAGGCTTAAGCCTTGTCTGTGAAACCGGGGGTTAGTGCTATAATGATGTAATGAATAATGGTTCCTGAATTTTGTGATGTGTCTATCCGTAATCAGAGACAAGCATAACAGCGATATAAACAGTAAAACCTCACACTGAACTATACATCATCACTCTTGTATAAAATAGGAAATAAAGACAGTCAAAGATATTCAAGCTGGAGCTTGCAGCATTCTCCACCATCAGATGGTTCAAAATGCCAGATCCAGAAATATGATTGTATCAGATTTTATCATCGCTACACTGACAGTGTTTGGGGCTCTGACATAACCTACTCTGAGTTTAAGTCTAGACTCCTCACTTCAGCCAGGCATACACCTAATTTATCTCTCAACCTTTATGAGAGATGGTAGTTATGAACCATTCCAGTCATGTCTGCCAGAATTGCAACCGATTCTTTGGATATCTACTTCTGCAACTATAAAAAATAAACATCATTTATACAAACACTAGCTATCTGTCATTTGTTTTCCTTGTTTCCATCTTGGGAAAGCCTGTTTCAGCTTTGCCAGACAGAAAAAGGCATTTTATTTACAACTACAGTTGCAAGAAAAAGTATGTGAACCGCATGCAGAATCTGTGAAAATGTGAATAATTTTAACAAAATGCAAGAGATCATACAAAATTCATGTTATTTTTTTTTTTTTAGAACTGTCCTGAATAAGATATTTTTTTACATATTCTTTTTATTCTTTTTTTAAATATAGTCCACAAGAATTTTTTTTTTTTTTTTTTTTTAATGACCCTGTTCAAAAGTTTATGAACCATTGATTCTCCATACTGTGTCGTTACCTGGATGATCCACGGCTGTTTTGATGTCAAGATGTCCACATTTTTCTTATTTTGTTTAAATATCTTTTTTTTTTTTTTACTGTCCTTCAGAAGCAATGAAGTACAATTTACCTTGATCTTCAAATTCAATAAGTTTTCACCCCCCGGCTCTTAATGCATTGTGTTTCCTTCTAGAGCATCAGTGAATGATTGAATCTTTTTTTTAATAGTTGTGTCTGAGTCCCTCAATCGTCCTCAGTGTGAAAAGATGGATCTTAAAATCATACAGTCACTGCTGGAGAGGGTTCAAATATGCAAAAGATGCTGGAAAACAGGAATGTGCAGGACCTGGAGGATTTTTCTGAAGAACATTGGGCAGTTTAACTGCTCAGGACAAACAAGGGACTCAAGAACAACCATTACAAAACAAAATAAAAACAGCCGTGGATCATCCAGGGAACGACATGGAGTATTGATAATCAATGGTTCATAAACTTCTGAACGGGTCATTTTTAATCAAATCAGCTATTTTTTGTCTTGTTGACTATATTTAAAAAAATAATAATAATTTAAAAAGTAAAATATCTTATTCAGGACAGCGCTAAATAAAAAATAACGCATTTTGTATGATCTCTTTCATTTTGTTAAAATTATTCAAATTTTCAGATCCTGCAAGCGTTTCACATACTTTTTCTTGCAACTGTACCTCTAGCACTCCTGTCAAGAGATGGAACAAGTCAGAAAAAAACCTGCAAGCTAATCATCTTTGTAATTTAAACAATTTTCCTCAGTTTAAACATTGTCTTAGCAACATTCGCTTTTTAAATGACTTATATTACACATGCTATGACTAGATCATTTTTAGTCCTTTGTGTTTTAAGTCTGGTTTCTCTCAATATTTCTTCCCTTTATTAAATAGTGTTTTGTCTTTGCATACCTTAAGCTTGCTGTTGAATATTGAGACATTTTTCTCTAAAGCTGCTTTAAACAATATGTAGTCTACAAAATGCTATACAAATAAAAACCACTTAAACTTTTTATTTAATAATTTATTTGGAATTAGACATGGTCTGGAGCTCCTATAATGTGATCACACTATAATATAAAAAAAAACACAGTAGTAATTATTTTAATACAGCAGAACTAAGCAAGTGTCCTGTGTACAATACAGTAGAACTAAGCAAGTGTCCTGTGTACAATACAATCTTGTTTGTGTCAAATTTCTGTAACCTATGCAATAAGGTCTCATTTGTTGAAATTATCAACCAACAAGAACTAATGCTTGTGTTACAGTATTTATAAATCTTTGTGAATGTTAGTTAAAATCCAGCTGTTCAGTGTTTGTATTAGTTAGTGCATTAACTAATGTTCACAAATACAGCTTTTGATTTTAATAATTAGTATTAACATTGACTAAGATTAATAAATGCTGTAGATTTATTGTTCATTCTTCGCTCGTGTTCACTAAAGTAGTAGTAACTAATGAAACCTTATTGTAAAGTGTTACCAAAATTTCTATAAAAATTCAATAAAAATGTTCACATTGAAAAAACATGGGCAGTTCATTAGCATAATTTTTCCTTTATCAACAAAAATATTTCCAAAAGAACTAAAGCATCAAACTATTCATGTCACCAAGAATTGCAGAGAATTGAGCAACAGTGTGAATGCAGCAATTTGCCCTCCCTGTTTGGAAGATTGTTATCACTCCACGCTAGCTCCACTACAGGTTTTCTATTTCCCACTCCTGCTTACTGGTGAGCAGAACCCATTTCTGAGCGATCCTGGAGTGAAAGAAAACACTGGAAGTAAAAACTCTCCCCAGTCAGCTTCAACTTGGCACCGTCCGATCATATATAATCATCAGCCTGGAACACTGCTTGACCAATCAACTTACAGAACTAGAACTGTTGTGCAATAATCATTTAAACTTTAATATTTCGCTGCAAATAATACTTCTGGCATCACGGTACTCTGAAGTTATAGAGTAAACCAATCAGATGAAAGGTCCAAACATATATATACATATATATATATATATATATATATATATATATATATATATATATATATATATATATATATATATATATATATATATATATATATATATATATATATATTTATTTTTTTTTTTTTTTAATCTACTGCCATTACTAACAACTGGACAAAAAAAAAAAAAAAAAACAAGGCTATTCATACTTAAAATAATAAAATGCTCTGATTTTGAAGTAACAGTTAAAGAGAAGCACAGTTCCTTTGAATCTCATGTCTTGATGCTGGCTCCATTAGGGGTGGTTGTGCCGTCACTAGCAGCTGATGCCATGGGACTAAGTTCAGTGGCTAAGGCTGCTTCTGAAGCCTCCTGCCCTGCTCCTCGATTGCGGTAATGACACGTGATGACAAAGGCACTACAGCCCAGATAAATCACAGTCAGCAGAGTGAAGTAAAAGAAATAAACAAAAAACTGCAAGAGAAAGAGAGAAACAGAATCAGGCCAAAATCATTCTGCATTAGTGTTACAAATCAGATTCCAAAAAAGTTGGGACACTGTACAAATTGTGAATAAAAAAGGAATGCAATAACTTACAAATCTCATAAACTTATAATTTATTCACAATAGAATATAAATAACATATCAAATGTTGAAAGTGAGACATTTTGAAATGTCATGCCAAATATTGGCTCATTTTGGATTTCATGAGAGCTACACATTCCAAAAAAGTTGGGACAGGTAGCAATAAGAGGCCGGAAAAGTTAAATGTACATATAAGGAACAGCTGGAGGACCAATTTGCAACTTATTAGGTCAATTGGCAACATGATTGGGTATAAAAAGAGCCTCTCAGAGTGGCAGTGTCTCTCAGAAGTCAAGATGGGCAGAGGATCACCAATTCCCCCAATGCTGCGACGAAAAATAGTGGAGCAATATCAGAAAGGAGTTTCTCAGAGAAAAAGTTTGAAGTTATCATCATCTACAGTGCATAATATCATCCAAAGATTCAGAGAATCTGGAACAATCTCTGTGTGTAAGGGTCAAGGCCGGAAAACCATACTGGATGCCCATGATCTTCGGGCCCTTAGACGGCACTGCATCACACACAGGAATGCTACTGTAATGGAAATCACAACATGGGCTCAGGAATACTTCCAGAAAACATTGTTGGTGAACACAATCCACCGTGCCATTCGCTGTTGCCGGCTAAAACTCTATAGGTCAAAAAAGAAGCCATATCTAAACATGACCCAGAAGCGCAGGCGTTTTCTCTGGGCCAAGCCTCATTTAAAATGGACTGTGGCAAAGTGGAAAACTGTTCTGTGGTCAGACCAATCAAAATTGGAAGTTCTTTTTGGAAAACTGGGACGCCATGTCATCCGGACTAAAGAGGACAAGGACAACCCAAGTTGTTATCAGCGCTCAGTTCAGAAGCCTGCATCTCTGATGGTATGGGGTTGCATGAGTGCGTGTGGCATGGGCAGCTTACACATCTGGAAAGGCACCATCAATGCTGAAAGGTATATCTAAGTTCTAGAACAACATATACTCCCATCCAGACGTCGTCTCTTTCAGGGAAGACCTTGCATTTTCCAACATGACAATGCCAGACCACATACTGCATCAATTACAACATCATGGCTGCGTAGAAGAAGGATCCGGGTACTGAAATGGCCAGCCTGCAGTCCAGATCTTTCACCCATAGAAAACATTTGGCGCATCATAAAGAGGAAGATGTGACAAAGAAGACCTAAGACAGTTGAGCAACTAGAAGCCTGTATTAGACAAGAATGGGACAACATTCCTATTCCTAAACTTGAGCAACTTGTCTCCTCAGTCCCCAGACGTTTGCAGACTGTTATAAAAAGAAGAGGGGATGCCACACAGTGGGAAACATGGCCTTGTCCCAACTTTCTTTCAGTCAATCTAAAATCTTTTTAAATCTAATGATTTTGTACCGTATCCATGTAATTTTCTATATGTAAACGTTATCTCTCCCTGGTTTTCTGCAACCTAGCTACACGCGCATCCTGTATGTTTACAAATAGATAATTGGTCTATAGTTAATTTATAGAGTGAAGACTAAGCAGTTTATATATATATATATATATATATATATATATATATATATATATATATATATATATATATATATATATATATATATATATATATATATATATATATATATTTTTTTCTCTTGACTTGCTAGTGTTAAATAGATCTATAGCTAATAAATAAAGCACTGCTTGTCATATTGTTTGTAATTTGCATGTTTTGCTTATTTTTAAAAACAAAAGATACAATTTTAAATTTATATTGCAATTAAAAATTACACATTAAAAATATTAATATTAAAAATATTAAATTACTCGTATCATGAAATAAGATTTTGATCATTCCAACTGGTTCACTAAATGTAAACATTTTGTATTTAATTTAGTTTTATCTAAATAGTTTTTGTTGTTTTTAATGGGGGCAAAAGAAATATCATGATTTTTTCATATTTAAAAGCAATTGCAAACATATCAAGATATATATCGAATATCGTAAAATTTGACAATATCGATATCTTTTTTTTTTTTTAGATCTCGCCCAGCCCTACTGCTGTGGCAAGCTGAAAGTTAGTAAAGAGTACTGTGTGAAAAGTTTTGAAAAAGCGACCCAAGTATGGAGTATTCGTCCTGTTTTTCTGTGCAACTGTAAACAGAAGTCAATTTAGAATTTTACACACCTGAGAATGAACATTCAAAGCCAATCCCCTCTTATCTGCCACAATGATAATGATGACCGTCTTCAGGATTGTTCCAAGAAAAGTGTTTACTCCAAACACTAAAGCACACAATTCTTTAGTGAGAGAGGAGGCAATCTGGAAACTGAGAGGGAAAACACTAAATTAATTATTTACGGACAGATTGCAGAGAACAGACATCTGGATAATTATAAAAAATTATTTTATTTTCATTTTAAATTTGTTTATTTTCTTTAAAAAGTTTAAATTTCCTTAGTGTTTTTCTTTAGCTTCATCAAAAGCTCCTTATGTGGCAAACTACAACAAACGTCAACTTCTTGCTCTCTGTGAAATAAATGTTTTTACAGGTGCATACAACTCATCTCCTTTTAAATCAGACACTTCAAAACATTATATTCAATATGTGCCATTGCCTTTTAATGTGGGCTCTTAAATAAAACATGAAAAAATATTTTAAGTACATTTAATAATAAAAATAAATAGGTTTGTATCACTCACATGGCAATAGGCACCAGGAACTGGTAGAAGCCTCTGAACAGGGCATATGAAACATAGCAAACCCAGATATTTTCTGTGATACCCATGAGAAGCAGTAGACCGGCCTGTGCCGCAGTGATCAATCCAATCACCAGTTCAGACCAAAGATTCCACCGAATTTTCACATAGCCTGCTGCAAATGACGTGATTGCACCTATGGAGCACATGAAATGGGACTGTCATGTAACTATCATGCTGATTAACAAAGTCCAAATTTGTGCATGAAAATCTGAAAAACTGTGGGGGAAAAAAATCTACTTGTGTGTCCTTTACACCATGGGTTCTTTATTCCTGGTCCTGGGGAGATGCTTTCCTGCAGAGTATAGCTTCCAACTTGATTAAACGCACCTGAATCAACTAAAAACTCTGCAGGGAAGTGGCTTTCCAGCACCGGGAATAAGGATGGTTTACGTTTAGTTTTTTTGTGTTTGCCAAAGCACGTGTCACGCCCAAGCTCAAAGGTTGAGGAACATGAACTTTGCTTGTAATAAACCATAATGTATGAAGTAAACCTCAATTAGGATTTCAATTCATGTAGAGATCAAAAAAAAAAAAAACAATTCTTGCCAGTACAAATAAGCAGATAAATAGGATAACCAATAAATGGCCATTATTATAAAGTCATAGTATTTTTTTTTTTTTTAGAGAATTAAAACTGTAGTTTGTCTGCTAAAGAGGTTTAATTATTGCCCAATGCAATTGGAAATACATAGTTTATTGTACTTTTAAGAAATAAACGTATGTTATGCTACTACGCATAATGTTATCATTACACTCACACAGAGACTCACCATGACTTGCCCTCTTAAACAAAACACTGAAATGCTGAAGTTAGATGAAACAGAAGTAGCCACAGGATCTTTGATTCTGACATATATCCCATTTTTTCAACGGATTACCAAAAAACATGTCAGATGGGGACTTGGTTCTATACATCGGTTGTTAAATCGAAGGCAGATCTGAATCTGAACTTGCAATCTACATTAAATGATTGGAGAAGTGTGGCATAGGCATATAATCAGAGGGAAGTCTGCCGTTTTACCGGAAGATCCAGTTATGACATTTTTAGTTCAAATGAGCAGATCAAAATGCATGCATGGATGAATTGGTCACAATAAGATCAATAAAATGCATTAAGAAGAAATAGATCATTTCATGCCGACAGTTTTAAAGTGCCCGTATTATGCCATTTAAAATTCTCCTAATTTAGTTTTAGAGGTCTCCAACAACAGGTTTACATGCATCAAAGGTATAAAAAAAAAAAAAAAGTTTCATTTTCTCATAATATACATTGCACATCAACACAATGTTCAATGATTATCAAACGACTCGATGGATGAATCAATCTCTCTAAATCCCTCCTTTCCACAAGCCTACTCTGCTCAGTCAGAAGGCCCAGTCTGTTATGGTTGGTCTACCGTGTACCGCGCATATTTCACAAACAAAAGTCCATTACCAAAACTGAACTGCAGCACCGTCCGGAGGCTTCCTAAAGCTCAGAGATTGTACATACTGTAAAGACAGTAACAATGACGTCGATTTTACATAAATCCGAATCGATGACAAAATATTGGAAGAACTAGTTATTCAACTCGAACCTTGAGTAGAATGTGTGCGCGTGTTCCTAATGTATTGCGGTGCACATGCAGGAACTGTATCAACAGTATGTAACAAAGTTTGCAAAACAAATCTTGCTCCATCAAAGTAGTAAGAATGACAAACAATCTGCATTAATAGACACACAGCTGATTTACAGTAGCATTTCAATAAAACGGTAATAACACGAGTTAGCCAGATACCTACACAATATGAAACACAATAAACGCATTGTAGAGCACAGCGTGTTCTCGACATGATGCTATCCAGTATCCGCTGCAGTGTTTGAGGGGGTTCAAGATTTCCCTGGTGTCTGTGCACGCAATAAGTGGACACGCAATATGCTAATGATTTTGTCTTCACGTCACAACGAAGCTGCTTGCGATTCGTTTGAAAAACAATTCGTTTAATTGACTCATAGTCAACTCTTTCTTTTGAGAGACAATAACTTTATAAATGGTGCACTTTCAGATTTAATACTTTGCATGATGTTTTCATTTACTTAGAACTGTTCCACACTACATGAAAGGTCATTTTCAAAAATCCATAATAGGGGCACTTTAATCTTTGCCATACTTTATTTCTATCCCTACAAGTTTGTGTTAGATGATGACAAAATAAGTGTTTTGGAGGCCGATACCAATATATTGTGCATATTTATTTAGAACCATTGCCATAAGTATGTGGCGTCCACTTTGAAATTAATCAACAGTTGGTAAGCAAGACCCTTGCCAACAAACTGTTCATTTATTTGCTTAAAGGGATAGTTCACCCAAAAACCCGCCAATCAACTGTTTGGTTACTGACATTCTTCAAAATATCTTCTTTTGTGTTCAGCAAAAGAAAGAAATCCATACATGTTTGGAACAACTTGATGGTGAGTAAATTATGACAGTTTTCATTTTTGGGTGAACTATCCCTTTAAATCAGAGTGGATGCTACTTACTAAAAAACTGATTCTGTGGTTGAGTTTTAACAAATAAAGCAACTACAACAAGATATAATCCATTTTACCTAATAATGTAGAGGCAGCCTCAACCGCTCCATTGTAGACATGCTTGTTTTCTGTGGCAGGGTAGACTTTATTCCATAGGATGTGCACATAAAACACAACTAAATAGTAACCAGTTGAGTTGAACACCCACCACAAGCTCCAAAGCCTTAAACTAGGTACTTTCACAACATTCTTTAACTCCTTCAGCATCTGAATAAACACTGAATTTGCTAAAGAAAGGGATTTGTGGTTACTGCCCAGTGCTCTGCCATCCTTCTCCTCCGGCTTCATTCTGGCCAATTCCGATTGAGCTGCTTCCTTCCTCTCCTCCTCTAGACGGGCTTTGTTGAAAAACAGGCTACGCTTGGGCCATGGCAAGCAGAAGGACAAGAGTAGCCCAAAAGTGACAAATCCCAGAGAGACAGCGCTTAACATCATGTAGGATACTTCCCCTAGTGACACACACATCTGACCCAGCACAGAGCTTGTGAAGACTCCCATGAGCACAGATGAGCGAGAGTAGCTGGCTACACGTTGGTAAACGGTCGCTGGTACTAGCGAGAATATGTAGGAGGAGTACGCCACACGGGCAGCCATGGTGATGCCATAAAAGAACTCCATAAACTGCATCTCCAGCAACGAGTTGCCCAAAAGCAGCAAGAGCCAAATGGAAACATGACTCAAGCTCTGAAGGATCAGCACAGGTTTGTAGCGTAGGTAATCTGTCAGCAGAAACACAGGCACTAGCACAGCCATATAGGAATATGAGAGGACTGGGTTGATTTCATTGGTAACCTGAGAAGAACACAGAAAGTCATTGTTATATCTGATATGGGGTAGAGGGAAAGCAGGGATATTTGTAATACTCGTATGTAACATCAGTAATAACATAATAGACAATGCACTTACCTCCACCACCAGTAATATACAGTGTGAAACATCAGATTATGAATACCCAATTAATGGATACCTCGGCCCAGATTATGAATACTTAATTGTTAAACCCAGGTAATTTATGAGCAGTGTGAAACAACATAGCCAAGGATTTCATTTATCCAGGGTTTAGAATGAGTCGGGGTTAACTATTTCAAGTGACATTATGCCATATGAAATGAGGCTAGTGCACATGGAGAGCACATGGCATCCCAGCGTACATTTGATAGTACATTTGACCCACCCACTTTGAATTGTGGCCCACCCAAAACAGTTGGTAATTTTCTTAAAAGATAATAATAAGCAGATAACAATAAGCTTATATCATTAATATAAGCAATAATAATTATAATAAGGTCTTATCACACTATAACTTTATTTAGTTAAAAGAATGATTAAAAAAACTAGTAATAGTATTAAAAACTAGTAGGCTAAATCGTGTGCACGATTTATTAATTTGTGGAGTTGAATTTGAAAATTGTGAAACAAATCAGTCGATACTTTAAAGTCCTCATGAAATCAAAATTGACCCTATTTACTTTGTTAGCACACATTACAGGTCTTAGGGTGAACAATTAATCTGTGCAAATTAATACACAGAAAAAAATAGTTTGTCGCGGTAATCTTTACTCAAAATCTGAAAAGTTACTTCCGGTCTGGAAACGGCGTTCCTTCCCAGATGATGTCGGGAAGAAATGCTTAACCACTCCCCTCCAACCGTTAGTCTGCTATGAGTGCGAGATGGAGAGGAGGAGCGCTGAAGTAAAACCCTGCCCTCTATTCAGTATTCCGTTTCACTAGGAAATACCGCACAGCACTGAAGAAAACTCACTTGCTACTTCCGGTTCACTGGGACTTTAAAAGCATTTGGATATATATTTGGATATGTACTGCAGCAAGAAACTAAGCCATGAAACCGCAACACACAATAACAGAGACAATTGATTATGAGATCATCCCAGTGTTTAACCAGAAGCCCTGTCTTTTCAGAGTAATATTGCAGAAGGACATGCAAAGGTAAGCACAAACATTTATAATGTATAGCTAAAAGATTTTAAACATAGTCACTGTCTTGCAGAAACATCTTTGAAACGTCTTTTCGTGCAGAAATTTTTTTTTTTGTTTCATAAATAACCCTTGTTATGACTCTCTGTGGGTTTTGAAATATTTAACCAATGAAAAGTATTAAAAAGAGCTTGTGGCAAAAGCCTTGTAACTCCATTGACTCTTCAAACTGTCAGTCAAACCTCATAACTCCGCCCCACCTCTGAAGTGAATGAAGTGCCGCTGCTGCATGCTGATTGGAGATTGATTGCTGCTTGTTTACAATGTTAGGGTAAATAAAGAGCCGTTTCTTGGATGTACATATGTAACAGTATGGCCCCATCCCAAATGGCACCCTAAATACTAACAGTATTCCTATAATTCCGCAGTTTCGCAAATAAGTGCTACTTTGGCCCTGTCCCAAATGGCACCCTAAACCCTTGCGGTCTTCCTACGAGTCCGCACTTTCGTGACGTAATGCCGCTTTGACTGTCGGGAAGAAGACCGCTGCAGTAGCCATTGTAAGAAAACAAGAAGTAAGTGCATATGAAGTGTGCCATTTGGGACAGGGCCTATATCACTGTTAAAGCCCACCCTTTATAATCTAGAGATTTGTCTAGTGTTTGAGGATGTTTTGTATTAAATAACATTAGTATTTTCATAAAAATAAAATAATTCACATTATGGAGCCTTTTCATTATGGTTACATTTATTGCATACCACTATTACAATTATACAGCATAGTACTAGTACTAGTTTGATTGTATTCGACTCGATAAAGTTACAAAGTTTGCTGACATGAGTAATGACTACTAAGTTGTGGCAAAACTTTAAAAAGGCAGGCTAAATATTTACTGAGCAAATCAATGATGCATTCTGCCTAATGCATAACTTAGACGTGCATTTTGTTACCTTAGCAAGCAAACAGAAAATTGTCCCTTTTTCAGATACATAAGTATGACATATGAATGTATTTTTAGGTTTCCTTTTAAAACGTGTGAAAGAACTTGGGATAAACAGAAGTGTCTTAATCCATGTCATAGACACTAGGCTATAAACAGATAAAAACTGGCACTTGGTTTTGCAGCGGAAAATTCTCATACAGATATGCTCTGCATGTGGTTGACTAATTGTATGGCTTTTACCAAAACAATGGCATTCTAACTGAATGTTTAGAAAATATTCAGTTAGAGCCTTATAAGTTCAGTAGTACAGTGCGGGCAAATTCATTTTGTAATTCAGGATTTAGAAGTGTGGTAACACTTTACAATAAGGTTTCATTAGTTAACTGCACTAGTTAAGATTAACTAAGAATGGGCAATACTTCTAAAGCATTTATTAATCTTTGTTAATGTTAATTTCAACATTTACTAATACATTATTAAAATCAAATTATGTTGTATTTGTTCAAATTAGTTAATGCACTGTGAACTAACATGAACAAGCAATGAACAGCTGTATTTTGTATCTAATGTTATTAACAAATGGTAATAAATGTATTGCTCATGATTAGTTCAAGTTAGTTAATGCATTAACTAATGTTAATA
Organism: Paracanthobrama guichenoti; assembly: GCA_018749465.1. NCBI lineage: Eukaryota > Metazoa > Chordata > Actinopteri > Cypriniformes > Gobionidae > Paracanthobrama > Paracanthobrama guichenoti. The sequence continues at coordinate 14,754,569 of CM031948.1, read as the reverse complement.
AACGAGATCTTACTGTAAAGTGTTACCAGTAGTGTTTACAAAAATAATTTTATGGTTAATAACGTTAATGGAGGAAGGACTGGAAGGGTTCAGTCCTTCCTCAAAGCAAATCTGACCCACTTTGGAGGAATGTGAACTCTGACCACATTCGCATGGCTTTTCAGGACCCAGCAGCTGTGCCAGAGTTCCACGACCAAGTTACACAATCATAAAACTGTGTATTGACTAGCTATTGCCAACAAAATAAATACATACTGTAGTATGTAAACAGTTTCAGTGTTTACAAAATTGAAAACAAACAAAAAAAAACTTTTACCAGTATGTTTTATCAGATTGAATAGTCACTTAAACAATTTCATATTTTAAGTGTTTTTTTCTTCCACAAACCAGAATAAGATTAGAATAGCACCACACCTGTTCTCTGGTGAAGTTCTTCTCTGTACTCAGCAGGTATGGTGTGATAAACGGCTCTCCGGGCTTCAGCTGCACCATGAATCCATAGAAACAAAGGTAAACAACGGACCATATCCAGGATCTGGTGTTCTGCGCTTGGGTTTCCAGGTCTTCCTTGGATTCAAGGATGACCGACTCTGGAGCCACATTTTCCAAAGTGTGTCCACTGCCACCAGTCCTCATTTCATCCATACCATCCTCTGTCCTTTCATTGCTCACTTCCACCATGTTACAGCAATACTACTGATGCTGTAAAGCTGAATTATTGAAATGATGAAAAAAAATGCAGAAGAAATTTTGATCCTCAAAAGTTAATAACTGAAGGCTTAGCAGTTTAACAGAGCTTGCAACCAAGCTGCACTAGCCAGGAAACCCTAAATGCGACGTGTTAAATATCACTGGGAGCTGAGAGGACACTTTCATAATGATACAGCAATGTGTTAAACAGCTACAAGCTGACATTTTCTATGTGCAAGTATTCACCTTTGCCCAGTTTCTAGCGCCGTCAATGATTGAAATGTTCTACCTAACTGGATGGCACATTGTGATTCTGTAAAGAAGCACAAAGCAAATTGTTAGTTTGACATTCATAATGAACAAGTTTTTCCAGATATAGATTAGTCTGTGATTTTCTTGTTCTTGGGTCTTTAATAACTAACTTAAACAATATATTAACGTATACTATAATATACTAACTATATATATATATATATATATATACACACACACACACACATATATACACATATATTATATTTCTAGAAGACAGGATGAACAGTTACAATAATGTGTCAGTCAAAGGAATTTCCAGACATGAGTTATTGGCTCTAATGCAAATTAACTTACTGTAAATGTGAAGTTGTTTGCACATAATCCCACTAATGTTCAAGTATGGATCGAGCTGATTCGCGTTATGCTGCCTTCACGTACTATCGGAATTTTGATAATTCCCAATTCTGAAGTCGTGATTACGAGCTCACCGCATTCAAGTTTCAAAATGGGAGGGCTCATGTGCAATTTTCACCTAGGAAACTCGTATTTACAATAATTCCGAGAGCATGTGAAGGCACCATTAAACTTGCCTGTTGCTTCCCTGTGGTCAATTTAAATCATTTCGTGCAGAGGCTGACTGTGAACTAATAATCTATGCGACTGAAAAATATTATAGTCCAAGTTATTTAAAGGCAGAACGCGACAGACTTTAACCCATCAGAACGGGTTGGCCACGCGTACCAAATAAATCACTTGAGAAACGTTCAGTCTAAAATCCACGAGACATATGCATGCACTCGCGCGCCCAATGACCCAGACTGTGTCTACGCATGCGCACCGGATGTTTATCTTAACTTGAACGAATCGTACTTTGAGTCGGATCTTTTTAATGAACGCTTCGTTCATTGAGCATGTCGCAAAACTGGTCTAAATGATGTGTTCTGAATTAATCAGATGAACTCACTGAATCGATGACTGCATCGTTTCTGTCTCTGGGGAGTTTTAACATGAAGCACACTCTTGTTTCTACCTAAATGCCTTTTTGTTAGTCTTATCAATAATGAGTCAAAACAGAGCTGTTCAATCAGGATGTAAAATTGTAGCGGCTAATTTGCCTTGGGTGCTTTTCGGAATTTCGTATTCATTAACGTTTATCCACAACATAAATTATATACAGATTATATACAGTTATTCATCAAACATGAATTTTGAAGAGGATTCTGCAGCTGTGTAATGTATTACGATGCTTTGCCAAAGGAGGGCGCTCCAAGCGAGCGAGAATGTGTTTAAGTTACTAATCGACTGAGGTAAGACTGTATGCAAATGCACTCTCTGAATATGAAGACTTTAAACATTTGGGAGATTTACAAAGTATTTATTTGATATCTTCTTATTGTTTATATTAGGCCAATTATCTCCCTGGCACCCTTTTTTATTTTTTTTAGCCTAATTCTCTCTCTCTCTCTCTCTCTCTCTCTCTCTCTCTCTCTCTCTCTCTCTCTCTCTCTCTCTCTCTCTCTCTCTCTCTCTCTCTCTCTCTTAATAAATGTTGTTTAATACTTACCTGTACTTGCATTTGTACGAAAGTGTAAAATGCTTGAATAATAATAAAACAAAAGTGAGAAGGTCCATTAAAGTTAGTTTGTGTTTATCATAGAAAAAAGGACTTGTGAACAAAGGCATAATCAAACTGTTTTATTTCGAAGTTACTTATGAGCATTTTTTTCCTCAGACATTTTTTCACAACATTATTAAATGCTGTAAGAAGCTTCCATTCATTACTCTCTTTCTTTTCCACATAACAAATCCTGCATTAGCAGTCACATCACTTACTTCTCAAGTTCAAGTCCCAAGCAAGTTTATTGAGCACATCTCCAAACTGTGCTCTCTCTGAAAGGTTAATTTAGCTAGATGGTAATTCAAAATAACCTGGCTTTTAATATAGTAAGTCATAATCTGTTATCACTGACACACACAAAAAAATGACCGATATGGTTACATCACACATATTGGGTGTCTTTAACTACTATGCACTTACATTACAAAAAAAATGTTAGGTACAATGTTGTCACACCACACTGCAGGAAGGAAGATGATGATGATGATAGAGATTTATTTCAAACCAAAGTCTTTAATAAAAACCACATGGAAATCCAACCGAAAGTAGCATGCTAGCAAACATAACATTAACAAGACCTGACAACTGAACACTGAGAACACAGAAACTTTAGTAATGCACCTGTGATGATTAAATGAATCTCCATGACAACTAAAGAGTGGCGGGAAAACTAGACAAAGGATATCAGGAAACTAATGAAAACAAACTAAAGTCCATGAAAATTAATTTAACAGAACATAACTGTGACAAATGTACTTATAGTTTGTGTTCATGTTGTGTTGTTAAACACTTCTGCTGCTATTAAGGTGGGATATGGGTAAGGTTAGAAACAGGGCTTCATTTTTTGACAAAATGTTGCAAAACGTTTTTAAACGGAAACGGTGGTGCGTTGAACACTCTGTTCTGATGACGCAAGAGTTGCAACTATGGCAGCTGAGAAGGCTTTGTGTTCTTTGAATAATTTTCGGAGCCTGATGAAATCGGTATAAATACATGTTTAATACTGCAAAACACGCTCAATGTTAGTCACTGCCCTTGGTGTCCAGAATAAAAGAGTGAAGGGATTTGTGGAAACTGTGATTCCTAATTATTGTGATCCAACATTTGCCTCGCATTTCAGGATGAAAAGACAAACATGTCTTCTAATATCTTCAATTATTGCGTATATACCGAGCTGCAGCGGACACATTTGTAAACGACTTTACTTGGACCCATTGCGCGAGCTGTGTCTTTAATACAGAGTGGTTTATATACATGTTGCTGCTGATTGGGCTGACATTTTTGACACCCACCAAACAAGAGAAAACGTATCTCAAACCCTGTTGCACACCGTTTCCAGGAAACATGACGTTCAACCCGGAAACCGTAGCAAAACGCTGTGCACCGGTTTGAGCTTGAACGTGCCCCAGGTTTGGTGGTACGGTTAGGTTTAAGGCTGGGTTAATGGGAGGAGTCGGGTCAACAGTGAAATTATAGATGTAATAATATTACAGAAATTAATTATAGTTGTAATTACATTCATATATATATTTTTTTAAATTATAAGTACAATGTAAAAACATGTAAAACATACTCAATAAGTGCATTGTATCAAACGATTGATTTAAATGTTAATATACAGTAGCCTATTTAAAGACACTTATAGTCAGCAAGAAATCAAAATTGTTCATTCTTATTTATTATGGAATACTGCAGTATTTTTATAAAGGAATTATCCATGCACATATTTTTTTAAACATTTGTTTGCCCTCGTAATTCTTGAACAAAATAACTTCCCCTCCCACTTGCAGCGACATCTGATATCTTCTCTTCTCTGATGATGTGTTCACCCACATGATGGTAGGACAGCCTGTCACATGAGATCACAGTAATAGCAAATGACAACGATCCGATCAATTCTCTACAGACAAAATCAAGTCTCGTCCGGTCCAACTTTTTTTTTTTTTCTTGTTTGAGAAGTTGTTTCACTCAGATATACACAGATCAGGCATAACATTATGACCAGGTGAAGTGAATAACACTGATTATCTCTTCATCACAGCACCTGTTAGTGGGTGGGATATATTAGACAGCAAGTGAACATTTTGTCCTCAAAGTTGATGTGTTAGAAGCAGGAAAAATGGGCAAGTGTAAGGATTTGAGCGAGTTTGACAAGGGCCAAATTGTGATGGCTTGACGACTAGGTCACAACTGCAGCTTTTGTGGGGTGTTCCCGGTGTACAGTGGCCAGTATCTATCAAAAATGGTCCAAGGAAGGAACAGTGGTGAACCGGCAACAGGGTCATGGAGAGCGAAGGCTGGTGTCCAATCAAACAGACGAAATACTGTAGCTCAAGCTTACCTGGGGAACACATGGCACCAGGATGCACTATGGGAAGAAGGCAAGCCGGCAGAGGCAGTGTGATGCTTTGGGAAATGTTCTGCTGGGAAACCTTGGGTCCTGGTTTGAGGAGGACAACAACAAGTTTGAGGTGTTGACTTGGCCTTCAAATTCCCCAGATCTCAATCCAATCGAGCATCTGTGGATGTGCTGAACAAACAAGTTCGATCCATAGAGGCCCCATCTCGCAACTTACAGGACTTAAAGGATCTGCTGCTAACATATTAGTGGTCTAGTGGAGTCCATGCCTCAACGGGTCAGCAAAAGGGGAACCAACCAACACGATATTAGGAAGGTGGTCATAATGTTCAAGATTCAAGAGTTTTATTTGTCACATACACAGTTATATACAGAATATACAACTGGCAGTGAAATGTAAACAGGTCCGCTCCATGGACAGTGCAAATTCACAGTTAAAAACACAAGGTTTTGTGTACTAAAAGTACTATATATATATATATATATATATATATATATATATATATATATATATATATATATATATATATATATATATATATATATATATATATATATATATATATATATATATATATATATATATCTGTAGAATTACAAATAAATCAAGTCAAGTAGAAATAAAAAAATAATAATAAAATAAAAACAAAAAATAAAATTAAAAAATAAAAATAAAGAAGTGGAATAAAATAAGTGAAGTAGACTGTGCAGTGAGTAAACTGTAGACTTATAAATATGTGGTTAACAAATGTATAAAGAGTATAATGTGCAAACAGGTTTATAACAGGTTGTTACACAGTAACAACGAGAACAGAAAGTGCAGTGCAATGACAGTATGTATATCCTGAAGTGAAGTCACGTGGTGTTAAGTGACTGAGTTCAGGAGTCTGATGGCCTGGGGGAAGAAGCTGCTATGTTGTAATGTTATGCCTGATCGATGTACATCACAATAAGGAAGAAAAAAATTATTGCAACTTCCATTTCATGCTGACTTTAATATGTGGTTGGACCTCTGAAACTTAGTGATGTTAGATGATAATCTATGTTCCTCTGGTTACTATGTTACTCAGTTACTATAGTTTCGTTTTTAAAATCTGTTTTCACTTTTCAATTTTAGAAATTTGTGATTTCATTAATATTACAGAAATCACTTTATCACATCTACAAATGGAAAATGGGAAAGGGATTTTGGAGGAATTTAACAATAGATGCATTGGAATAATAGTTCATCTTTATGTAAAAGCAGAAATATTACATACATTCACTTCATCAACAGTAAAGAACACAGTAGTTGCATTTGCTTGTAAACTGTAGCATACTGTAGACTGCTGGTCCACAGCGAGAACTTGGAATGTTTCTACTTCTCCTCAGATGTGTTCAATGTGAGGTGTTTAGCATCTCAAACGAGCCTATTGATAGGTTGTTATTTATAAGGGAGTCCAGTGACTTGATTTAGGTGACAGAACAATTTCATGTTGCCTTACTCAAAAGTTCTAAAGTCGAATGAACTATTTCCTAAAACCAGAAGCTGATATTCTGCTGATATTCGTTTGTGAAATTCAAAATCACATGGAAATGATTCATCTTACTGACATCAACATCATGTTATGATTTTGTACTGTGCAGATGCATTATGGTCCAGGTCAGGGGTGCAAAAGCTTTATGTGAGAGACAGACTCAAGCTGTTGCCTTTTGTTCCTCTGAGAATAAAGGAACTGCAGCCTCTGGCTGTTGAGATGGACACATGATTATCCAGTGTTAGTGCAATGGTGCATTAACTCTTAGCCCCCTTCTGCACATATTTTGGAAAAAAAACCTGTACAAAATGATTCTTTTAGTTAGGTAATTTATTATGATTGGAATATTATAACCCTATAAAACTTGACAGTTAGTCAAATCTGTTTTATTCATATTGGAACTGATTGAACACAAAAATGTTTTTAAAAGGTTTTGCATAATGTGTTTTTTGTTGAGTATCATATTATCACGGTTATGTCTATGTTTAGTTGTGTTTTTGTTCATGTTTACCCTTTCAGTTTAGTTTTTAGCGTGTCCTAGTAGGCCTGTCACAATAATCAATATATCGATATATTGCACAATATATGTACATGACCTCAATAATTTTTTGTGATGCAATATATCGGTCATTAGGTTTACATGATAATGAATGTCACCAACATTTTACTCGATTGTGCTGTCATCTTGCTCGATTGTGCTGTCAAAGTGGTTCTCGGGCAGTTCCTTCATACACAGAGCATTTATCGACATGTGAAAAAAGGCGCCATTTGAGGCGTTATAGTGTTTTCCTGACAACTACTGACAGTTTGGAAGAATAAGCCCAAATGGACTCGATTTCAAAGCCGCAATCCCCTGTTCCGGTGCACATATGAGTGAAGAGTGTTAACCCTTAATTTTCATGATCTAAAGAATTAAAAGGTTGTCATTTGAAAGGGTGTAGGTCTACTTGCATTATTATGCTGTTATATTACGATTATATATTCAGAGGCATAAAATAGTCTTAAAATGACAATAATATCGTTTATCGCAATTATTTCTGGGACGATATATTGCGAAACAAAAAGTAGTTATCGTGACAGACCTATGTCCTAGTTAGTTTACTTAGTTAATGATTACGTTCACCTGTCTATCATTAAGTTCCCTTGTTAACCCTGTGTGTACACTCTAAAAAATGGTTGAAAGTTGGGTTGAAAATAGACTAACCCAGCAAATGGGTTGTTTTAACCCAGTGATTGGGTTGTCTTAAGCAAACATTTAACCCAACTGCTGCGTTAAAACGACCCATTCACTAGGTTAAAACAACCAAATTGCTGGGTTAGTCCATTTTCAACCCAACTTGGGTTGTTTTGAACCCAGCATTTTTTAGAGTGTAGGCTATATATACATTCCCTGCTCTGTTCAGTCTTTTGTCAGTTCTCGTCTCGTCCTAAGTGATGTTAATGTGTCCTTGTGTATATACTCCTTGTTTATTAAAAGTATTGCCTGTGATTTCTCTGTCATGCATCTCCTTAGCACAAGCATTTACATGGCACATATCTGATACATCCTGCTTTCATTGCTCATATAGTATAATAACGTGTTCATTCTTCAGTTATTAGCCACTCGTGCCTCAATTTTGTCATCGATACTATGGGGGAAAACTGACATATAGATAGGGTGACCAAACGTCCTGTTTTCAAGTCCTGTCCTGGCCCTAATATAACCATTTTCTATCCATACTTTAAATGTATTGAAATTGATAAGGAATCTTTGAGTAAACTTCGAGTATCATTTGAGTATCTCATCAAATATAGATATTTGTAATATTATCTCATGATTTGGCAGCAGGCTGCTGTCACTTTAAGACATGACACACAGATCTGTTATACTGTTACACATGCGTTTTCTTTCTCAACTCTTTTTACGTTCACTTAAAACATAACTGACTGTGTTTACATGAATACTCACCTAGACTGGCATTTTGGCATTATTTTGTGTGTATTTGACACTGCAGAGAAAAATAACTCAATTTGAGGCAGCTTATGTGCGCGCACTTTGAGTGTGAGCACAAAATCTGCGGGAATGAGTAAAATTATGCACAATACACACAATCCCACGTTGAAATCCAAGCCCTGTAACACCAACAATATTCATCCGGAGCAAATGAAACGAATGTTTGTGTGACAACTCGCTGTCCGAAAGATGAGAAACTGCAGCTGGTATCATGTATCTATTCTGCCTAAAATGAGTATTGGAAATGTTTTATATATTCGAATATTCTATATTTTTGACAACATAACACTGTCACGTTTTGAGTTAGTTTTTTGATCTGTTTCTTTGCTCTGTTCATGTTTGAGTTTCTTTGTTAATCTTTCCGTTTGCCATTTAGTTCAGTTTCTGTTTGACTGTTTAGGCCCTGTACACACGGAGACATATTTAGCTGTATACATAAATATTTTGTATCATAACGGCGTTTCGTCCAGTGGCATGTTCCACAAAGCTGGTTTCAGTTGACACCCAAGTTCGAGATTAGTTTGAGCAAACTCTGTTTTTTCGGGCTCAAGAAGGTGGATTTGTTTTTAGCAGTGTTCATCACCATGGTAACTTACACTACATGGCTAACCTGCTCTGGAGCAGGTTTTATTCTGGGTTAGAGAAGGCAAACCAAAACTGGACCAATCAGCTGCAAGTCAAGATGCAATAAAGCCACACCCCCTGTATATCTCGTTCCAAATTAAAGCAGTTTATAGTGAAAAAAACTTTAGAGACGTTTTGGTGCTAATTTTTTATATTATATTAATTGTAATTCATATAATATATTCATATAATTGACAAGTAGCCTAATATTAATATAAATATAATACATGCATTAATAATTCTTTTAAACAACATGTATTCATTTGAGCTCTTTGTGAATAATTATTAAGCATATTTCTTTGAATCACATTAATATAGTCAGATATTCTTTCAGATGCCTTCTCAAACTTCCACTGCAGCAGAAGTGTTTATTCCTGCCTTGTAAATGCATTTAATTTCATGATAATTTTCAAAACAATCTCTCAATCTTCAGAAGAGAAGTGAATTGTGCCGTCTCTCTTGCGAGAAGTGAATCAAACGGACACTGTGATTGGCTGTTTGCCGCACGTGTCACACTTTCAGGTGCATGCGCTTCTGAGTTAATCACAAACTCTGGATTAAACCTGAGTTGACAGAGAACATTTATACCAAGCTTTGAGAGACCGGTGAACTTGATCTAAACCAGGGGCCTGTATCATGATGGTAGTTTAACAAACTCAGGGTTACAAGATTAGTTTCGAGTTGACAAAAACCAAACCAATCTATTCAGGCTTTGTTGGTCCTTTGATCATCAGCTTTCTCTGTCAACTCAGGCTTTGATCCTGAGTTTAGGAGTTTAGCTGTGACATCAGTAGTGAACAGCCAATCACATGCTGTGGATCAGTGGAACCGAGATTCACTTCTCGCGAGAGAAGCAGCGAGATTAATTTCTCTCTTCTGCAGGATATTACATGATTTAAAAATATTAAGAATTTAAATAAAATTACACAGCAAGAAGAAAATGAGCTAAAGAGCTGTCTATGAAAGAGGACAACCTTAAGAAAAATCTTAAACTCAATGCAAGTAAAAGTTATGAAGTTAGTTTAATTGATATATAGAGAGAATTGAACATTTAAGCTCACATCATTTTTATAGCTTTATTTATTGATTTTAAAGCTTATTTGTATGACCTTTATATAGGCTATTTATATTAATTTTAACTAAGTTCATATTAATGATTGATTAACTAAAATTATACATGTGTAATTGATTAAGGGTATAATAATTACATAAATGATATCTAAATCATTAAAGATTATTATTATTATTATTATTATTATTATTATTATTATTATTATTATTAAGCATTGTTAAAAGTCAGACGCTTTAGTCTTTAAAACCATTTGCTATATAGTGACATTTAATTTGGAGTAGAAACTGAGGGAGTGGCTTTATTGCATCAGAGGTGTGTCACTTTGCTCACAGCTGATTGGTCCAATTTCAGTTTGCGATGTCTTATCCAGAACATAACCTGCCCTGGATCAGGTTAGCCGTGGAGCGCAAGTTACCATGGAGATGAACACTGCTAAAAGCTAAACCGGCTTCATGGTATAGGCCCCAGGTTGGATTTATCTGGATTTGTCAACTTTAAACCTACTCTGCAACAGGCCTCAGATGGATCCGGCATTTTGGGAGCCTGAAGCCACTATTTTTTGAAACCGGGTCCCAGAGTGGATAAATCTGAAAACAAAACCCATTGCGTTTTCGTGTGCAGCCAATCCGTATCTTTTGTGAAACGATCCGTATATTTTTGTACCACATGCACATGAAGCCAGAGCTTTCCCTATCCGAAAAAACACAGCGTTGTCTCAAGAAATATCTGCATACACACAAAACCACTGAAACGGACTCAAAACGATGTAATATTGTTATTCTGCCACAGAGATACACTATACGGAGAAGACATGGAGCATGCGCATTCAATGACTGACTAGGGTCGAGAAATAGGGTTGATGACATCACAAAATATACAGATTGGCTGTACACACTACGATGCAAGGGTGTCGTTTTCAAATTTATCCACTCTAGGACCTGGTTTCAAAAAATAGCTGTTTTAGGCACCCAAAACGCCGGATCCGTCTGGACGAAATGTTGATACGATACAAAATGTTTACGTATACAGCTAAACACGGGCCTATACCATGAAGCCAGTTTAACTGGCTTGCCAGATATGTTTAAGCTTAGTTTGTGCCAGTCCTGGGTTTTAGGTACCATGAAAGTGGTTTGGCTTTAAGCAGTGTCCATCTCCATAGTAACTTATCCTCCACAGCTAACCTGCTCCAGGGCAGGTTATGTTCTGGATAAGAGATTGCAAACTGAAATTGGACCAATCAGCTGTGAGTAAAGTGACACACCTCTGATGCAATAAAGCCACTCCTCAGTTTCTACTCCAAATTAAAGGTCACTACATAGCAAATGGTTTTAAAGACTAAAGCGTCTGACTTTTAACAATGCTTATTTATAATAATAATAATTTGGAATGATTTAGATATAATTTATGCAATTATTACACCTAAATCAATTGCACATGTATAATTTTAGTTAATCAATCAATAATAGGCACTTTGTTAAAATGAATATAAATAGCCTATATAAAGGTCATACAAATAAGCTTTAAAATCTATTTTTATTATTATTATAAAGCATAAAGAAACAACTCAACTCAACTTGAATGAAATTCTAGGTCTAATTCTAGTTGGGAAATAATCTTATATTAATCCCAAGATTCTCTGCATTAGTGAATAAATACATAGATCTGCTGATCACATTTGAATTTCCAAGTAGTCTGGTGGTTGAATTTTTGTAAACCGTGGCAAAGGTTCCGGGTTCTAATCCGCCCTCATATCGTTTTTTTTCATTAAAATCAAACATGTTCATCAATGATTGTATATTAAGAGCAGGGACACGTTTGTGTGCAGTTTGTTTTGTGATTTCACCGGAAAGGTTAGAGTCTCTCTCCGCAAGCATTACGCACGTGCTCGTCTGTGTGTGAAGACAAAACGTAAACACCTACTTTGATTTGATTGGTTATCTCAATCATTTTGACATTGACGAGTGCTGTTAGACCACTCAGGCAAACCAGACTAAAAATGTAACTTTTGGCAATTTCGCAATTTGGCCATTTCTAATTACTGGGGGCGACTTGTCCCCCTCAATGTCTATGGTGGTTACGGCCCTGCATTGATGTATACGATTTTTCTTTAAGTTGTCCTCTTTCATAGGCAGCTCTTCTTGCTGTGTAAATTTGTTTAAATTCTTAATATTTTTCAATCATGTAATATCCTGCAGAAGAGAGAAATTAATCTCGCTGCTTCTCTCGCGAGAAGTGAATCTCGGTTCCACTGATCCACAGCATGTGATTGGCTGTTCACTACTGATGTCACAGCTAAACTCCTAAACTCAGGATCAAAGCCTGAGTTGACAGAGGAAGCTGATGATAAGCATCAGGGGACCAACAAAGCCTGAATAGATTGGTTTAGTTTTGTCAACTCAAAACTAATCCTGTAACCCTGTGTTTGTTAAACTATCATGTGTACGGCCTCTTAGTTTGATCCAATTTCCCATGTTCCTGTTCCTTATTGGTTGTCTAGGTTACTAATGGTTTGATTAAGTTGTCACAGGTGTTTCACTTTTCTTTGATTGGCTTGCTCATGTATTTAAGCCCTGTGTTTCGTTCAGTTCACTGTCTGTTCTCATCTGTTCCATGTTGGTTGTTTGGTCCCTGAGTCTCTAAAGCGGTTTGTCAAGATTTGATTTGTTTAATAAAAGTAGCTGCTGCCTCTAGATCCTGTCAACTTTCCTTTGTGCTGTGACTGTGAAGAGTTGCACTTAGTTTATCATTTCAGATGCCTTTTTAAAAGAGGAAAGCAAAAAGAAACCATACCACACTGCAACATGCAATTGTGACAAAAATAATGTGTCTTTGGGTGTAACAGACTACGATTAAAAAAGGTATAGGCTATATAGGGGAGCGCGGGGCACAACCTAACGCGGGGTTAGTTGTAACACACAGGATGACGAAACTTGGTGTATTTACTAGTTGCCATATCAACATTATTTAGAGGAAAAATTGCGCCAAAATTAAGAAATCTTTGGAAGATATCACTGAACATTTATTTAACCATATTTTTTTAAGTTTAATTTTCATCTCTGTTTTTTGTGTTTATTTAAAATAAGACAAATCTTTATTGTAATCTTATATCTGTTATTTAACAGTTGAGATAGTTCTTTAATGCTGATCTAACAGCAGAAGACACGAGCCGCGGTTTAAATCCCAGTTGTGCAGGTGGGGTGTGTTTTAACACTGCGTTACAATGAACCCCTATTAGAACTACGCTATTATATTCTTTTGAGAAACCATGAGAAAAATGTGAATAATGACTGAGAGTCAATGTTCAGAAATTATTCATTATTATTATGTTTTGAACTATGCTGTATTTAGCAATGTGTTGTCAAACTCAAAAATGTGTTTATTTTTAATTATTAAAAAATGCCATTATTTTATTTAAAAAAAAATAATAATTGTATTTTATTGACAATATTTTAGTTTGTCTTGGATATCAGGTAACATTTTAAGCTGCCATAAATTCATGTTACAATGTACCCCACCTATGGGGCATGTTGTCACATTTCACTTCCATTCTTTCGGGGTAAATCAAGAGAAAAGTATACACTGTGTTAATGAAACAAAACCACATCATTGTACTAGATGTGTGAATTAATGTGGGGAAAAATAAATACTCAGAACCCCAAGTGGATTAACTGAGAAAGTCAAAAAGTGTTGACTCTCCCACATTACATATAAAATTCAACCCAGCAAAGTAGCTAGAGTGACTGCGTTACACGCCACGGCTGAAATCCACCCGCATTTGGCAGGTTGGCTGGTGTTAATGTCAAGCCCTGATCAGCGGCCAGTTTTCCACAGCACAAACTGACACACACATCTTAATAGCAAACATACACATTCCCCCCTCCTTTTCTCCATTCTCAGAGGCAGAAGTCTCCAAGATCATCATTCACAACCACCTTAATGCCTGTCCGCTTGATCCCCACTCATCTCGTTCAAGCCTTCTTCAGTTGTATTTGCACTCACATCATCAACACCTCTCTTCAAACTGGTACCTTTCCCACAGCATTTTAGCAGACTCAGATAAACTCACTGCTTATGAAACCCACCCTAAATCTAGCACTTTTAAAAAACTACTATCTTCCAGTCATTGGTAAGACACTTAAATGAGTCTTGTTCAACCAAGTCTCTACTCTCTTCTTACACAGAACAACTCGCATGGACAATAACCAGTCTGGTTTCAAAAGCGCCCACTCAACTGAGACTGCCTTGCTCTCGGTTATTGAAGCTCTGAGACTGGCAAGAACAGCTTCCAAATCCTCAGTACTCATCTTGCTGGATCTGTCTGCTGTTTTTGACAGCTAACCACCAGATCCTCCCGTCAACCCACATAACGTAGGGCATCTCAGGAACCGCACTCCAATTGTTCAAGTCTTACCCTGTCGTTGGTTTGATTGCTTCTATTGTTCTCCTCATTTGTAAGTCGCTTAGGATAAAAGTGTCTGCTAAATGATTAAATGTAAATGTAACTGGGAATACTGAGCATATACACAATGAGGGGAAAAATTCTTTCAAATTCAAATTTATTCTGATGTCTGTTGTTTGGTTACTTTATACAACCAGAAACAAGCAGGCACTACTATAGAGGGTATGCATTGACATCACTTTCCCACCAGAACATGCGCCTTCAGCTGGACTGAGTGGCAGAAGAGCTGCTGCATGACTGGATTTAATAGGGGAAACGGCAAAAACACAAGTAAAACAAATAATTATCAGTTTAAACCAAAGACCCAGTGATCCATGGATATTGACACGCAGTCAGGAATAGTGTTTTCTGACATTTATGTGCCTGATTTCGACGCCTGGGAAGTACATAAAGCATATTTGCCTGTGAAAACTTTATATAAATACAATACATAAAGGTCTAAATCCGGATGATCACTTAAATCAATGTTATATATATCGGCCAGCCTTAAAACTTATATAGTATAGTATACGTATCGTTTTTGTCAGTGTTTATTTAAAAACATTTAATTATGCAGAATATAAGATGGCAAATATTTATTTGATGAGTTTTCAGTACAACATACAGTTGCAGGATCTGAAAATGTGAATAATTTTAACAAAATGAAAGAGACCATACAAAATGCGTTATTTTTTATTTAGCGCTGTCCTGAATAAGATATTTTACATAATTTTTAAAAAATATATAGTCCACAAGACAAAAATAATTGGCTGAATTGATTAAAAATGACCCGTTCAGAAGTTTATGAACCATTCATTCTCAATACTCTGTGTCGTTCCCTGGATGATCCACGGCTGTTTTTATTTTGTTTTGTAATGGTTGTTCTTGAGTCCCTTGTTTGTCCTGAGCAGTTAAACTGCCCAATGTTCTTCAGAAAAATCCTCTAGGTCCTGCACATTCCTGTTTTCCAGCATCTTTTGCATATTTGAACCCTCTCCAGCAGTGACTGTATGATTTTAAGATCCATCTTTTCACACTGAGGACGATTGAGGGACTCAGACACAACTATTAAAAAAAAGATTCAATCATTCACTTATACTCCAGAAGGAAACATGATGCATTAAGAGCCGGGGGGTGAAAACTTTTGAACAGGATGAAGATTTTTTTCATTTAGTACTGCCCTTCGGAAGCAACAGAAGAGAATTACATGTTACAGACAAATGAAGTACAATTTACCTTGATCTTCAAATTCAATAAGTTTTCACCCCCTGGCTCTTAATGCATCGTGTTTCCTTCTACACTGTAAAAATCCAAATCAAAAATTTTAGTTAACTGGACAATTAAATGCAAAAAAGTTAGCTTAACCAGTGAAAAGAAGTTGGTTCAACAATTGTTGGACCAACCTAGTATTAATTGTAAATTCAATTTGTAAATACAAGTTAACAATGCATTGTGCATCATGCAAAACTTATCCATGGCTCCCAGAATGCACTGCGGTATCAAGCATGTCACCATTGTTGAAATTCATAGGCTAATTCTTGATGTCTGTGGGAGTAAATCGCTCAGGAGGTCAAAGTGCTTAGAGTACAATCTGTTTTAAACTTTATTCAGCTTTTCTGATTGTAACTGTGGTGAATTTTTCTTTTTTCTTTTATCACAATAAACAAAGTTAATAGTATACTGCTCATATTAAACTCAGTCATAAAACCAGTGAATTAAGCCACTACACAATGATTATATTCTTATCATCGAGCAGCCGACAGCATCTGATTGTTTTTTCTTGCCAAACATTAAAAAGTTGTCAAACTGCCCAACTAAAGAAAACACTCATCACCATGATGGTGACATAAAAAAATAAACAATTTTCAGCACAAAATAATAATAATAATAAAAAAATAAAAAAACAGATATAAACTCAACCAGCTGAACAAAAGATCTTAAATTGGGAGACATGTGACCTTACTCAGTTAATTGAGTTAAGTGAACTACTCTGTTTAAAAGTTGATTAAACTCAAAAAAGTTGTTGAGCAAGTTGCCTTACAATTTTAAGTTATGTCAACTTTTTTTTTACAGTGTAGAGCATCAGTGAATGTTTGAAGCTTTTTTAATAGTTGTGTTTGAGTCCCTCAGTTGTCCTCTGTGTGAAAAGATGGATCTTAAAATCGTACAAGGCTTTTTAAGATCTAACTAACAGTACAGTATATAGGGTATTATTTTACCCCAAAATTCAACATATTGACCCAGTCTGATCTCATGAAAATGCATATCTATAGAATGAATTTTTTTTTAATGAATGTATTTATCATGCAATTTACGCGCCAAAATGAGTTTTTACATGCATGTTACGCAGTTTTCACGTGCCTATGATACGCATGTAACGTGTTATATGCACGTAACCCACACCACTAAACCTACCCAAGCGTCTTATATGCACATACCCCACACCATTAAACCTACCCAAGCGTCTTATATGCACATACCCCACACCATTAAACCTACCCAAGCGTCTTATATGCACATACCCCACACCATTAAACCTACCCAAGCGTCTTATATGCACGTACCCCACACCACTAAACCTACCCAATGGGGTGGCAATGCGTATCATATGCAGGTAAAAACTAATTTTGGCACGATAAATACAATTTGTGCTATATATACGCATTTCATGAGAACGTGTTGTATGGACACATGATAACTGCAAATCCACATTTTGCTGCCTGGAGTCCAGTTGTTTCTATGAATTGCAGCGATCCATTTGCTTCTCTTTTCTGTATTTTGGCAGTCTGTAAAAATATACCTTAGATTTCTTGTCAAATCTATTTGTACAGTCAATCTCAATGCTCTTTCCTGTTTTAGATGTGTTTTGTGTGTTTTTCGCGGCATTCACGCTGAAAAGCAATGCTGCCACTCTTTTCCGCACTCAGTGGGCATAACCGCAGTCACTGCGGCCAACAGTGACGTCACGTGCATACCCTATAGCATAATCTTTGGTCCCATGCAGGTGAGAGGGGGCCCACCCATAAAACATGTATCCCCCCCGTCCCTGTAAATCTAAGCAACAGCCCATGTCTGAACCCTGAAATTTCACTGCTTCTCAAACCTGTGAATGTGACTTTTCCACATTCACAGGTATCAAGCTCACTGTCCTCACTTTCTTTTTTTTTTTCACAACAGTGGTTATGTTTGCTTGATTTTTATTGCCATAAGTACATCAATGGCTCTTTTAATGATAAGATAAATGTATTTTAAAAGAAACAAATAGTAGTAACATACATTAGTAATAAAAAAACAAAACAAAAACAACTGACAAACAAATCACATCACTATAACAAACATTATGCAATGGTTATTATGAATTGTTATGCCTATATCACTACAAGTCAATGCTCATCAGTTTCATAAGTGAAAAAAATCTGTTTTGTTAATTAGTGAATATAATCAATAGACTATTCTGTAACACCACTTTGGAGAGTGGCCTGTACTGTGTATTGAGTTTGCCTATAGGATGCTTCTCTGTCCTTCATGCCTCTCTGGGCTCATTAGATAACTGAAATGATGTGTGAACCAAGGACTGTCGATGGCTGAATAAAGGCTGTTCTCCTTGCTCGGGGCAATGCAGACTGGGTATTGTGATAAAGAGGTACCATGGTGACATGTCCTACACTCATTACGTTCAATACCTCCAAACTGATCCTGGGAAGTATTAAACCTTATATTGCTACATGAATGCCTTTCAATAATACACTAAAGGTGTCATACACTCTCAGAAAAAAAGGTACAGTGCTGTCACTGGGGCGGTACCCTAAGGTACAAAAGTGAAAAGGTACATCTTTGTACCTTATACATATCAGTACTTTAAGTACCGTATTAGTACCTTAGGGTACATATCAGTACTTTAAGAGAGCGTATTGGTACCTTAAGGGTACATATCAGTACTTTAAGAGAGCGTATTGGTACCTTAAAAAGGTACACATCAGTACTTTAGGAGACGTATTGGTACCTTTAAAGGTACAGATCAGTACTTTAGGTACCTTAAAAGGTAAAAGGTACATCAGTACTTTAAGAGAGTGTATTGGTACCTTAAAAGGTACACATCAGTACTTTAAGAGAGCGTATTGGTACCTTAAAGTACATCAGTACTTTAAGAGAGTGTATTGGTACCTTAAAAGGTACACATCAGTACTTTAAGAGAGCGTATTGGTACCTTAAAAGGTACACATCAGTACTTTAAGAGAGCGTATTGGTACCTTAAAGGTACACATCAGTACTTTAAGAGAGCGTATGGTGGTACCTTAAAAGGTACACATCAGTACTTTAAGAGAGCGTATTGGTACCTTAAAAGGTACACATCAGTACTTTAAGAGAGCGTATTGGTACCTTAAAAGGTACACATCAGTACTTTAAGAGAGCGTATTAGTACCTTAAAGGTACACATCAGTACTTTAAGAGAGCGTATTGGTACCTTAAAAGGTACACATCAGTAATTTAAGAGTGCGTATTAGTACCTTAAAGGTACATATTAGTACCTTTTTGATTTTGTACCTTAGGGTCCCGCCCCAGTGACAGCAATGTACCTTTTTCTGACAGTGTATTATGCTGCTTTAATAATTTAATTCTTTTCCCTGAGGTGAACTTATAATGTTTTTTTTCAGGACCATTTTTCACTCTCTGACTTTAATTAAACAGTCGATTTTATAAGCAAAAAAATCACATTTTAATTATATTGACATATAATTTTAAATACAACATTAACTCAACTTTCACCTTGTTGTAACACTATTTTTCCATTTATTTTCCCATTTACTTCGACCCACATCAATTGAACATGCAGGAAATGAGACAATTGACACAATTGTGAAAGTGTGAAAGTGACTAACATGCACACATTATCTGCATGTTTTTCTTTCTTTCAATATTAGCACACATTTTATGTATGTGTTCAATTTTTTTTTCCTCCAAATTCTTTGCCTTTAATAAACTGTGCACCAGAACTGGGGTTTATTGTAACAAAAATGTACTCTTTGTACTTAACATTAACTTACACAGTTTAGTCATAAGTGTATAATTTGTAAATAAATGTGAAATTTATATCAAAGCACAAATGTTAATGCAAAAACTGTTGCAAACATTCCTGATGTCCCCTACTACAAATCACACAAACACACACAATGAAACTTTGTTCATTTAAATAAGTGATAATTAATAGGGGGTCATGAGATATTGAAAAATATGTGTCCTAAACCTTAGAAGATGACCTATTTGAAGTTGGCAGAGAGAATTATTTTTACTACACTGACCCAGTCCTGCGTATCTGACTTGTCATTAAGTCGAGGTACAGGCTTAGCATCCAATATCTCCAAAGAAGAAGGGGTATGGAAAGTGATTGTGCGACAATTTACAGCAAAGATGACTGAACATCAACTTTATTTCCTTTGATTGGGCAGCCTTTCTCTTCACAACAATCTGGAGCTTCACTGCATTGCCTGTTTCAATGTGGAACAAATTTAATGCTCTATTTGTGTCATTTTCCCAGGGGCCATTCAATAGTCGGCCGGCTGCATATCACCCTTCGTTATGGTCGCAACAACGATCAACCAATTTGTAAAGTTTTTCAAAACTCTACCATGACAATATTTTCTATGTAATAAGTGTGTGTTTTTAAGAAGGAGGCTAAGTAAACCCCACAGGAACATATTATAGTGACTTGGTTTTGGAGCAATTAGAATAAAGTAGGGCAGAAAGTACATTTTGTGTGTGTTTTTTTTTATATATTATATACTTATAACCCCCCTCTAATGTCCCATGTAAGTATAAGAATAGAGAATATATGTACTCTGACTATCTGAACGGAGCACTTCAGTCATAATGACTGGAGCTTAATCCCTTCACAACTGTCCTGCCATTGCCATGGATTTGCTCTGGGTCACTTAATCCATGGAGGAGAATGCTAAAGCTCATTGTAATTCTGGGATGGCTTGAGCAATTGAAAGTAGAGTATATTGGGGCAGCGACATAGCATTAAATGACAGCCTGACCCCATAATTAACAACTGTGTGCTGTATGTAAAGATGTAAATACTCAATACAATCAATATCACTGAGGAAAGTGGTCATTGTTGCCATGAAGTTGGTAGCTATTATACTCTACATCTTTGGTTAAAAAACACTGGTGCTTTGTTTGGTGATGTGGGGCAGGGGGTGATTAGGAGATTTACTTATGTTACTCATTGTAGGAGTAAATATCTATCATCATAACCGGGACACCCTCAGGGTAAAGAACACGGATGACACAGATGAGCGCCATCCAATTGTTTTTGCTGAATCGCCAGGGTGTCTCATTGGACAGATCCGAATATCTCGCAGGAGGGGAAACCCCTGTGCCCCTGCGCCCATGGTCTCCTGACCTGCTTTCAGCACTTCATAACACTGTCCGAAGATCAACTGAACCCCAAAATCACTCCAGTCCAACTGCGTTTTGTCATCATTGCGTTTCGCCACAAAGTCACGTGTTGTGACATTGTGTTCACATGACTCCATCTTCTAACCAATTGGATGCCACCTTTCAATCTGAGTTAACCAAGAGGATAGGGAAAAAATTATTTTCCCTTTGCCTGTCGTTCGGTTTTTATTAATCTTATCGCAAACGTCGAAAGTGGTGGCCATCTGCTTCCAGTAGCACCAAAGGTAAAGCCTCTTTTCAAGCTTCTATATTTAGGGGTTTTCTGAAGTTGTTTTAGTAGGATGTTTTGTTTTCAATGTTATTATGTATATGTCATTATGATATGCAATCAAAATTGGAAAGAAAATGGAAATTGATAATATGTAACCTACATCTTAATGTCTTAATGTAGTTTTGCATTCGTTTTGATTGAAAACAGACACATAAAGGTTGACGTTATACTTAATTTTGACTGCTCATACTATAAATAGCATTACAAATGAGCCAGATGTTGGTTTAAAACACCTTTACCATAGCCGCTTTGGAACTAGTTTTATTTTCTAGGCCGGCTGTACATCAAACATATCATTAATTCATGAATCACTGGAACTATTGTTTAAACCTTGCTGGACATTGTTCGGAAATGGCTGGATTTGATTCTCGAGGACGTTCCTAAATGAGTCACTACACCTAATTAAACAAATACAAAAGAGCAATACATGTTTGAGTTAAGTGTGGCTATCTCTTGGGAGAATTGGTCAATTAGATGTCCTTTATTTCTCCCACACTGCTGCCTGCACAACAATATGTACATTTAACTAAGCTTATGTAGGATAATTGAATTACTGGGTAATTACCACGAGACTTGTCTATGGATATCTGCACCGCCATTGTATGTGACAGATAGTTGAGGTGGCATTGTGTCGGAATTGACTTTAATCAGAACTGAAAATATCAGAACAAATAGAACTGTACAGCCATTACCCAGATTATCATCATCATAAAATAGCTATATCAATTCATGCTCTTGGCTTTACTAGGGTAATTCAGAATCTGATTTAAATCTAAAAGTCATTTTTGGCTATCCATGAATATGCAACATTTATGCAGCACAAAGATTCAACTAAATAAGTTCATGCTAAAAGAAGATAACGATCTCTAGTTACTGCCACACCAACATGTCCCTGTATGAAAAAGACATACATGTGTGGCTTTTCTTTCATCCGAGAATGTTTTAGGTCTTATACCAGAACCTCCTCTGTAATATTTGTTTGACAGTGCATGAACAATAGCAGGTAGACCACAAAAAATTCAGAATCTGTGAACTTTATGACGTTTCCAATATTTTACACTGTAAAAAGCTATCAAACTGACTGAATGCTACAGAGACAAGATATGTAGAACTGCTATCATTAAAGAAAGTGTTTGCTATGTTTTGTATTTCTCGGATGGATTGCGTTTGAGAAAATTATTTTGTTTTTCGTGTGACTGTTCATGAAATTAATTAGTGGGTTTATTAAATATAAAACCAGCATTAAAAATGTTGTGTAATTGTGAGTTTGTGTTCAATTACAGTAACTTCTTGTTTCTTCCTATGAAGTTCAGTATGCTAAATAATAACTGTTTCCACAGTAGACAGGACAATATTATATAATCACATACAATTACAAGGACATTGTATATAATACAAATGGATTAAATTGGTCTCTTTTAATGTTTTTCACTTTTTTCATCTCCTTCTTGTATTTAATGCAGTTCATGCCTCAGTAGGTTCGAATAAGAGACGTCATTCTTTATTGGAACTAAAACCTTCACATTGCAGTGAGGGAAGACCCTCTTCTACAATACATTTTTCTACATTGAATGCAGTGCAGAGATGCGCAATGGAAACGGGGAGATTTTTTTCTGAGCATTGCTCAGCCATGCACAAAGCGTGCTTAATTTGATAGCCGCTACAGAGGAAGAGGCCAGAAGCTCTTTAGTGGAAAGCTTGACCCACTTTCCCAATCAGATGTCATGAGCAGTGCTGCTCTTACAATGCTATGCTCAGGCCAAAATTACTGATGGTGCTTCTGAAAATAATGGGGGTGCTCGAGTTAAACAGTGTAAGCCATGGTACATAAGTATTGCACCACTGTAATTACAACAGTAGACTGTGAGGTTGTATTTTTAATATGCAATTACTCTACATTCAGTAGTATACTGTCAACTGTGCAATAAAAAAATAAATAAAAATAAATAAATATAAAATATCAGAATATATATACATATACATACATATATTATACAGGGCAAGATCAAGAACAAAGGATGTAAAATCATGCAAAAAACTAAAACAAAGACGCAATCAAGCCAGATTTGAATTTTGGGTTGGGAGTAACTAACATACAATGTGCCAGTAAAAAACAAAAGAGATGGGTAAGAAGACTATAGAAAGAAACAGTAAAATGTTATTTTATTTTTTCCTGATTTAAAGGGTTAGTTCACCCAAAAATTAAAATTCTGTCATTAATTACTCACCCTTATGTCATTCCAAACCCTTAAGACCTTTGTTCATCTTCAGAATATAAATTAAGATATTTTTGATGAAATCCGAGAGCTGTCTGACCCCTCCATAGACAGCAATTTAATTAACACTTTCAAGGCCCAGAAAGGTAGCAAAGACATCTTAAAATAGTCCATGTGACTCCAGTGGTTCAACCTTAATTTTAAGAAGCGTCGAGAATACCTTTTGTGCGCCAAAAACAAACAAAAATAACGACTTTATTCAACAATTTCTTCACGTCTGTGTCTGTCTCCTACGCAGTTTACGTTGGCCAGCTCCTGCGTCAGCATCACACGCATGAGTCGTGCTGCTCACATGAACAGCTTCGGCCAATGGTAAGCTGGCATAGCTCTGACGTAATTCTGAAGCACAGGACTGTATTTACTAAGTCAACGGCATAGGAGACTGACACAGACGTGAAGAAATTGTTGAATAAAGTCGTTATTTTTATTAGTTTTTTGCACACTTTATGAAATTAAGGTTGAACCACTGGAGTCACATGGACTATTTTAAAGATGTCTTTCCTACCTTTCTGGGCCTTGAAAGTGTTAATTAAATTGCTGTCTATGGAAAGGTCAGAGAGCTCTCGGATTTCATCAGAAATATCTTAATTTATGTTCTGAAGATGAACAAAGGTCTTAAGGGTTTGGAATGACATAAGGGTGAGTAATTAATGACAGAATTTACATTTTTGGGTGAACTAACCTTTTAAATGTAATTCAGTCATGAGTGGTTATATTTCATTTTTTGGCATGGGGCATGAAATATACATATAGGCTTGATTTTGGCGGATGAGATCTGCTATGCTGCTGTTGCTGCTGAGCAAATACAATAATAAAATACACCCTGAAAAAAATGGTAGAAACCCATAGCAGATCTCTACAGGTGGTGCTGGGGAGGAAGAGGGATAACAGAAGCTTTCACATCATCCAGGCTAGGGTATGATATATATGGTTATACTTCTGATTGGCTGAAGCATTGAAAGAACCAATCAGCGTTCGGTTAGAGTTGACTAAATTTAAAAGTGATAAAAAAATACACAAATTCTTATATCATGTTTAATATCAAAACATTTTAAATGTTTTTATATATATATATATATATACACTCACCTAAAGGATTATTAGGAACACCATACTAATACTGTGTTTGACCCCCTTTCGCCTTCAGAACTGCCTTAATTCTACGTGGCATTGATTCAACAAGGTGCTGAAAGCATTCTTTAGAAATGTTGGCCCATATTGATAGGATAGCATCTTGCAGTTGATGGAGATTTGTGGGATGCACATCCAGGGCACGAAGCTCCCGTTCCACCACATCCCAAAGATGCTCTATTGGGTTGAGATCTGGTGACTGTGGGGGCCATTTTAGTACAGTGAACTCATTGTCATGTTCAAGAAACCAATTTGAAATGATTCGAGCTTTGTGACATGGTGCATTATCCTGCTGGAAGTAGCCATCAGAGAATGGGTACATGGTGGTCATAAAGGGATGGACATGGTCAGAAACAATGCTCAGGTAGGCCGTGGCATTTAAACGATGCCCAATTGGCACTAAGGGGCCTAAAGTGTGCCAAGAAAACATCCCCCACACCATTACACCACCACCAGCAGCCTGCACAGTGGTAACAAGGCATGATGGATCCATGTTCTCATTCTGTTTACGCCAAATTCTGACTCTACCATCTGAATGTCTCAACAGAAATCGAGACTCATCAGACCAGGCGACATTTTTCCAGTCTTCAACTGCTTCAGTCGGCCCATTCTCCTCTGACCTCTAGCATCAACAAGGCATTTTCGCCCACAGGACTGCCGCATACTGGATGTTTTTCCCTTTTCACACCATTCTTTGTAAACCCTAGACATGGTTGTGCGTGAAAATCCCAGTAACTGAGCAGATTGTGAAATACTCAGACCGGCCCGTCTGGCACCAACAACCATGCCACGCTCAAAATTGCTTAAATCACCTTTCTTTCCCATTCTGACATTCAGTTTGGAGTTCAGGAGATTGTCTTGACCAGGACCACACCCCTAAATGCATTGAAGCAACTGCCATGTGATTGGTTGATTAGATAATTGCATTAATGAGAAATTGAACAGGTGTTCCTAATAATCCTTTAGGTGAGTGTATATATATATATATATATATATATATATATATATATATATATATATATATATATATATATATATATGCCTTTGTTCTGATACAGAGTCAGCTTTTGCATTTCACTAATTGTTAAGGTTTGGATTTAGCGCTTTTCACTAATTGTTAAGGTTTGGACTTATCCCAGACCAGCAGTTACAGACAACTTTGTCCTGGAGCAGCAAAATAAATAGGCAGTGAAAATTCCACCATTAATTCTCTATGCACAAGCATAAATAAATATGGTCATAAATAAAATGGTTGTTGGCATGAAAGAACTCCTTATTCACAACAGCAAATTAGGAGACTGATTTGGAAAGGGGTGATCTTACAGTACATTATTTTGACGGTGTTTAGCACCCTCAAGCACCCCCATAGAACCAGACTGGCTGCACAATGCAGCAAATTACTATTAGTGTGAGTGCTAATGTCTAACTTACTAATAAAAGAAAACAAGAAACCTGGATTCAGCCTTGTTTAAACATGTTTGTTAATGCATGGGCTTTTGTATCAGTGTGTTCATGTGTAGAAATGAAGAAAAGATGGGTTTTAAAAACAGAATGAGTTTGCTAATTTGAAGCAAACATGCCTCAAACGGTGCCATATGTGGCCATTTTGTTTTCTGCACAACCTCATCACATCAGACAGAAGTGAAACTCTAATTAGAAATAACAATGCAAAAACAAAACTCCTGTCCACAGTCTCTTTAGTAGGTCCCTACCTCAGAGGCATTATGGACCCCATAGTATTTCAGAATCAGACCTCATTCATCTATGATCCCTTTGCACAAAACAATGCCATCTGTTTCGGCCTGATTGGCCCTTATGAAAGAGTGTTGTGTATAATCCTCCCTAATGATTAATGGCTCATCCTATTGTGTTAACATTTTTTTTTCTTCAAAAATGTATCTACTGTTCAACATGCTGTTGAGCTTTTAATATTTGAATTCATCAAGATGTGAATCGCCTCTACTATGACATGCAACCTCTTCTTTTTTATAACCTAGGAGGTTTATTTGCCATCCGCTTCTAGTCTTCGGGCCTGGCACAGATCGTAGTGGATTTCTGTAGATTATTTTTGCTGTTAAGAGGGACTGGACACCAACCCCTGGATGTTGTTAATCTGGATTAAAGTATTTGCGTAATCTGGCATCCTGTGGGAGATTGGAGGACATCTGGCTGTAGATCTCATCCATCTCTATCTGTCCCTTGCTACCACTGCCCGCTGGTCTGAGATGGGCAAAGCAACATTCTCAACATTTTGAGACATGTGGCTTATTTAGACTGAATGTCTCCTGTTTTATGAAAAGCTTTTCTTTTAACACAGTCTGCGCTCTTTTTTTAAAAATAAAACAGCATTTTATTTGAAATACATATTACATATTATTTCAGTTTGTCACCTGAGCCGTGAAATGATGGGAAAATCAGCATGTCATGTCATTATGATAAACCTAACTAATGGCATACAAATACACAATCCCTTAATTAGTGACTAACCTAATCTGTAACATCAAATGCTGCAGTAACAATAATTACAATTATTTAATGCTATTAATAGCTCTGAAAAATCTAATCTGTAACATCAAAGGCTGCCGTAATACTAACCTGATTCCAAAAAAGTTGTGACACTGTACAAATTGTGAATAAAAAAGCAATGCAATAATTTACAAATCTCATAAACTTATATTTTATTCACAATAGAATATAGATAACATATCAAATGTTGAAAGTGAGACACTTTGAAATGTCATACCAAATATTGGCTCATTTTGGATTTCATGAGAGCTACACATTCCAAAAAAGTTTGGACAGGTAGCAATAAGTTAAATTCCTTATATGTTAAATGTACATATAAGGAACAGCTGGAGGGCCAATTTGCAACTTATTAGGTCAATTGGCAACATGATTGGGTATAAAAAGAGCCTCTCAGAGTGGCAGTGTCTCTCAGAAGTCAAGATGGGCAGAGGATCACCAATTCCCCCAATGCTGCGGTCAAAAATAGTGGAGCAATATCAGAAAGGAGTTTCTCAGAGAAAAATTACAAAGAGTTTGAAGTTATCATCATCTACAGTGCATAATATCATCCAAAGATTCAGAGAATCTGGAACAATCTCTGTGCGTAAGGGTCAAGGCCGGAAAACCATACTGGATGCCCGTGATCTTCGGGCCCTTAGACGGCACTGCATCACATACAGGAATGCTACTGTAATGGACATCACAACATGGGCTCAGGAATACTTCCAGAAAACATTGTCGGTGAACACAATCCACCCTGCCATTTGCCGTTGCCAAATTCCCAAGATCTCAATTCAATTAAGCAGTCCGATTTATGGAGGCCCCACCTCGCAACTTACAGGATTTAAATGATCTGCTGCTAACATCTTGGTGGCAGACACCACAGCTCACCTTGAGAGGTCTAGTGGAGTCCATGCCTCGATGGGTCAGGGCTGTTTTGGCAGCAAAAGGGGGACCAACACAATATTAGGAAGGTGGTCATAATGTTATGCCTGATCGGAACACATTGGTCACTGGCACAGCATATACTATAATTGAATTAAATATTTGTGATTTATACATTGTTTGCAAGAAAATATACTTAATATTTATGAAGAGATTTAATAATTTAGCTTTCACCAGGTATACTCTTAAAAAATAAAGATTCTAATCTTTAATTGTTTTTTGTTCCCCAAAGAATCTTTCAGTTCTAAAATAACCATTTTCAACTATAAAGAACCTAGAAGTTTCTATGGAAGTTAAAGTTTCTTTGTGGAACCACTGATGCCAGTAAAGAACATTTATTTTTAAGAAAAAATAAGTACAATGTTCATATTGTATTGCAACCTTTGCTGCTACTGAGGTGGAATACGGATAAGGTTAGGGACAGGTTTAGTAGTATGTGTTTAAGGGTGGGTTAACAGTGTAATATACATATAATTACAGAAATGATTTACAGCTGTAATTAAATGCAGGTATTTATGTAAGTACACAATAAGTGCATTGTATCAAATTATAATTTAAATGTTAGTACACCTAATATAAAGTGCGACCTTCTTTTTCTCTGATTTCTAATAATACATCTGCTTTCATTTCCAGATGAAAATATGAAAATTACCATTTAAGTTTGTTTGTTTGCTTCTTTTGAACTTTTAGGAGACTGTGTGGTGACCATCCACTGCATTCCTGAACCGCTCCTCTGAGTTCCTAAATCATTCTCCCAATCCTAAATCCTCACCATGGAGCCCAACAAAGTGCAGTCTGAAGGAGGGCTCAATGTCACTCTGACTATCAGGCTCCTCATGCATGGCAAGGTAAAAGACCAACATGCATCTCATCTAACATTTCCATATACCGAATTTACTGCTCCATGTTAATACTTATATGTTAATGCAGACTGTGGACACAGTATGTTTTGTAAGAGGATGAAAATGCCTTAAAAGAAAATAGATCTAACAATAATTAGGATCTTTACAATCACAGGAACGTTATTTATGACACTTTGGTTTGGTTTTACATATTTATGTGTTATGCTCTCTTCATATATATATTAGTTATAGGTTGCACAATAATTGGATTGTAAGTTTGTAATTACCAAACACATTCTCTTTTGATCTTGCAGGAGGTTGGCAGCATCATAGGAAAGGTAAATTGCTACATTCAGCCACCAAGTAAATGCTTGCAAACCCTTGACTTTGTATCAGTCAGTTTTTAAATTAATGTTTGGATTTTATCATGTATTTAGCAGAAATGTAAATTTGTACACCCATTAACAGTCTGTGTTTTATCAAACAATACATTCTTTTTAGAAAGGGGAAACTGTGAAGAAGATGCGTGAGGAAGTAAGTAACCATTAATTTGATGTACTGTGATAAGTGCAACATAGTTATAAAAAAAATAAATAAATAACACAAACTGTTTCTGCAGAGTAGTGCACGCATAAATATTTCAGAGGGGAACTGCCCAGAGAGGATAGTTACCATCACAGGACCCACAGATGCCATATTCAAGGCCTTCGCCATGATCGCATACAAGTTTGAAGAAGTATCAGTCATCATTTTTGAAAGAAAATGTTATATACACAATTAAAACCCCAAAATAAGTCAATAAAAACTGTAACAGTAATGGTAACTGATGTTTTTGGTTGTACCCAGGATATCATTAACTCTATGAGCAATAGCCAGGCTACAAGTAAGCCTCCAGTGACCTTGCGCTTAGTGGTGCCGGCCAGTCAGTGTGGCTCTCTAATTGGGAAAGGGGGCTCCAAGATCAAGGAGATGAGGGAGGTATGTTTATACTTATAACTTCTTCATAATCCACATATTTTATAAAGTGCATCAACATACACTCACCTAAAGGATTATTAGGAACACCATACTAATACTGTGTTTGACCCCCTTTCACCTTCAGAACTGCCTTAATTCTACGTGGCATTGATTCAACAAGGTGCTGAAAGCATTCTTTAGAAATGTTGGCCCATATTGATAGGATAGCATCTTGCAGTTGATGGAGATTTGTGGGATGCACATCCAGGGCACGAAGCTCCCGTTCCACCACATCCCAAAGATGCTCTATTGGGTTGAGATCTGGTGACTGTGGGGGCCATTTTAGTACAGTGAACTCATTGTCATGTTCAAGAAACCAATTTGAAATGATTCGAGCTTTGTGACATGGTGCATTATCCTGCTGGAAGTAGCCATCAGAGAATGGGTACATGGTGGTCATAAAAGGATGGACATGGTCAGAAACAATGCTCAGGTAGGCCGTGGCATTTAAACGATGCCCAATTGGCACTAAGGGGCCTAAAGTGTGCCAAGAAAACATCCCCCACACCATTACACCACCACCAGCAGCCTGCACAGTGGTAACAAGGCATGATGGATCCATGTTCTCATTCTGTTTACGCCAAATTCTGACTCTACCATCTGAATGTCTCAACAGAAATCGAGACTCATCAGACCAGGCAACATTTTTTCCAGTCTTCAACTGTCCAATTATGGTGAGCTTGTGCAAATTGTAGCCTCTTTTTGCTATTTGTAGTGGAGATGAGTGGTACCCGGTGGGGTCTTCTGCTGTTGTAGGCCATCCGCCTCAAGGTTGTGCATATTGTGGCTTCACAAATGCTTTGCTGCATACCTCGGTTGTAAAGAGTGGTTATTTCAGTCAAAGTTGCTCTTCTATCAGCTTGAATCAGTTGGCCCATTCTCCTCTGACCTCTAGCATCAACAAGGCATTTTCGCCCACAGGACTGCCGCATACTGGATGTTTTTCCCTTTTCACACCATTCTTTGTAAACCCTAGAAATGGTTGTGCGTGAAAATCCCAGTAACTGAGCAGATTGTGAAATACTCAGACCGGCCCGTCTGGCACCAACAACCATGCCATGCTCACAATTGCTTAAATCACCTTTCTTTCCCATTCTGACGTTCAGTTTGGAGTTTAGGAGATTGTCTTGACCAGGACCACACCCCTAAATGCATTGAAGCAACTGCCATGTGATTGGTTGATTAGATAATTACATTGAGAAATTGAACAGGTGTTCCTAATAATCCTTTAGGTGAGTGTATATTGCAATGCATATTGTAGTAGCCAAACAGTGCCATTATTTCTTCAACAACTACAACAACAACATTCATTGTTCAACAACGACAACCTTCAACAACAAATTTTACAAACCTGCCTTAGATATACAGGAACAAGTATGGTAGTGCTGTGTGCCAGGGGTCTCTATCCAGGCTGATTGTACTGTGCTTTTCTCCAGTCTACAGGGGCTCAGGTGCAAGTGGCTGGAGACATGCTGCCCAATTCCACTGAGCGGGCAGTCACGATCTCAGGTGCTCCAGAGGCCATTATCCAGTGTGTGAAGCAGATCTGTGTGGTCATGTTGGAGGTAAGGAAAAGACAAATTACAGTGGTTTTGAGGCTTAAGGAATAGTTAACTCAACTCTCTTTGTCATTCCAAACTTGTATGGCTTTCTTCTGAGGAACACAAAAGAAGATGTTTTTAAAAATGTTTTAGCTGTTTTTGTCAATGGGGTACAAAACTTTCCAGCTACAAAAAGGAGATAAAGGTACAGTAGTGTGAAGATATCTAAATGTAACTCAAATCAGATCCAAACATTGATCATACACAGACTGTATTAAATATTGCGACACAAACATCAACTAATGTCAAACCTCATTGGTTCTTGGCTGTCATATTGCCAGGCATCATGGAATGCAAGAATTGAAGAGGTTTGATGTTAGCTGATGTATGGATTAATTTCACAGTAGCTTTATGGCCTTTTTGGAATGTGGAAGCTTTGGACCCCATTAACTTCCAAAGTATAGGCTAGACTTAAAAAAAAAAAAAAAAAAAAAAAAAAAAATGTATTTTTCAGAATAGCTTATTGTGTGTTTTGTTTATAGCGACATGAGAGTGAGGAACTGATGACAGTATTTATTTATTTTTATTTTTGGATGAATTATTCCTCTACATAACATTCATTGTTTTGTTTTTCCTTGAAAATGTGTGTTTTTGACACAGATTTACATTAGATGTTCAGATTTAAATATCAGCATCAAAGAGGAGTTTACTTCTTGATCATAGTCTCACTGTGGTAACCATCTAATTTACAAAGATTCCCCAACTTTTTTATAAGCCGAACCCCTTAGATGTAAAACATTTTGACATACCCCAAGATTTTAAGTTAATATTTCAATAATTTAACAACATATTTGCATGTATACTGTTTTCTGGCATCGATAGTTTTCATTTTTATTATTATTAGTAGAAGGAGTAGGAGTAGGAGTATAGTTTTAACTCAAAAAATAAAAATGTGGCAAGCAGCGAGACCGAGCTCCTCCATTATCACTCACGACCGGCCTCGTCCCACTCTCTCACGGTCCCTTGACCTTGCTGCTTGCATTTTACTAAAATAAAAAATATTTGATAGTTATAATAATGAAATCTGCTGCATGCTTCAAGCAGAGCATCAAACTATAGTTATTTAATTCAATTGCAGCCTTTGATTTGATAATCACACCAAGCTATATCATGCAGCCCCATTTATTTATTTTACGTTTGATATAATTATTAGAATTTCATCAACTCACAAACCCACTGCAGTTCCCTCATGAACCCCCAGTTTGTGATCTATTACATCACTATTAAAGTCTACCCTCACTTTTCTTTTTTCTCAATTTCCATCTTTACTTGACCTACCCTGATCCTTGCCAGTCCCCACCCAAAGGTGCTACAATTCCATACAGGCCGAAGCCTGCCACGGCACCAGTCATTTTCTCTGGGGGCCAGGTAAGAGCAGACACTCTGACAGCTCCAGCCACAGCCAACCTCAGCTTGTTACTGCAGCATCAGCCTCTGCCTGTAAGTATATGGTCAGGATATACACCATTACGACTGAAGATATACAGTAGGCCTACATACAACATACTGTAGTACTAGTAAATAAAAGTCAACTAGAATGTAGGATGTGAACCACTTGCTAGACAAATAACTCATTATACCTAAAGTCTTATCATGCTATCTAATTCCAAGTTGTAAACAAGGATACATATTTCTATGGGGCGCCAAAAGTAATTGGATTGAATAAATCAATTTGGACAAAATACTGTTACATTTTAATACAATTTGTACACAGAGAGACTAAATCCATGCAGTTGGATTTAATCAACAGATGAAATGTAATGCCAGCACTTTTTTCTGCACAAAATCCTACATATTTCTTGCATTTCATGTACATAAATTAAGCCAAGTCAAGTCATTTATTTATATAGCGCTTTATACAATACAGATTGTTTCAAAGCAGCTTCACATTAATAAACTAGAAAATGACAGTGTTAATGTTGTAAAATTCATCAGTTATGAAATTGATGTTGTAAAAATTAAATTCAAGCTGTAAAACATTTACCTTTCTGTGCACAAAATGGAAGGAACTTTAGAATTTTGTGCAAAAAATTAAGACTTTATACATCCATCGAAGACTTGTGTACAAAATATATTAAAGTGTAAAGTGTAAATTTTACATTTCATGCCACATTGTTCATTCAGTCCATGAAATTATCATTAAACCTATAATTAACACATTTATAAAAACAAGTATATAGACATACGTCGTACATTGATATACTGTATGAAGATTCTCTTCTCTTTCTATTTCCATCTTAGACTTACACCATTCAGGGACAGTACGCCATTCCACACCCAGACGTGAGTAAAATGTACCTTCTAATCCTTCATCCCTCTTTAGCGTAGTGTTCTTGTTACCTTTGCCTTTTCTTTTTTATGACCTGCTTTATTAAAAATCATACAATTGATAGGTCTATTTTTATGTCTTCAATAGAATTCAGTGCCGTGAGTTTTCTCACAGCTCCCCCTTGTTAGTGTCTAGATGAGTTTGTAAAGATCCAAGCAGGACTCCTTTATTTAATGATAACTTCTTAGGTGTACTACTGACCCTCCTCCCTCCCCCAGCAGTTGACAAAGCTCCATCAGCTGGCTATGCAGCAAACCCCCTTTACCTCCCTCGGACAGACCACCCCCGCTTTCCCTGGTACGTACCCAACCCTCCCGCTACACACCCTTCACTATATACCTGTAGGTCTTTCATTCACTTTCTTGTCTTTCACTCTTCTCCCCCTGGATGGGCAACTTGACAAACCATCATATACTTTTTATTGCATTCATTGCCCCAAGATTCAAATTTACTTAAAGGTACACTATGTAACTTTTTGTTTAAAATTAAAGCATTTACCATGATTTATTATGGTAAGCCTATTATAAGTGTTTATATTTTAGACCTGTCAGGTTGGTTTTCACAAGAAATTGTGTACATGCGTCACTTGCTCATGTAGAGAAAAGTTGCTCCGGCTACTTTGGCGCAAAGACTTTATATACACAAAGACGGTGCACTCATATTACTTTTGAATGGAGTAAATGCAATGTGCAATATAATGGTATATGTCCCGCCTACTGTATAAAAGAACCAATCGGCAATTGGTAAAGTCATCTTGTTGCTGCAGCTGCCGTTAGAAGCTCCGGTTGCTATAGAAATAGTCAGTGTTCTGAGACGTGCGCTAAGGACTGCACATGCAGCGCAATGGCTGCTCCAGACTGAAAAATATGCTTTTTTTAATGCTATTTAAGCACAAGAAACACCACTTATGAGACAGTTGTTTTTAAATATGAAATGTAATTGTAAACTTGGTGAACAGCTTTGGAGAATTCGATTTTTCCTTGTTTAAAGAGATAGGAGTTGTACTTGCATGACTGCCCAAGAGGCTTCAAAGATGGCCTCCAAGTGAAATTACTTGCCTTTTTGGATTTTTGCTTTGACACGTGTATGGTGTGGGAGAGGCATAGGTTTGTCACAACAAGCGAGAACGGTTGACATGGAGCACACACAATCTTGAACCTCCGGAAAATCATCTGGAAAGTTACATAGTGTACCTTCAAAAATCTGTGAACAGGCATTACTGTGTCCTATAGTGGCACTTCTCTCTTCCCTAAAGCAAACATGTGTTGGATTAATAGGCAAAGATCAGACACATTACAAACATAGATCATAGAGAGAAAATCACACAAAAGAACAATCTGTGAAATTTATAGTTTTAAAAAAAAGGCAGCTATGGTTGCCAGAACCAACATCTTAGGTTTTATAGATTGAACCTAAATTTGCAATATGCAGTTTGCAATTAGCAAAAAACATTTCATTCATTGATATAATATTAATATACTCACTGAAGTAATAAAATCAGTTCTGTTCCTTTATAATACACTGGCAACTGCCAAAAAGCACAGGCGGTAATGAAAAGGCCATGAATCAAAATTATCATATTTAATATGAACATATAATGAAAAACCATCAAATGTGAAGTGACGCTCAGGCAATTGAATGTCAACTTATGGTTTTTCAATGTAAATTATATGATGACTTGTTCTTTTTTCACTTCCAAAAACTGTATGTCACCGTATAGTAAGGGAACTTACCGTTAACCAGTTTTAATCAGTGTACGGTTTTAACATGGTTAATGCTGCAAAAAAGTTCTGTTTTTCTCAGTTCTTCCACTTTTTTTCTGTTTCTAGGTGTGGATGCCAGTTCACAGGCCAGTACTCATGAACTCACCATTCCAAATGATGTGAGCATAGTTCTTTGTCTTCAGGAACCCCCCATTGGGCAATTGTATCAAAGAAGAATGTAAGAAATAGTCCTTGAAATGATTTTAATCTGTCTGCTTTATGTTTGCAGCTAATAGGCTGCATAATCGGACGTCAGGGCACCAAAATTAATGAAATCCGTCAGATGTCTGGGGCTCAGATCAAAATTGCTAATGCCATGGAGGGGTCATCAGACCGTCAGATCACCATTACGGGAACACCTGCCAACATCAGCCTGGCACAGTACCTCATAAATGCCAGGTGAGTTTCGAAGCAAGCAGTAACATGTAACTGGTAAAAACAGATGAACATGTTTTTAATCTCTTAATATTTTTTATTTAATGCAAAAAGTATAAATTTCTTTCAAAAACATTTTTGCTGACCCCAAACTTTTGAATGGTACACCAATCAGGCATAACATTATGACAGGTGAAGTGAATAACAGACTCTTCATCACAACACCTGTTAGTGAGTGGGATAAATTAGGCAGCAAGTGAACATTTCGCCCTCAGAGTTGATGTGTTAGAAGCAGGAAAAATGGGCAAGCGTAAGGATTTTAGCGAGTTTGACAAGGGCCAGATTGTGATGGCTAGACGACTGCGTCAGAGCATCTCCAAAACTGCAGCTCTTGTGGGGCGTTCCCGGTCTGCAGTGGTCAGTATCTATCAAAAGTGGTCCAAAGAAGGAACAGTGGTGAACCGGCGACAGGGTCATAGGCGGCCACTGAAGCACGTGGGGGGTGAAGGCTGGCCCGTGTGGTCTGTTCAAACAGACGAGCTACTGTAGCTCAAACTGCTCAAGAACTTAATGCTGGTTCTGATAGAAAGGTGTCAGAATACACAGTGCATCACAGTTTGTTGCGTATGAGGCTGCATAGCCACAGACCAGTCAGGGTGCCCATGCTGACCCCTGTCCGCCGCCGAAAGCGCCAACAGTGGGCACGTGAGCATCAGAACTAGACCACGGAGCAATAGAAGAAGGTGGCCTGGTCTGATGACTCACGTTTTCTTTTACATCACGTGGATGGACAGGTGCGTGTGCGTTGTTTACCTGGGGAACACATGGCACCAGGATGCACTATGGGAAGAAGGCAAGCCGGCGGAGACAGTGTGATGATTTGGGCAATGTTCTGCTGGGAAACCTTGGGTCCTGCCATCCATGTGGATGTTACTTTGACACATACCACCTACCTAAGCATTGTTGCAGACCATGTACACCCTTTCATGGAAACGGTATTCCCTGGTGGCTGTGGCCTCTTTCAGCAGGATAATGCACCCTTGCCACAAAGCAAAAATGCTTCAGGAATGGTTTGAGGAGCACAACAACGAGTTTGAGGTGTTGACTTCATGCCTCCAAATTCCCCAGATCTCAATCTAATCGAGCATCTGTGGGATGTGCTGAACAAACAAGTCTGATCCATGGAGGCCTCACCTCGCAACAGGGGTCTAGTGAAGTCCATGCCTCAATGGGTCAGGGCTGTTTTGGCAACAAAGGGGGGACCAACACAATATTAGGGTCAAT
Organism: Paracanthobrama guichenoti; assembly: GCA_018749465.1. NCBI lineage: Eukaryota > Metazoa > Chordata > Actinopteri > Cypriniformes > Gobionidae > Paracanthobrama > Paracanthobrama guichenoti. Next base: position 14,717,202 of record CM031948.1, on the reverse strand, counting down.
TAATATTAGGTCATAATGTTATGCCTGATCGGTGTATGTTATTACTTTTTGTTTGATGGTTAAAAAAAAAAAAAAAAATTTAAACCAACATTTATAAGAACTTGGCACATGCTTTTTAACTAGATCTTTAAAAAAAAATGTATGTTCATTATCGAGAACACTCTTATTTGTCATTGATCTTCATGCTGTACTTGCTTTCTAGGTTCTACAGAACATTAAAGGGTTCATCAACGACAGAACTTTAATAGAAAGAACTGAGGGCTTAAATACACTACATAATTAGAGATAGATAGTTAACAAAACCAGAAACAAGTGCGTAACTTAATCAGAAACCATGGTAACAAACTAGTAACAAGATCTCAGGAAAACAGTGACAGGGAACAATGAAAACGGAACCAAAACTTAACATGACTGTGACAATAGAACCCCATTGAAACTTTTTTTTAACTTTCTACAGGTTCAGAGATGTGGCAGCCATGTGGACTGACCCTTCAACCATGACAACCTCCTGAAGTTTATGCTCCACATTATGCTCCGTTTAGCCGTTCTGGTCTTGAACTGTTTTTGGGCCTCATTAGTTTTCTTAAAACCTGGGAATTTATATAGTTTGTTCCTGAGGGTTTTGAATAGCATTCAGAGTAATTCAGACAGTTCAATTAATTCATTCCAGAAAAAAAAAAAAAAAAAAAAAAAAGGAGAAAAAAAACCAAGCTCCACCTGAAAGGAGCCTGTTTTATATTGTCTACACTGAAGGTTCTCTTCAGTCTAAAATATTCTAATAAGCAACATGTATTTAGGTCATTTTGGAACTGTGTCTGTGTACAAGAAAATGATGCATTGTCTTATTAATTAGATATAGTTTAGAGTTTTAGCACTGAATCTTAGCATGCTGAATGTCTAGCAGTTGTTATTGCTCTTATTTATTTAAATTAACTGCTTTACAGTATATTTAAAATGTATTCAAGTTATCATACATGTAATGTGAGCAATAAATTGTAAAATATGCTTTATTTAACTTCCGTAAGTGGCAAAACAAGCGGTCATAAATGTTGTGATTTTAGAAAAGAGAACTGATTTCCAATTCATTTAAATATGAAACAAAAGTGAGGGTGACACCAGTGTAATTCATTGTTCTTTATAATTTATAACACACAATATATTTCATACAGTGTGTGATATCCAATGATTTATTTGGTAACACTTTACAACAAGGTTTTATTTAAACATTACTATGAAATTACTTATTTTAACATTAGTTAGAATGCAGGAACTAACAATGAACAATACTTCAACAGCATTTATTAATCTTATTTAATGTTAACCTCAACATTTGCTACCATTAACATTTTTATTAACTAGCATTAATAACGGTTAATAAACCGTTAACACTGTTGTAACAATTATAAAATAAAGTGTATCCGAAAATATTGCTCATTGTTCATGTTAATGCAATAACTAATATTAACAAATGAGACCTTATTGTAAAGTTGTACCAATTTATTTTCTTCTGGTCATGAAATAACAGTCTATTCAACATTTGTACAATTACAAACCAGGTGAGCTTGTCATGTGGTTTAATGATTTTTGAGCCTTTCGAAAAAACTGATTGTTTAACTTTTGACATTTTACTTAGCTAAACTTTATTGATGTTGACCGTGCTTCAAGTAATTGTAATAGTTTATGAAGCAATGTACTGTTTACATCTTTATTTAATGCTGTGTTGTGCACTGCAATAATGTGAATAATTGAAAGTGTGACAGTGTCACGTTAGTCCAGACATAGTTAATAAAGATTAACCAAATCATCAGTGGACCACATCTTCAAGAATCGACACTTTTTGGCAATGCAACTGTGATTATACAGTAAGGACACAAGTAACAGAAGTTGATTTGAATGTAATGAAGTGTCTTTTTAACAGGTCATTTGCTGTTTAGCTTGTCAAATGTACACCCAGCTCCAGACAGATGAAACAACAGCCTACAGTACATATAATACATTTGCTCGTGGTCTTTAGGTTTTCTTTTCAACCTAGTTTCAATAGTGATTACATTGTGAGTTGGATTCATAAGTTGTATATCTACTGTATATGCTCTATGTTAACAGTTCTCTGTTCAGAATGTTTATTGTTTATATCAAAGAAATAGGCTTTGATGAGTTAAAATGTAATGTATAAATATTTCATGTATGCATTTTGGTGTTGACTTGTATTTAAGACTTTATGTGATCATTTAAATCTCATTTTATTGCATTGCAGTTCTTGATAGGAAGCCAGTAAGTTCATGTAAGTGAATATGTATCTGTTTCTGTCATTTCTAGTTGCTATAGATCAGTAATCGTGCTCCAGTATTGATTTTGTATATTCATACCCATATAATAGGGTCTGGATTTACAAGTATTGCTATTTTGAATGTCTTAACACTCTTGGCAGTCTTTCTATACAGTATAACATCTGATATAACAGGTTATGACACTGTGCTTTTGTTAAACTAATGTTTAAGCAATGTGTTTATTTTGTTTTATTTTTTGGGGTTTTATAAAACAAGGACATTTTTCCATGCTGAGTAGTATTTCCAACAAAGTAATATGTTTGCTGCTGGATGACTCATGGTTTGACTAGCAGAATGCTTTCATTTGCATATTCGTTTTTTTCTTTAATAAAGTTTATTGATCTCACATGGGTGCTGTTTATTTTCCTTGATAGTAATAATTTTTCAATACTTTCAATAAGGATATACACCGATCAGGCATATTTAATAATATTGTGTTGGTCCCCCTTTTGCTGCCAAAACAGCCCTGACCCGTCGAGGCATGGACTCCACTAGACCCCTGAAGGTGTGCTATGGTATCTGGCACCAAGATGTTAGCAGCAGATCCTTTAAGTCCTGTAAGTTGCAAGGTGGGGTCTTCATGGATCGGACTTGTTTGTTCAGCACATCCCACAGATGCCCAATTGGATTGAGATCTGGGGAATTTGGAGGCCAATTCAACACCTCAAACTCGTTGTTGTGCTCCTCAAACCATTCCTGAACCATTTTTGCTTTGTGGCAGGGCGCATTATCCTGCTGAAAGAGGCCACAGCCACCAGGGAATACCGTTTCCATGAAAGGGTGTACATGGTCTGCAACAATGCTTAGGTAGGTCATAGGTGTCAAAGTAACATCCACATGGATGGCAGGACCCAAGGTTTCCCAGCAGAATATTGCCCAAAGCATCACACTGTCTCCGCCAGCTTGCCTTCTTCCCATAGTGCATCCTGGTGCCATCTGTTCCCCAAGTAAGCAACGCACACGCACCCGGCCATCTACATGATGCCCATTTTTCCTGCTTCTAACACATCAACTCTGAGGGCAAAATGTTAATTTGCTCCCTAATATATCCCACTCACTAACAGGTGCCATGATGAAGAGATAATCAGTGTTATTCACTTCACCTGTTACATGTTATGCCTGCCGGTGTATGCTGTGCTTTAAAATAGCTTATTCACTCAGAATCAGTACAGAACCAATGACTCTTTGCCTCAAGAAGGCATACATTTGTCATAATTAAGTTTACCTAAAGGTCACACTACAAAACTAGTGTACAGTAAAAGTTAATTGTACTATAAGCTGTTTTCTTACATTAATTATTAATTTCTTAGGGCTCTAGTCACTCACTGTGTATAGTGTGTGATTTAAAAGAAAACTGTTAAAAAATGTAAAAGTAAAATGGTCAAAAACATCTATTTGCCAGACTCAGGTTTTAGTAGCATATTTGTTTGCATTTTAATTTGTGTCTTCACAGAGCATTCAGATGTGAAATGGAGGATGCGTATGTGACAACTGTGCGAGGGGAAGCACTCTGTGCTGAACATTGCCACCCTGTGTCTCCTATGATCAGATCCATAGTTGACTACGGACTTTATTACACCATAATATTATAACATAATAAACAATATATATATTGTTTTCTCTCAAAACTTTTCCATGGACCCCCTTTAACTGTTTGAAAACCCCTACCTTAGAGATTTTTGAGTTTCCTTATTCTTCAGTCACCAGAAAACCTTCAACAGATAATAGAAACCACATGACCACTAAAACAGGAATGGGAGGTGTGTGTTTCTTCTTCTTCTTTTTGACTGTGTGTGTTCTAAGCGGCAACTGAGATCACAACAAACTACAAATGTCTCATACTCACCGCTTGGTCCATATTTTCCAAAGTCATTTATTGAGGTCCTCTAGACTTTTTCTGTTTCTCGTAGTCTTTATCAACGCCCAATTGCACCACCTAATGGTGATATTTGTAGCAGCAGGTGGAGAGTGTGGATCGGCACTCTACTTCTTTCCCTGCTGTTGCAAGCGAATGGTCAAGTCATTTCAGGTTTTGAAAAACAGAATATTTTGAATGTGAATATTTACTATAGAATTCAAGGGTAACATTGTGTAAATATTCACTGGTTTAAATATGCAAACGTGAAATTGCAGAAAATGTCCAGAGTTGCCTGCCTTTACAAATAATAAGCAGGATATAGCATTTAACATGATACAATTATTCGCCTTATTATTAGTCATGAGATATTCATGGGATAATGACCTTATTCTGACGAATATTATCTACCATGCCACATAAATAACCAAGTATGCTTGCAAAAACTAATAATAAATCGCTAGTTTTCGAGTTCCTCTACTGAAACAGCCAATTAAAACAATGAATATAGGAACCAGTCGTGACTGACCAATAGGAATAAGCTAGAAATTATTTGCCATAAAAATGATTGGCTGAATTCACGGAGCCATGCGCACCGTACGTCAGTGTACGCTACACCAGCGCTGCACGATGGGTGGAATTAAAGAGCTAGTGATTCTTATTCTATCTTTTTTGTATTTGACATTTGTGAATGGTACCGATGATATTTTGGTAGGCTGTGGGGGTTTTGTCAAGTCGGATGTGGAAATTAATTACTCTGTCATTGAGGTAAGAAGACTTGAGATATCTGGTTAAAAATGGTTAGCTGGCTAGCTAGAGCACGCCGTTCCGGAACTGAACCGATTCTCTGATCGATATATCATGTGCTTTCCTAAGACGTAATGCTTATGGGTTGTAGATCGTATAATCTGTTGATCCGTCTGTCGTAAATGTAGCAGGTTGCATGACAGCCACCTAACCTTACTGTCAAGCATTGTCAGCGAAACACATGATTTGTTAAAGCATGTTTAATATCATTATCACAGGTCTGTCTCGGATAATTAGATTTATCTTACTCAGGTTAATCACTGAAACTATCTGAATTAACGGCATGCAGTTAGTCGAACAATGCATGCCGTTCGCAGTATTAGTACTTTTTTTTTTTTTTTTTTTTTTTTTTTTTTAAAGATTATCATAATGTACATGTTACAATTTGATGATAATTTACTGAGATATGTAAATACAATGGCAGTGTCAAAAGTAGAATGTATTTAAAATGAGTTTATTTACAAAAATGACCAAAATGTATAATGTATGTGTTCTTTTCAGATAAAGTTGTACACTAAGCAGGGCTCTCTGAAATATCAGACTGACTGTGCACCAATCAATGGTTACTTCATGATCCCCTCTATGACAAGGTACTGGAAATCTTAGAATGTCTTGTTGCATTTATTCTGAATCACAAGGAAGTCTTTTTCTATGAAGTCCTTTCACCACTCATTGAGATGGCTTCAGTTGTAGTAGGGCTGCACAATATAGAGGAAAATGTGATCTACACTGGCTTCTTTTAAGATTTTAAACCGTAAAAGAATGATACCTCCAACATGCACGTTTCCTGTTTGTTCTATGTAAAGAACGAAGTAAAAAGTCATCTAGCATTAATGGCAATCAAATGGTAAAGAATAGGCTTATTTTACATTATGTACATGGGCAAAATGACATCTACAACATCAATAAGCAAATTATGTGGAGAGTGGAGCTTGAAATACGCTCTTTATTTTACTATTATTCTATTTTTACTGCTATTTTTGCTTTTTCTATTTACATAACTAGGCTTAAAAAGTAGGCTTTATGAACAGAACAAAGCTTTATGGTTGCAACTAAAACACTTTTGGTAATTTGTAAATGTGTAGATTGTTTCTTTGATAAATCAGTTAATCAGATAAAGGCCTAATGTTATTTTCTGTAATTCATTGACAAAACATGTTTTTCCTATCTATCCCAGGATGTGTTCGAAATTGCCCCCTATACCCTCATTCACTACTCCCTACATTACTCCACTAATATAGTCCACTTGAAAGGGTAAATTAAAACGAGTGAGTGAATTCGGACACTGAATGTGCCGGAAGGGCTGCCCCTTTCGCAATGTTTGTGCTTGCTATTTAATAATCATTTTAAACTCGAGCAATCTGAGTAGTAGTAAAACGTAGTAGTAGTAGTAATGAAAATATTTATCTTGAATTCTGTCATGGAAACTAGCATTTATAATCCTTTAATTAAACGATTTAATAATCAATAAAAAAGGAATGTATGTATGATATTACGCTGTAGCCACATTGGACCAGCAGTTTGGAAAATAGATGGATGGATAAATGAACTCCAGGAGCCATCTTCTGGCAAGACGCGGGAATTCATTTGGCGTGACCGTCACAGTGCGTGTTCTCTAGCCATTGGGTGTGCGCTCATTATTGCCGTGCATTATGGGATTGAATAAGTGCACTCGGTAACGTCACTATAGTTTCAGACACCACTAAAAATGGCTGTCCCTTCAAATAGTGCCCTATTTAAGTGCATATGGGGCGATTTCGGACACATCCCCAGCTCTCCTCCAAACAATGCACAAATTAAAGGCTATAAAAACAAATATAATGTATCAATGCCTTCTATTATACACTGTCTGCAGATAAAAAAAAAAAGAAGAAATATATGGTAGATCCTCATAGTAAATTATATTTAGATAACTTATTTTTCATGTATATTTAAGGAAACATTTATTAGTATTATAAAGATACTTAGGACAAGTTGCTTGACTTCATATTCATTATTCAAATAAGAATATACAATATCAGGAAAATGTAAGTGCACTGGGGAAAAACACCTTGCTCACTTGAAGATACATCAGGCAGGCCATCTTCCCTTGACAGCTATCATAAGTTTAGGGTTAGTGGCAGTTTCTTTACTTGACACAAGCATCACTGCTGCCGCTCGATTCACACGTCTACCAGAAAACCAGTGCATTTCTAGATGTTTCTCTGCACTTTTCATCGTCATACCTTTTTTCGAAAAAGATGCATATTGCAACCTTAATGAGTTTGTGATACATCATGAAATTCAATATATTGCACAGCCCTAATCTACAGAATGATAAAGATTCCCAGTGGAGTCTAAACTAATCACATATTGTCATAGGACTTGCAAATTGCTGCAAGTTCCTCTGATGGTGTAAATTGGGGCGAAATTAATTTTTGACATGCCCGTCTATTTTTAACTGGAACAGGAGTTGAGCGGGCTAAGGGACCGCCTGCCAGGCTCGTACAGTATTGCATCCTTATGCCTGCAGCTTCACCTTCATTCACACCATCAGTAGAGACCAGAGAGGCATCAGTAACTTAGATGAGATTCAACATGTAGAAAAACACAAATATAGTATTATATTATATTATTATTAATTTTCACAGAATTAAAGTTTATCATATGGGCTGATTTATTTATTATACTTTTTTTAATATATATATATATATATATATATATATATATATATATATATATATATATATATATATATATATATATATATATATATATATATATATATATATATATATATATATATATATATATATATATATATATATATATATATATATATATATATATATAATATATAATTAATAAATATAAAAAAAAAAAAAAAAAAAATTATTATAAACATTGTAACAATAAGGTTTCATTCATTAATATTAGTTAACATGAACTAAGAATGGACAATACTTCTACAGCATTTATTAATCTTAATTAAATTCATTTTCATTATTAAAATCAAAAGTTGTATTTCTTAACATTAGTTAATGCACTGTGAACTAACATGAACAAACAATGAACAGCTGGATTTTTATAAACTAACACCAACAACAATTAATAAATACTGTAACAAATGTTTTGCTCATGTTAGTTAATGCATTAACTAATGTTAACAAATAAGACCTTATTGTAAAGTGTTACCACATTAATAATAATAATAATAATAATAATAATAATAATAATAATAATAATTAATTATTATTATTATTATTATTATTTTCTAAAAAATCTTTAAAAGTCTCTCAACACACATTATTATTTCCAGTAATAAGATAAAAAAATACATTCATGTAAAAGAAATGCATTCATAAAAGAGAAATGCGTTCAGATACACAATACAAAATAAAAACATGCTATCAAAACAATTTAAGAAGTAAGTAGTTTAAAATAAAACAATTACAATGTAATCAAATAAAAATACCCTAAAAAATCGTGTGATATGATCACTCTTCTTGGTCATAGTCAGGATTCTAGCATCATCGTTTTGTACTAACTGAACAAAACAGGATTAAATCTTTAATCACAGTTATCTGTATGACAATTAATCGTCAGCACAAAATGTATGATTGTAGCTTATGTGTATGTTTGCACTAATCGGGACTACCATCTTTTACAGGGTGATTTTGTTATAAAGATAGAACCACCATCAGGATGGAGCTTTGGTAAGAAATAATTATCATATCACATATCAAGCGGTGGTTATTTTACACGTTAAATCGTGAATAATTCAATCCTCAATAATTCATGTTCATGTATACGCTTTAATCTAATCTTTATCAATCCAGGGTGTAACGTGTGCTTACCATTCACCTGCCATGTATTGTGTTATACCTTATCTGTATGCAGAACCAACAACTGTGGACCTACATGTGGATGGAATTACTGACATCTGCACTAAAGAACAAGACATCAACTTTGTTTTTACAGGGTTTTCAGTCCTGGGAACTGTAAGTTGAAAATCTGTACATGTGACTTTGTAATTCAGTTTCTGGTAAGGTAAAAAAAAAATCTGCTAATTTTCTTCACTCCTTCAGGTCTTGAGTAAGGGGCATTTGTTGGGGCCTGCAGGGGTTGAAGTAAGTTTGAGAAAAGCAGGAGATGATGATGCTCTTCAGAGTGTCCTCACCCAAGCTGGAGGCCAGTGAGTAGATTAGGTTTTTTTTTTTTTTTTTTTTTTTTTTTTTTTTTTTTTTTTTTTTTTCTCAAAAAAGCCACGGTCAAACTCAACACTGATCCTGAGAAATTTCTTCTGACAAAATGTGCTTGATATTATGTCATGCTCTGCACCGCTTTGTCTAAACACAAACTTCAACATATAATTGAGCTAAGACAACAACCCATAATGCTTTGATCATTTAACATCATACAAATTTTCAAGTTAAAGTTTGAATGCAGCGAAATATGAAACATTGATCCTCCTTTGTTACTTCTGATTTGCTCTATATAATTCTATGAATTGCATATAGGTTGTTTTAAGGTATGTCATAATGGCTATATACTGAGAATTCAGATTTCACTCCACTGTCCAATAATTTGTGATAAATAATTGTTTAAAAATATATAACAATTAATATTAGTAATTGTTTTCAGCAACAAACTTGAGTTAAAAATTCTGTTATTGGATTTTAAAGCCATCCATGGTTTGTCTCTAGAGTATATCAGGGATCTTTTAAACGTTCAGTCCTCCACAAGATCGCTAAGGTCGAACTCGCATATTGTGCTTAAAGGGATAGTTCACCCAAAAATGAAAATGACCCCATGATTTACTCACCCTCAAGCCATCCTAGGTGTATATGACATTCTTCTTTCAGACGTTATATTAAAGTTATATTAAAGTCATGGCTAATCCAAGCTTTATAATGGCAGTGATTGCTCTGTTTTTGAAGTCCATAAAAAGTTTAAAATGCTTACGCTACGTCTGACGAGCGTAACTGGTGTGCAATGTCGTCTCAACTGCGAGAGGCACAACACTTTTTTTGTAAGTTGAATATGGAAGGCGATCTGGCGGAAGCTAGATAATTTACTTTTTAAATATGGATATGTTTCTTACACAAACGCATCAATTCTCTTCAGAAGGCCTTTATTAACCCCCCAGAGCTGCGTGGAGCACGTTAGATGATAGATGGATGCACTTTTATGGACTTCAAAAACAGAGCAACAATCACTGCCATTATAAAGCTTGGATTAGCCAGGACTCTCGCCATAACTCCGTCATATACACTAAGATGACTTGAGGATGAGTAAATCATGGGCTAATTTTCATTTTTGGGTGAAGTAACCCTTTAAGATTCTTAAGATTAATGTCTTCTTTGACTATACACTCACCTAAAGGATTATTAGGAACACCATACTAATACTGTTTGACCCCCTTTCGCCTTCAGAACTGCCTTAATTCTACGTGGCATTGATTCAACAAGGTGCTGAAAGCATTCTTTAGAAATGTTGGCCCATATTGATAGGATAGCATCTTGCAGTTGATGGAGATTTGTGGGATGCACATCCAGGGCACGAAGCTCCCGTTCCACCACATCCCAAAGATGCTCTATTGGGTTGAGATCTGGTGACTGTGGGGGCCATTTTAGTACAGTGAACTCATTGTCATGTTCAAGAAACCAATTTGAAATGATTCGAGCTTTGTGACATGGTGCATTATCCTGCTGGAAGTAGCCATCAGAGAATGGGTACATGGTGGTCATAAAGGGATGGACATGGTCAGAAACAATGCTCAGGTAGGCCGTGGCATTTAAACGATGCCCAATTGGCACTAAGGGGCCAAAAGTGTGCCAAGAAAACATCCCCCACACCATTACACCACCACCACCAGCCTGCACAGTGGTAACAAGGCATGATGGATCCATGTTCTCATTCTGTTTACGCCAAATTCTGACTCTGCCATCTGAATGTCTCAACAGAAATTGAGACTCATTAGACCAGGCAACATTTTTCCAGTCTTCAACTGTCCAATTTTGGTGAGCTTGTGCAAATTGTAGCCTCTTTTTCCTATTTGTAGTGGAGATGAGTGGTACCCGGTGGGGTCTTCTGCTGTTGTAGCCCATCTACCTCAAGGTTGTGCGTGTTGTGGCTTCACAAATGCTTTGCTGCATACCTCGGTTGTAACGAGTGGTTATTTCAGTCAAAGTTGCTCTTCTATCAGCTTGAATCAGTCGGCCCATTCTCCTCTAACCTCTAGCATCAACAAGGCATTTTCGCCCACAGGACTGCCGCATACTGGATGTTTTTCCCTTTTCACACCATTCTTTGTAAACCCTAGAAATGGTTGTGCATGAAAATCCCAGTAACTGAGCAGATTGTGAAATACTCAGAGCGGCCCGTCTGGCACCAACAACCATGCCACGCTCAAAATTGCTTAAATCACCTTTTTTTCCTATTCTAACATTCAGTTTGGAGTTCAGGAGATTGTATTGACCAGGACCACACCCCTAAATGCATTGAAGCAACTGCCATGTGATTGGTTGATTAAATAATTGCATTAATGAGAAACTGAACAGGTGTTCCTAATAATCCTTTAGGTGAGTGTATATACATATATACATGCATGCACACACACACACACACACACACACACACACACACACTCACACTCACACTCACTTATTTTTATATTTTTAATTTTTATTCTTTGTGTATGAAATGTTTTTGTTTGTTTTTGTACAGCACATTGGTATGCGATTTTTATAATTTTTAAATGAATAAAAAGAATATATCCATGCTATAAAATAATTAATAAATAGTTCATTTTACCCCAAGTTCTCTTTAACTTTTCAGTTCAAAATAATGGTCAGATTTTTACTGCACAAATACTCCATTAACAAATAGACAAACTTCTTATCTCTCTCTTGCTTTTTTTAAAAAATTTTTTACAGGTATACTTTCCTCAAGGTGCTTCCAGGAAATTATGACATCACCGCCTCTCATGTCTCATGGACCCTGGAGCAGGTATAAAGTAAAAACTAGCTTGTTGACAAAACAGTTCTCAATGATGAATAGGTCAACACCGAAGAAAGCTGCCACTACATTTCACACTATAATGTTTGTTCATACATTACATTTACATTTGTCAAAGCATCTAATTTATATATAAATGCAGTTTTGTGCACTTTATTGTTCAAATTAAATCCAATTTATTTATAAAGCACTTTAAAACTACAAGGTTTACCAAAGTATACCAAATAGATTATACCAAAAGATTGACAAACACCTAGATATAATGCATTACAAATAATCGAGGTGTGATGAAACAAAAGCATGGATTACTTTTTTAAGATCAATAAAAGAAAGAAATTGTTTTAATTTTAGCGATTGTCAGGGTTCATACAAGGTGCTTGAAGTAATTTAACCTTTTGAAATTGAAGTCCTGGAAAACCCTAGAAAGCCTAGAAATCTAGACGCACCCTAGCGGCAGCAAATGTAATTTGCAGCCTGGGTCGTCTAGCGACTCTCCTTTGGCTTGCGAGCTTGAAACACCAAACTCTAGCCAGGCCAATCACATTGTGTATAGAGTCGGTGGGCGGGCTTAACATAATGACAGCAGAGTTGCGACGGTTCCGTGTGAATTCCCTGCTACTTGAAAACAAAGAAGATGGCTGCTGCTGCTGGCGAACAGCGATCTTTTGAATCGACTTCAGCCGCGACTCTGGAATTTGGAGTTAAGATTTTCTTTGAGAAAAGAACAAAGAACGGCACTGAAATCATTCTTAAGAAAGGAAGATGTGTTCTTCGTTGCTCTGGTTGGCTCTAGCGTTGTCCTAGAGGGAATTTGAAAGACAACCGTTTATCCCGCCCCTGGGATTGAGCCCTGCCAACGGTTAGGAAAGGCTAGGAAAACCCTTGAAAATAGCCATATTGACGAAGAGATATTTTAAAAGTGCTTGACTTATTTAAATGCGTGTATAAAAGGTTTTTTTTTTATTTTTTTTATTTTTTTTTTTTTTTACAAATACAAACGTTTAATGTAAAATTAACACTGGAGCCCGTCTAATAAACCCCATCAGAGCTTTTCTCGATCTGAAGTATGCCAATATTATAACATAATATAAAATAAAATATTATTTATGGATCAATAATAGCTATTAATGACTTTGTATTTAATATATATTATTAAATATGTTGTGAGTTGTTTTTGGATACCTTATATCTGTAATTTGAGTTTTAAAAATCCTTAAAAAATAATAAAGATATTGATTGATAAGTGCTCTCTCTCTCTCTCTCTCTCTCTCCTCTCTCTCTCTCTCTCTCTCTCTCTCTCTCTCTCTCTCTCTCTCTCTCTCTCTCTCTCTCTCTCTCTCTCTCTCTCTCTCTCTCTCTCTCTCTCTCTCTCTCTCTCTCTCTCTCTCTCTCTCTCTCTCTCCCTCTCTCTCTCTCTCTCTCTCTCTCTCTCTCTCTCTCTCTCTCTCTCTCTCTCTCTCTCTCTCTCTCTCTCTCTCTCTCTCTCTCTCTCTCTCTCTCTCTCTCTCTCTCTCTCTCTCTCTCTCTCTCTCTCTCTCTCTCTCTCTCTCTCTCTCTCTCTCTCTCTCTCTCTCTCTCTCTCTCTCTCTCTCTCTCTCTCTCTCTCTCTCTCTCTCTCTCTCTCTCTCTCTCTCTCTCTCTCTCTCTCTCTCTCTCTCTCTCTCTCTCTCTCTCTCTCTCTCTCTCTCTCTCTCTCTCTCTCTCTCTCTCTCTCTCTCTCTCTCTCTCTCTCTCTCTCTCTCTCTCTCTCTCTCTCTCTCTCTCTCTCTCTCTCTCTCTCTCTCTCTCTCTCTCTCTCTCCCCTCTCTCTCTCCTCTCTCTCTCTCTCTCCCCCTCTCTCTCTCTCTCTCTCTCTCTCTCTCTCTCTCTCTCTCTTGTAGTCCTTGAAACCCAAAAAATTTGTTCTTGAAAAGTCCTGGAATTTCATTTCACAGTATCTGTACGAACCCTGGATTTTTCTGTGTTTTTTTTTTTTTTTTTTTGGCCTGTAAAATTTAAGATCAGTGTCAAATAAGACTTTTAACATCCCATGACAGAGGCCGAAGATTGTCCTTCCATGCAGGATGAGTCACATGATGACTGTGGCCAAAAATTATGATCTCTCTATTCTTCTCATTTAACTGGAGAAAATTCAGATTTTCTCCAGCATTTTACATTGCTCTAAGAAATCTTGTTGGTTTCCTTTTTTTTGTCCCCCCACAGAGCTCAACCACTGTGGTTGTGTCGAATGAAAATGCCCCCGCCGCAGCTCCTCTTGTGGTAAAGGGCTATGATGTCTCTGGAGAGGTGCAGAGTGATAGTGAACCCATGAAGGGAGTCAGTTTCCTCCTTTACTCTGCCAGTGTAACACAAGAGGTAAAAGGTTTTATTAGATTCAAAACCCAACCGCATCTATATGTCATTCCATAATATGATAATGTCTTCACAAATGTACACAGGCTCAATATTTATTATCCAGTAAACTTTATCTAAACAAATTTGTAATTTATCCAGGATATCAATGGCTGCAGTGTGGCTCCTGTGGATGGGGCTTTAATCGGCGACCCCTCCCTTGTGTATTTGTGCAGCTCCCAGTCTCGTGAGGATGGCACTTTCTCTTTTCCCTGTCTTCCCAGTGGTAAATACACTGTGGTAAGAAGCTGTCTTTTTCTTTTATTGTCATTCATTTTCATATGAGATGTTTTTGGAAATGTAAATTGTGAACTATTGGCAAAAGCAAAAGATATAAACGCCTGACTTAAACCTACCGACTTTTTATTTATGTTTATTTATTTTTTTCTAACATACCTTAGACTTCTGCACTGTCATTCCTGTACCTAAAAATAAAATTTTCATCTCATTCGCAACCTTTTTTATGCCAAGTTAAAGCTGCAGTCCGTTACTTTTTTGTATTAAAAATTGACAAAGTATATAATAAGCGAGTACATCATGAAACCATTATGGTACACCTATAATAAGTGTTTATCGGCACAGTTGCGAAGTAGCACAGTACCTGTGTGACTCGTCATGGACATAAACAGAGAGAAGTAGCTACAATGGCTACAATGTTCTTCTGCAAGACACGTGCAGTTCTGTTTATTAACCGCTAGTGCACCAAAAATTACGGACTGCAGCTTTAAATAATTTGTAATAATACACAAATGTCAGTCTATTAGTGTCTTTTCTTGAACTGCAGGTCCCATATTACAGAGGAGAAAGAATTACTTTTGATGTTGCTCCTTCTCGTATGGATTTCAAAATAGAACACAACAGTTTAATGTTGGAGGTGAGTTTCTCAATTCTCTGACTTGTACTTACAGATTTGGAGATATGAATGAACACGTTAATTGACGGTTGGTAACTTGGACCACAAACCCAGTCATAAAGGTCCATTTTTATGATCAGACAATATTTGGCAGAGGTACAACTATTTGGAAATCTGGAATCTATATATTGAGAAAATCGTCTTTAAAGTTGTCCAAATTAAGTCCTTAGCAATGCATATTACTACTACTAATATATTTTTTTATGTATTTACGGTAGGAAATTTACAAAATATCTTCATGGAACATGTTTACTTAATATCCTAATGATTTTTGGCATAAAAGAAAAATATTTTGAAAAATTATTTTACCCATACAATGTATTGTTGGCTGTTGCCACAAATATACCCGTGCGACTTATGACTGGTTTTGTGGTCCAGGGTTACAATTGTGGTTGGAAACTGTTATACAGTTTTTATTATTTGCTTTGGTACCATTTTCACAAGTAAAGTGTACATTTTTAAAACTGGTCACACCTGTAACACTGTTAGTCACTCTTTCAAAACCTGATCGCATGCTTTCATTACAACTATACATATTTACTTTCCACACAGTCATTGTTTCAAAACACAATACATATCATTGTGTGTGTGTGTGTGTAATATATATATATATATATATATATATATATATATATATATATATATATATATATATATATATATATATATATATATATATATATATATATATATATATATATATATATATATATATATATATAAACTATAATGAGCTTTCAATTCTTTCAATTTAGTACTTTTACAATCATTTAATTCAGTAGCAAATAATGCAAGATTTGTTTAAAATCAGCCTTGTTGCTGAAATAAAGAAGTTACTGTAATCGAGGCTGCATTCGCCACATTAGAAAATACACTTAAATTACCCAAATCCATAGTGTTTGTAATTGTACCTGTCTAGCGTGTTACAAAAAGGTATGAAGATATGACACAGCCTTGACATTTTGTGCTATAACCTTGCTGTTAATACTATACGACTGAGTCTTTACTGTAGTTTTTGGGTAAGTCTCTACCATGGTGAGCCCTTTGTTTTGTTTTTTTTATGGTTTTTATCACATGGCATATTGTAATATAAAATGCCTGTATTTGATGCATCTCATAATGATGCATCTCTGATAAGTCTGAAATGTGTATATAGATGAAACACTTATTTTGTGTAGTGAAAAGGATACTTTGTGATGTTGTACAAACCCGATTCCAAAAAAGTTGGGACACTGTACAAATTGTGAATAAAAAAGGAATGCAGTGATTTACAAATCTCATAAACTTATATTTTATTCACAATAGAATATAGATAACATATCAAATGTTGAAAGTGAGACATTTTGAAATGTCATGCCAAATATTGGCTCATTTTGATTTCATGAGAGCTACATTCCAAAAAAGTTGGGACAGGTAGCAATAAGAGGCCGGAAAAGTTAAATATACATATAAGGAACAGCTGGAGGACCAATTTGGCTTATTAGGTCAATTGGCAACATGATTGGGTATAAAAAGAGCCTCTCAGAGTGGCAGTGTCTCTCAGAAGTCAAGATGGGCAGAGGATCACCAATTCCCCCAATGCTGCAACGAAAAATAGTGGAGCAATATCAGAAAGGAGTTTCTCAGAGAAAAATTGCTAAGAGTTTGAAGTTATCATCATCTACAGTGCATAATATCATCCAAAGATTCAGAGAATCTGGAACAATCTCTGTGCGTAAGGGTTAAGGCCGGAAAACCATACCGGATGCCGTGATCTTCGGGCCCTTAGACGGCACTGCATCACATACAGGAATGCTACTGTAATGGAAATCACAACATGGGCTCAGGAATACTTCCAGAAAACATTGTCGGTGAACACAATCCACCGTGCCATTCGCCGTTGCCGGCTAAAACTCTATAGGTCAAAAAAGAAGCCATATCTAAACATGATCCAGAAGCGCAGGCGTTTTCTCTGGGCCAAGGCTCATTTAAAATGGACTGTGGCAAAGTGGAAAACTGTTCTGTGGTCAGACGAATCAAAATTTGAAGTTCTTTTTGGAAAACTGGGACGCCATGTCATCCGGACTAAAGAGGACAAGGACAAACTAAGTTATTCTCAGCGCTCAGTTCAGAAGCCTGCATCTCTGATGGTATGGGGTTGCATGAGTGCATGTGGCATGGGCAGCTTACACATCTGGAAAGTTTGTATATTGTACATAGCATAATTGAAAACATGCTGAAATTCAAAAAAGTGCATTTTTGATGATCTGTTGTTTGATTAGGATTAGTATGAAGACTTTTGGAAATTCACAGTTTACTTGTGAAAATTGCACCAAAGCAATTAAAAGAACTGTAGTAATATTTATGTAGTGTTCAAATGGACATTAAATTGTTAATGAAATGTATCAGCAGCCTAACCTGTTTTCTAACATGTTTTTCCTATTTTGTTTCTTAGCCAGTATTCCGGGTCATGGGGTTCTCTGTGATGGGCAGAGTTCTGAATAGCCCCAATGGAGAGGGTGTTGCAGATGCTGTAGTTACGCTTAACAACCAAATTAAAGGTAACTGTGATGCTACGCTTTAAGTAAAATTAACTTACTTAGTCACGGGTATAATCCTAAAAACTCAACAATTCATGCTTATTAAACAAATGTGTGCTAAATTAACACTGGTCTCTTTTACAGTGGAAACTAAAGAAGATGGTTCGTTCCGATTGGAGAATATGACCACGGGTACTTACACCATCAACACACAAAAGAAGCTGATGTTCTTTGAGCCAGTCACTGTGAAGATTGCTCCCAGCACCCCTCAGCTGCCAGACATCATCACTGCAGGGTGAGTATGCATATAAGAGTTGTCCTTAAAGGTATATGTATGTAAAAGTATGCAACAAAAAAAAAAATAATGTAAAAAGTAAACATTTCTGTGACACTAGTGGCGCCTAGTTGTCTGGCCATCACCAGACCAAGCTCAATCTTTTAAGACTGAACATTGGTCTGGGGAGTCTGCAATGTATTTTCTACTGCAAGAGGCGTGATTGACGAGCATAATTAAAATGGCTCTGTGCGAAATTGGATAGTCCTTCAACCAATCAGACCACAAGAGGCGTGATCATCCTTCTCTATCCGTCATTGTGTTAAACCCGCCAATAGTGCACCAAGTGGATAAGCCAGTCTGTGATTGGTTCCCGCAAATGTGTAACAGAAGCAGGATAAATTAATGTACAGGTTTCCAGCCTGAGCTGCAGGGCGAAGTCAAATGGCCGGAAGATCAGGCTGGGTTTGCCCAGTCTGGGTGCCTAGTGGAATTACAAAAATAAAGCATTTTTTCAAATAGGGCTGGGCGGTATGACTGTATATCATGGTATATAAATATATAGCGTATCATAGCAAAATTGACACTTCAAGTCAAGTCACCTTTATTTATATAGTGCTTTTTACAATACAGATTTAGCAGCTTTACAGTGATAATAGGAAATGAATGCAACAAATATTGTTTTGGCTGTAAAGCAGCTCTAGAAGAAAGTCCTGGACAGCGGATTAATTTTTCACTTTTTGTGCATTTAGTTAGGTTTCCAGCTTGTCTGCCAGCTCAGAAAATATGAAAAGAAACTGGCTAAGTCTCTGCCCTATAGTTTGAAGCATCCGTTTGATTGGATTGATCAAATTCTGCCCCACTTTGTCATTTTCAGGTTCAGCGTGTGTGGTCACATCTCAGTCACCCGTCTTCCTGAGACTGTTAAACAGCTTGGGCACTACAAAGTTACTCTCTCGGCCCAGAGACAGGATCAGGGCTTTTTCCGCACTGTCGAAAGTGACAGTCATGGAGCGTTCTGCTTTCAAGTTAAACCGGGGGACTACAGCTTGCAGGTAATAAGAATTTCTATCGTAGCTCCACTTGGCTTTAAAGTTACTGTAGTTGCACATTAATTAAATTGTTGTGTGCCGTACTGAAGGTGACCCTCCCTGAAAGTGACGTAAAGGCTGGGCTCGCTCTTCAGCCATACTCTCTCGATATTTCACTGGTGGACCATCCTATCACCGACCTTCTCTTCACTCAGTTCATAGCATCTGTCTCTGGCTCTGTGTCGTGTCTTGGTGAGAGATGTTTTCATGCCTGCTATAAAATTCGATTAGATGCGTGTGTTTTCTGTCTTTGGTTCAATGATTGATTTGTGTTGTCAGTGGCATGTGGAGATCTGACAGTCACCCTTCAGCCTGTGAGCAGGCAGGGAGAGAGGCAGAACCTCCAATTGTCTGGCAGCAGTGAAACTCTCAGCTTCACTTTCAATAATGTACTACCTGGCAAGTACAAAGGTAAGTTTTGTCCTGTTTTTATTTTAATGAGCAATAGAGATTATTATAATTATGGTATTAAAGATGTATGCAAATAGACAGTTTTTGTTTAGTTGTTTTACCCCCGAAATCTTTGGTGTTGTACAAAGGCAAATTTTCACACTGCACCGACATACACTTTGTCTTACACTTAAACTTTTTGCCGTTTGTTGGAATGTCTGAGAAGTGACATACTGCAATCTGGTGATTGTCCGTGTTGGTTGGCCTCTGTTGGTTCAGTTTGAATTGGTCTTAATAGGAGACGTTGGGTAGGTTCTAAACAACTAGACCTTGTCTTTGGCAATGTATAAATGACTACGTAATTAAAAATTGAGAAACTGAAGAAATTCATACAGAAATTACTGTTGTAATATAATTATTGTATAGTAAAATTAAAAAAATGAGGGTGGCATGGTGGCTCAGTCGGTTGCACTGGTGCCACACCAAGAAAGAAGGGTTAGTAACGTAACCCTAATGGGAAGCATCTGAAAGAGAGTAAAATTAATATGATTATTTAATTTTACAGTACAGTAATATCTGGTCTAGTTATAGTCCATATAACTAAAAATATACTAATTTCAAAAATAATAGTAGTAATTAGCGTGTGCAGTAAAGACAATAACTTTATCTGTTGCATTGGCAAAATGATCTGTATTTAAATAAAATCAGATGTAGGCGTGCTTTAAACCAGAAATTAACAGGGTTCCCACTCATCCTGGAAAACCTGGAAAATTGATGATACATTTCCTGTCATGGAAAACGCATGGAAAATGTTTGGAAAATCTTGCTGTTGTCCTGGAAAATAATTTTTCTTTAGAGTACAAGGGTTTATCACTGGCCCAAACAATTACCTGCAGAATGTGCGACGTTCAGGAATGCTGAGTTTTGACACATGAGAGTAGTTTTGAATGACGATGCTAGGTCACTTGCAGCAGTTACTTGTTATTAATTGCCCAAATGATCTGGTAAGCAGCTACCTAATCGCATAATTTTTATATAAACTCGCAATTGCATTATAAAGTCAGAATTGCGTGATATTAACTAACAATTGTGTTATATAGTCAGAATTGTGTGAAATAAACTCGCAATTGCAAGGTATGACGTCCAATTCTGAGGGAAAAAGAGAATTCTTTTCAGAATTGCGGGTTTGTATCTCTGACATTATTACTCACAATTGTGAGTTTTTATCTCGAAATTCTGACTTTATTGCTTTATTTCTGACAATTGCGAGTTTATATCACAATTATGTAAACTCGCAATTGCGAGGGGAAAAAGTCAGAATGGCAAGATAAAAGGTCGCAAGTACCTTTTTATTTTTTTTATTCTGTAGCGGAAACAAGCTGCCATATTCATAATGTATGATGAAGCACTCATATTAAACACTGTTCATGTCAATAAACTGTGCCTTTTAAAGACTTATAGAGGAATATTTGGCGTGATCCTTGTCTTTTATTCCGTCGTAGTAAAATGAAAATGTCCTGGAAAAAGATCACTCAAAAAGAGTGGGAACCCTGTTTATCCAAACTATATGAAAATTCCTTTATAGTTAACATATAGCAAAGATTCCTTGTATAATTTATAAAAGTCTTTTCTTTTTTTTTTTTTCTAAATTTCTCTAAATAGGTTTTAATTAAAACAATAATACTAAATGTTAAATAAAATAAAAACATTCTTGTCATTGAATGTCATTTGCATGTGGACATTTTCCCAATACTTTTTGCCAAATTGTCCCCCCATCACTTTTTAAAAGTCATTGGGAAAAAAGTACTTTGCGGAATCCATGTACTGTACAACACAGAAAATCCTTTTCTTCATAATTTAATTCATACATCTAACAAATAAATACATTTGTTATTATCTGTGCCTTTCCATATAAGGTATTCGGCTTCTACTTATAAAGGTTTACTTTTTACACATTCTATTTCAATATAACCCTATTTCTTTTTTATATGAATGTCTAAGCAGCAGCAATATGAGATGCTTGTATTTATGTTATATTGGCTTTCAGCAGTATAGACATTCAGTTTAAGAAAAAGATTAACAACCTCTGGTTATCACAGTGTCTATCACCCAAGAGGAGTGGTGCTGGAAGCATAAATCCGTGGAGATAGATGTACTTGACTCGTATGTAGAAGGAGTGGAGTTCAGACAAACTGGATACTTACTGCGCTGCTCGCTGTCCCATGCCATTACTCTGGTGAGGCCTGAAAATATTCAGTATTTCATGATGACTGAACAGATAAGCTGTTACTAGTCTAAAATGGTAATGATGATTGATGCATTATTTGTCCATAATTTTAGGAATTTTTCCAAGATGGCAGTTCACCAGAGAATGTTGGCATTTACAATCTGTCCAAAGGAGTCAATCGATTCTGTCTGTCCAAACCAGGTGAGCTCAGTCTTTTCTTCAGTTTTGTTAAGTTCATAGAGGCTAAAGTACTTAACATATTTCTTTTAAATCTAAGGTGTTTATAAAGTGACTCCACGTTCCTGTCACCAGTTTGAACAGGATTACTACACCTACAACACGTATGTGACTGCCGGTGTCAAGATTTTTATTAAATCGAAGTAGTTCCACAGCTTTTTATCCTTTGATCTGGTGCTTTTGCAGTATGTTTGTTGTCTAACATCATTGAAGGAAATCTTAATTCACACTGTTTTTTTTGTTGTTGTTTTTTTTTTTCATTCTGTTTCTTAGGTCTGCTCCAAGCATCTTAACCCTGACTGCTGTCAGACACCACATGACAGGACTCATCACCACTGATAAGATGCTGGATGTCACGGTCACCATCAAGTGAGTGAGGCGGGACATTGTTATTATGCATTTCTAAAAGTATAAAGCAGGCCTGTCTGTTGCTTTCCAACAATTTAAAGGTTAAATCCCAGTGTTTTTTGTTTCATTTTGGCAGATCTTCCATTGAGAGTGAGCCTGCTTTGGTTCTGGGGCCCCTGCGCTCAAACGAGGAAGAGCGAAGAGAGCAGCAGCTTCTGGAAATAGCTGCTCGAAGGAAGGAGAGGGAAGGAAAAGGAGAGGAGAAGAGCCTTCCTGTGGAAGAGAAACCAGATGAACTCCATGAGCCTTTCCACTATGAATTCTCCTATTGGGCACGGTAAGATCTTTGGAGAATGTCTGTCTGTCTTAAAGCCCAGGTAATCTTCATTTTCCACGTTCCGAGTAGAGATGCACCAATCGACTAGCCAGGGACCGGAATCAGACGATTTTCCACATGTTCGGTCTGGACCGGTGAACGACCAGTCAGTCTCATGCATTTCCAGTTCCGAGTCGGTCCATTTTGTTGCCAGAGGCATAGGCAATAACATCAGCTGCGCATCCTCACTCTCTTCTCTACGGCGGCAAAGTGACTCTCCCCCGCCTCCTTTCACTCGCTCGTCTCATTCGCCCCTGTTAAATAGTATTTATGTAGCACATCATTTTACTAATTCCCGCACTGTTTGGACACAACAAAAGCGTGCACACTACTGAGCTATAGTGGCGCGAACAAAAAGCCGCTTCTAAAAACGTTTTTAAACATAAATAGTTGGTAAAGATAATGCATGTTGTGTAACAGTATATTGGATCCGTGCATAAACTCTTAAAGTGACAGCAGCCTAAAAAACCTCCTGCAGTCTGTTAGGGCTGGGCAAAAAAATAGATTTTTCGATTAATCGTTTTTTAAAATGTGGTTGATTTTTCAAAATCGATTCTCAAAGGCCACAAATCGATTTTTTTTTTTTTTTCCATATTTATTTCCGTCTTCTCCACTAGATGTCACCCTCTTATTTGCCTTGCACGATGTTACAAAGGCGCAAGAGGCGCACCTGTCATTCATTCAGTGCTTAAATGGCGGCTTCCGGTGCATTGTCGCCTTTTGTAATGCTGAGGTAAAATGCTGTGTAACACTACAAATCTGCGGAACCATTTGTTCCGACACCCTACAGCCGAGCACACAACCGTTAAAAATAAATCACATACACGCGAATGCTTGCCTTGCATTATGATCAAACTTGAGCGTTCATTTAAGCACGTACGTTAGCCATTATAGACATAATTAAATCAACTGAGTCAATAGACAGCGCAGGACCAATAATTCAAACCTAATAGCTTACATTATAAACAGATTTCCTCAAATTAAAGTTAGTTCACACAAGTCAGCGCGTTAATGTATAGTTGTTCGTTACCACGGCAACTGCTTGTGTCCAGATATGAACGCGCTTCTCGTGAATGAAAAGTAACTGCACACATGACGGGCAGTAAAATTGCAAGAAAAGCTTGTTGTGTACTGAAAATTGCTTAAAATCATCCAATATCCTTTTCATGTTTTAGAATAAATGTATCAAAGTATCAATAAAAACAAAATTGTATAAAATACTTCTCAGATAAATCTTTTAGAATAAAGTTGCAAATTGTATTGTATTGTATTGTATGAATTTGAAATATAGAGATGGGTTCTGTTTTAATGTACCCGAGTGCACCTAAAATAAAAAGAGTTTAATATACAGGTTTGTGGCTCTTCATTTCTTTTTAATTACCCACTTGTAAACTTATGTTCACTGTTCTTTTTATAAATGCCTATAGTATTTGTATTAAATCTATATTCATTGAGTTGAATCGAGAATCGAAATCGAATCAATTTGAGAGCTTATGAATCAAAATCGAATCGAATTGGAACATCTGAATCGATACCCAGCTGTACTGTCTGTCATGTTAATCAAAGAACAAAAGACAAAATCACTCTCTGCTCTTGACTGAAAAACTTTTGTAACTTTAACTGTAAGTTAAAGTGCATTGATCTGTATGTATTTTTTACAATGAAGACCATCCAGTGTTACTTTGGTATATGTGCAAACAAAATGCATTATGTTGTCTTTTCATACTAGGCATGAATTTCTTTGTCTTAATTTAATATTTTATATTTCAGGGCTGGAGAGAAGATCACAGTTACACCTTCATCCAAAGAATTTCTGTTTTACCCTCCTGAAGTAGAGGCTACAATCACTGGAGGTTAGAGTGCAATACAAACTTCTAAACCCTTTTTTTAAGCTTTTTATATTATGCTAATAGATGCATTTTACAAAACAAATGTCTATTCAAGCGGAATTAACATTTTGCAATTCAAGATTCAAGATTCAAAACAAATTGCAGGCAAAATGTTCTATTCATAAAAACACAAGGAAGAAATTATAATAGAAATAGGATATTAAAAAAAAGTACATTTTGTCTATATCTGCTTACATCAAAAGCAAAAAAGGTCCAAACTAATACATAAGCTTTGACACTGACTGACAGCAAACAGGTTTATAACAGGTCATGGGGTTCATATCGATGTTTACAAGAAATTGTTATGCAAAAAGCTAAATCACACTAATCTGAGAAAAATGTTCATATCGTAAAAATATACTTTTAGGGCAATAACAGTTTGTCACTGGGGCAGTACCAGGAACAACTTTAATCATTATTTATCCCAAAACAGTGCATATTAATACTAGTATTAGTTAACCTAAAAATAAAAATCTGTCAGCATTTACTCACTCTTATTTTGTTCTAAACCTGTATGAATTTCATTCTTCTGCTGAACACAAAAGAAGATTTTTATTTTTATATTTAGATCTTTATTTTACAGTATGTGTACTTGCAGTGTACCTGCCTAAGGTACTGGGTAATATGAGCTTACTATGTGGTTAAGGTTAGGTTCAGGGTTGTTATTACCTAGTTATTGGAATTACTATAATACAGTTTAAGGGTACATTTTACTACAAATTTTGTGACTCTTTTTTTTTTTCAGCTGGTCTGCTAACACCATGCAGAAACAGCTCTTCTAGAGATGAGAAACAAGAAATTCAATATACTTTATGGATTTACCTTTTCAAAGAGTAAGAAATTATGAAAATCCAAAAAGATCTTGATTAGTTGGTTCAGGATATAGTTAGAACTAAACTCTGTAGGAAAATGGCCCTCCTGAAACGGCATTGGACACACCTGATGTAGGCCAGGATAAGGTATAGGGGCTTATGAGAGCTGTAAATTGTTGTTGATGGTTATTAATAGGGAATTTAGTAAATTCAACATGAAAAATTTATTGGTGTGTTAAATATTTTCACTCTTTCAACCCATGGGTCTGTAATGTAAGAAACTTCTTCTATATGTGTGTCCCAAAGTGAAATACCCCACTAATGTCCCTCAGAAAACCGTGTTACAGTTTTACCCCAGTTTATATCTAAATCTGTAATACAATCATTTGTTCTCACAGAGAACTGTCCAGGTCAAATGGTGGAGATTGCGGGCAGGGCAGGGCTGTTCCTCACAGGGCGGGTGTCGCCTACACTGGAGGGTGTGGAAATCTCCATTAAGGAGAGTGGAGCTACAACCCCTCTCATTACAGTTCTCACGGATGAAGCCGGAACCTACAGGTATCTCACATATTCCCAAACATACTGCATTCAATAGCTCTCTTATGTATGCATTTAATAATGCATATTAGCATAAAAGTATGGTTTAGAAAGTGGATGACTATTGGCATTTTTAGAATTAAAGTGCAGTCATTGTGGCTAAAAACTTAAGTGCACTTTAGTGTTCTAATCAATACAAATTGAAGACTCCTTTTTTTTCCCCCTTTGAAACCAGCGTTGGACCCCTACATAGTGACTCTCTGTATGACATCAGTGCCAGTAAAGAGGGCTTTGTCCTGACTCCAGTGGAGGGAAAGACCGGAGACTTCAAAGCGTTTGCTTTGGCAGGCGTCACTTTTGAGGTCAGTGTCACATTACCGTCCTTTCATAAGATGAGTTGATCATTTAATCTCGTATTTTCATTTCTAGTTAACAAATGGTTCATTTTGTTCAAGATTTTTTTTCTTGCCCCTCAGATAAAGGCAGAGGATGGTGTTCCTCTCACAGGGGTTCTGCTGTCTCTCAGTGGAGCCAACTTCCGCTCAAACTTACTCTCTCAGGACACTGGCCTCCTCACCTTCAACAACCTGGTATGGTCTTTTCAGTGGCTATGGTCATCTTTTTGCTGTGTATTTCAACCAAAAATTCTGTTATTGTTTACTCGCCCTAGGGCTGTGCGATTAATCATCATAATTGATTGTCGATTTTGACTTCCAAGCGATTATGAAAACAAGATAACTGAGGTAACATGATTATTGTGCCACTGCCACATTCCGTCCAGCGCACCTTCCTTTCATTCACAGCGGTGCACTTTCATTCCTCCCTAAAAGCCCAAATTTAACATCCAAATCAGCCAAATAAGTGAGTGTTGTAAAATGCAGTATACTGTTGCTAAACTGCAGGACGTGTTTGATTATTAAACAGCGTTATTAAAAGCACATTAAGTCGCAAGAAAGACACCGTTCCTCAGGTGGCTTTCTGTGTGCGTGCTCCAAGTCGGAGCCGAACGCGGATAAGCAAATGGGCTTCCGATACACGCCTAAATGCGTACACACAAAAATGTCAAAATGCCTTTTTGGAGAGTATTCACGTAAACACATTGGACTGTCTTAAAGGAACACGCTGATTTTTTTGGGACTTTAGCTTATTCACCATATCCCCCAGCGTTATACCATTTTTATCTCCGTGCATCCCGTAACTCTGTCTGACGCACCCACCGCTAGCCCAGCTTAGTACAAAGACTGGAGGTAAAAGGCTCCATCTAGCCTTCTGCTCAATGAGTGACAAAATAACGCCAACATTTTCCTATTTACATGTTGTGATGTGTATAGTTACATTGTGTACTAAGACCAACAGAAAATTAAAAGTTGCGATTTTCTAGACCGATATGGCTAGGAATTATTCTCTCATTCCTGCGTAATAATCAAGGAACTTTTCTGCCGTGCCATGGGAGCAGCGGCGCAATGATATTATGCAGAGCCTGAAAACAGGCTAACTTTCGTCAACATAACCAACGTGACAACCTGCTTGCACAGAGAGCGAGCTGGGGACTATTTTCAGGCACTGCGGTATATCATTGTGCCGCTGCTCCTATGGTACGGCAGCAAAGTTCCTTGATCATTACGCAGGAATGAGAGAATAGTTCCTAGCCATATTGGTCTAGACAAACGCAACATTTAATTTTCCGTCTGTCTTAGTACACAATGTAACTTATTGAGTAGTAGGCTAGCTGGAGCCGTTTACCTCAGGTCTTTGTGCTAAGCTAGGCTAGCAGTGGGTGCATCAGACAGCGTTATGGGATGCACGGAGATGAGAATGGTATGTATGGACTAATCTAACTCTGGGGGATATGGTGAATAAGCTAAAGTGTTCCTAAAGTCTGCGTTTTCCTTTAAGTAAACGTACATAGTTGTTAAGAAACCGTGTGTGTAACAGTATATTGGATCCATGCATTAGAGTGACTCTTAAAGTGACAGCAGCTTATTCCTGAATGAAAGTCAGTTGGGTTGAAAACAACATTGATGACTTTTAATGTATGAACAAAAATATATTTTTTTTTTTTTTTTTTTTTCAAATGAAATGCCTAGATTTTCTTAATCCCTGCTCCCTCCATTTCAGAGTCCCGGCCAGTACTATTTCAAGCCCATGATGAAGGAGTTCCGCTTTGAGCCCTCAGCACAAATGATCACAGTAGAGGAAGGACAGGTCCTCCATATTCCTATCACTGGCTTCAAAACAGCATACAGGTCAGCAGTACAGTAGTATTACAGTGTGCACTGGCAGTAAAAATGCTGCTACAAAAGTTGGCTGATACTGTTCTTTTATAAGTCTTATATTTAAGTCTGTGTGTGATACACCAAGCTGTATTTATTTGATTAAAAAATACAGTAAAAACTGTGAAATATTTTTACAAGTTACTGTCACTTATGATCAGTGAAATGCATCCTGCTGAAAAAATGTATCATTTATTTTGTTGTTGTTGTTGCAAAAAAGAAAAAATATGTACCTTAACATGCCCATTCCATTTTTCTATTTTGACATGTATCTTAGCTGCTATGGAACAGTGCAGTCAATAAGTGGCGATGCGGAGCAGGGTGTTGCCGTGGAGGCAGTGGGGCAGGGAGAGTGTGGCATGTACAGTGAGGACACGGTTACTGATGAAGAGGGCCGCTTCAGACTCAGAGGCTTACGGGTGAGACTGTACTAGAGTAACTCTTCGGACAAACAAAAATGACTGACAAATGTTCACAAGAACATACGTTTTAAGATTCTAAACAAAGCTTGCCTTTGCTTTCTGTTTATTGTCAGCCTGGGTGTAACTACAACATTCAGCTGAGAGGAGAAGAAAATGATCACATAGAAAGAGCATTGCCGCCACACAAAACGATTGAGGTGAGCATTTATTGACCTTTTATAGGTTTTATTTTTTTGCTCATTTTATCCACCTTTTTCCTACGCCCCATTAAATTTTGCTCAAATTATTGGAGGAACTTCCATTAAAATGTAAACAATCGGTGAAGGGTTCGCTCTATGAACTAAATAATATGCATTTTCAAAAACTGGGTACAGTGATATGACATTATAGACATTATATGACGTTACTATACCGATCTGCCCGCATTGACACTATATGATAATTGAAATTAGCTGGATAACATCACCGTTTCACCAGAACGGCTGTACAGCCAAATCAAATTCTGTTGCATTGTTTTCCTGTTAACAATGTGAAGCTGCTTTGAAACAATTGGTCTTGTAAAAAGCACTATATAAATAAAGGTGATTTGATTTTTATTTGATTATTCTTACACATAACACACACCGTTTCTGCCAATCTCATGTTAATCTTGAGTTCCTATAGAGTAGTATTGCATCCTTCATATCTCTGAAGAGTCTTTAGTTTTATCAGATTTATAAAGTCGTGGAGGCGTGCTGTGGGTGGAGCTAAAGAGTCACGAGCGCGCACACACACAATATGGCATTATCCCTGGGTAACTTTTGATTCACTATATGTTCGTGTTGTTTACATTTTATATGCACTTACGCACAGATTGCCAACAAAACACAGACATTTGATGCAGTTTCACTCACCGCCTGCGGTTTCAACTCATGACCAGGAACAAACAAACACACTTGTTAATCACTTGTTACAAGTGATAAACACAAACTCTGTTGCTGCTCCGGAAAAACAAACTGCATCCACCGTTTCCTTAACGCTGGGTTATTTGAGAAGCTGAACAAGGTTATCTTTCCCTCATAACCAAAAACACACTTCTTTAGTGACATTGTTGATTTTGTGGTCTAAAAACAAAATGACAGCGCTGCCGGCGGCTTCCGTAACACAAAAAAAGCTTGTTGATGGATGTTTTTGCTCTCGCACTGGTTGATGTGCGCATGCATCATACTCAAAAAAAAACTTTCAGAAACTTGTTTGAATCTTGAAGGAGTGTATTTGGCACAGAAATACTCCATCATACGTCCATATGTTTGTTTGTTTTTATCCATGTTTAGCATGAGAATCCAACTCTTTAACAGTTTAAACAAGTCAGAATGCATGAAAATAACAAATTACTACAACAGACCATGAATAACCCCAAAATATTGATTATTTCTGCAGCAATAATACGGCTGTGTTAAATATCACAGCAGTAATGTATATCGGTGTTGAACATTGCATTAATCAAAAATGTTGTTTAACTGGAAAAAAAATGTAACTGATTTCCTTCATTTTGGCGAACAATAAATATTGTATTTACCTGCTTTACAAACATTCCAGTAAACGCTGCTAAATAGGGTTAAAAAGTGAAAAACAAACATTTTAAAGCATCCGTGTGAAAACAAACCTTGAAAGAGACGTGAGGGTTTAGGGAGAAAAACAAGATATTCTTAGTGCATCCACGAATGCGCAGTATATGTTTTCATACTTTTACAGCAGAATACAACAAAAAAAAAAATGAAGAAAAGAATTCAGTGACTGAAAAGTTCTATTGCCATAGATATTCTTGTTATATCACGTATAACGTTATTCTCTTGACGTCTGAAGGTAATTTTACAGCTCGTTCAGTAAAACTGACAGAAAAGGATTATTTGTAGTGCAACGTTAAGATTTTAAAATGATTCGTTTCAGTCTTTGTGAGTGGAAGTTCCCCAAACCGGAAGTGCCTCCCATACTCTAAAACCATTCATGTATTTATTTTGTGACTGTTTTAGGTGGGCAACACTGATATTGAAGGAATAAACATAATCGCCTTTAGACAAATCAATCAGTTTGATCTGAGTGGCAATGTCATCACTTCCCCTGATCATCTTCTCACTCTCTGGGTAGGTGCAGTAACTTAAATTCTCATTATTTTTCTCATATTTGATGAAATCTTGAAGTCATTGTTGTTCCTCCCTCTCTAAAGGTGAAGCTCTACAAGAGTGACAATCTTGACAATCCCTTCCAGACTGTGTCTCTTGGCCAGTCCCTGTTTTTCCACTTTGCCTCCCTGCCACGTGATGGAGAGGTAAATCATTACTTATTATCTCTATTCCATTTACAATGAGTCTTTTCTTCTAAACGACTTCACAATATTAATATTATTCTGCCAGTACTTTCCACCAGCTTAAACTGGTAGTCATGTTCATTTATTAATTTCTTTTTATTGTCCTCTTGCAGAGCTATGTGTTGATGCTGGAAACATCACTTTCTCGCACCCAGTATGACATTAAACTTCCACAGGTCTCTTTCACGTCCTCTGGTTACCACAAACATGTAACACTAACCTTTAACCCTAAGGTAAGAACCTTTTCATGTAAAACAAATATAATGATATTATATTTGAATAGAGTGTTCATCTACGATAAGTTCATTTGCCATTTGGTGGAGCTGCATGATTAATCGTTAAAGAATCTCGATTCAAACGCCCACGCGATCTCATTCATAAATTACAAAAATTTGCCTGGTTTAATTTTAATTTGTCTATTAAACCTTTACAAAAAAAGTCACACCAGAACATTCAAATCTGTGTTGCCAATGCCACTGAGCCAGAGAGAGCAGCTGTCATGTGTAATATAGGTATGAAACCGCTTCATAGTCTTTTCAGCCACACAGTTTCATTACTTCGGTGTTATAAATATTCTTATCACAGAAGATAAAAGTTTATAGTTAGGATATAAACACTGATATCTACGGTAGCAATCATAATAGAGCAAACAAAGGAAAAATGCAAACAAGCCCCGCACATGACATGCAGTAAAAACTAGTAGGCTAAATCGTGTGCACGTTTTACTAATTCATTATTCAAATTGCTAAATCGTGCACACGTTTTACTAATTCGTTCCCTCGATTTGCAAATCATGCGCACGATTTATAAATCAAGGGAACGATATAGTAAATCATGCACACGATTTATAAATCAAGGGAACAAAATAATAAATTGTGCTCACTATTTAGCAATTTGAGGGAATGAATTAGTAAAACGTGCAAATGATTAAATCTTTTTTTCTTGCATGTCATGTGCGGGGCTCCGTACATCCAGTAATGAAACAAAGTGAAGGATTTATGAGTGAGTCGTTGAATCATTCATTCAAACTGTTTTTGTTTTGAAGGTTGACATTTATTATTAAATTAGGTTAAGGGGACCCCCATCCCCCCATAAAAAGCCATGCTCTGGATAGAACCAAAATAGAACCAATGTTTGTGGTCCAAATAGCTCAATATGAGAGGCAACGTGAAACGCAAAGACGTGAAATAAAACATCATCATGTTTTAAAGAAGAGTGGCTTAATTAAGTGGCGGAAATAACGAATGATGGGCACAACACTGTAACAAAACAGACATTTACAGTTACACACCCATGTAACCCACCACAAGTGTAGCATGCAAACTCAAAACACCTCGGTAACACACTTCAGTTTAAATAGATCTGTGTGTGATTTGGGTTTCAGGGATGTTTAGATAACTACAAACGAGTTCACATGTTCCCTTGAACATACGTGGCTATTAGATCTATTTAATTACTTTTTACTAATTAAAGTAATATAATTATATTGATATAATACATTAGTTTAAATACTTCAATTAGCTTTTATATTATATTATGCTGTTATAATTATATTATAAGCCTAATAAAAGGAATTGATCTCACAAGGGGATTGTTTAGGGATCCTTGCCATTTAAAAAAGTTTTTTTAAAAAAAAAAAACCTGATATAGAAAATCTTGGAAATTCATAAGCAATAAACAAACATTTAAGTTTGACATTTAATCTCAATGTAACTGCTTAATTTTTTCATATTGTATTAATTTAAAGAACTTAACTGTTTTGGGGAGATTTTTAATAGTATTTATTGGTAAAGAAGTTAACAGCATTGTTAAAAAAATCTCAAATTAAAATGTGCTTAATTTAGTGACTTCTGAATTAACTGCTTTTTAAAAAAAAAAAAAAAAAAAGATTAATATAATATATCACTAAGTTACATCAAGGGTTAAATAAAATAGAAATGGCACATTAAAGTTAAATGTTATAACTGCATGATGAAACCACTTTGTGTGTGTGTGTGTGTGTGTGTGTGTGTGTGTGTGTGTGTGTGTGTGTGTGTGTGTGTGTGTGTGTGTTTACATTACACTGTACAGGTCTGGTATAAAGAATGTTTTTGATCAGGTGACAAATGTCCGCCCAATAGAGAAGTTTTGCTCAGCGAGACATTAGAGGGAACATTGATTATAACTCTGTATTCAGAGTTATAACTATATATTTAGACTTATTACTATATATTCAGGATTTACATTTATATATTCAGAGTTACAAACCCGATTCCAGAAAAGTTGGGACACTGTACAAATTGTGAATAAAAAAGGAATGCAATCATTTACAAATCTCATAAACTTATATTTTATTCACAATAGAATATAGATAACATATCAAATGTTGAAAGTGAGACATTTTGAAATTATTGAGAGCTACACATTCCAAAAAAGTTGGGACAGGTAGCAATAAGAGGCCGGAAAAGTTAAATGTGCACATAAGGAACAGCTGGAGGACCAATTTGCAACTTATTAGGTCAATTGGCAACATGATTGGGTATAAAAAGAGCCTCTCAGAGTGGCAGTGTCTCTCAGAAGTCAAGATGGACAGAGGATCACCAATTCCCCCAATGCTGCGGCCAAAAATAGTGGAGCAATATCAGAAAGGAGTTTCTCAGAGAAAAATTGCAAAGAGTTTGAAGTTATCATCATCTACAGTGCATAATATCATCCAAAGATTCAGAGAATCTGGAACAATCTCTGTGTGTAAGGGTTAAGGCCGGAAAACCATACCGGATGCCCGTGATCTTCGGGCCCTTAGACGGCACTGCATCACATACAGGAATGCTACTGTAATGGAAATCACAACATGGGCTCAGGAATACTTCCAGAAAACATTGTCGGTGAACACAATCCACCCTGCCATTCGCCGTTGCCGGCTAAAAACTCTATAGGTCAAAAAAGAAGCCATATCTAAACATGATCCAGAAGCACAGGCGTTTTCTCTGGGCCAAGTCTCATTTAAAATGGACTGTGGCAAAGTGGAAAACTGTTCTGTGGTCAGATGAATCAAAATTTGAAGTTCTTTTTGGAAAACTGGGACGCCATGTCATCCGGACTAAAGAGGACAAGGACAACCCAAGTTGTTATCAGCACTCAGTTCAGAAGCCTGCATCTCTGATGGTATGGGGTTGCATGAGTGCATGTGGCATGGGCAGCTTACACATCTGGAAAGGCACCATCAATGCTGAAAGGTATATCTAAGTTCTAGAACAACATATGCTCCCATCCAGACGTCGTCTCTTTCAGGGAAGACCTTGCATTTTCCAACATGACAATGCCAGACCACATACTGCATCAATTACAACATCATGGCTGTGTAGAAGAAGGATCCAGGTACTGAAATGGCCAGCCTGCAGTCCAGATCTTTCACCCATAGAAAACATTTGGCACATCATAAAGAGATGCGACAAAGAAGACCTGAGACAGTTGAGCAACTAGAAGCCTGTATTAGACAAGAATGGGACAACATTCCTATTCCTAAACTTGAGCAACTTGTCTCCTCAGTCCCCAGACGTTTGCAGAAAAAAAGGGGATGCCACACAGTGGGAAACATGGCCTTGTCCCAACTTTTTTGAGACGTGTTGATGCCATGAAATTTAAAATCAACTTATTTTTCCCTTAAAATTATAAATTTTCTCAGTTTAAACATTTGATATGTCATCTATATTGTATTCTGAATAAAATATTGAAATTTGAAACTTCGACATCATTGCATTCTGTTTTTATTCACAATTTGTAACGCCAACTTTTTTGGAATCAGGTTTGTATGTGTTATCTTAAGATAAACTTTTATCATTATCGCGAGATATAATATTCAGCTAAGGTATCAAGATAATATTGCTAATATCCGATGTATCACTCATCCCTAATTTATGTCTCTTTTTTCGGATTTCAGAGGAAAATACCAGATCAAGATGTTTCCCAAGGATCTTTCATTGCCCTTCCTCTGACATTACTGCTGTTGCTTGCTGTGTATAATCATGAGCGGGTACCTGTTGATTTTTATTTCAGGATAGCTGAAAGCTACTATAAGTTTATTTTATTTATTCATTTATTTATTTTTTGTCATTTTACAATAGCTGCAGTTCTTTGTACATTATGTAAATAACAATTTTGTGTCTTTTCAAGGTGATCCCACTTCTTCTGCAGCTGGTCAATCAGATCCAGGGTGTTCGAGGACTCTCTCAGACAAGCGGGGATGGAATCCCTGTGGATGAAGCCAAGCGCCAGTCAAAGAGGCCAAAGACAAGACGTACATGAGACCTCAATATGAGCTAATATGAAGGCCAAGCCAATCACTGCATTCAGATCTCACAGGCAGACAACAACCTCACTTTTTTGGACCTCTTTTATTTTGTTTTGCTGAATCTCAGATGACTTAAGGTTCTTTGCATGTGGTGTCCTGGTCACACAGATCCCTATAATTTACAGTCCCTAGCATGTGAATATGGCTCAGAGATTTTGTATTTATGTTTGTGAGATTGCTCAGGGAGGACGGCTGATTTAAGAGACTACAAATGTGTTTTCTTTTGTCTTTTTTTCACTAGTAATAACCCAAGGAATTGATTGTTTGATGATTCCAGTAGTGTCCTGAATGACTAGATTTTATTAATTTCACACTCCCATAAAAAAGTTTTTTGTAACTTTACTAGAATTTGTAGAATATTGTAATTTACAAACTTAAAGACCCCTACATTTTAAAATAGAGATTTGTTTAATAAAAATTGATAGTTTTCACTAATTCGTTTTATATGATTTTTGTTTCCTTCATTTGTTTAAATGCAACAAGACATATCCAAAAGTTCAAAAGGACATTTTTCAGTTCCTTAGATGTAATTGACTTGCTGCTACCATTTGATGGATTTAGTACATATTCATTCCACTTTATTACAAGGTAAATAATGTGATGATGTGTCTGGTTATAGGGAGAACAAAAATAAAAGTGTTTTGGACTCTACTAATCTAGAATTGTGCTTATTACATATGCTAAAAAAGTGTAGGTTTTTTTTTTTTTGTGTCATTAAAATGCTAGATCAAATGTTATATGTAAATATGCATTTTGGCAACATTGTTGAACAATGTACTTACACTATATAACAATTACACTATATAGCCTACTTGTATAAATTATATAGGCTTGTGTGTTTAGGCCTATTTGAAGGTTTTGTTATTGCACTGGACTATATTCCAATTGAGTAATTCTATCGAAATGTAATGAAGTTCCGATGGAAAATCTGAATTAATAAGACCATAATTTTTCTATAAATGTTTTGAGAAGATTTAGTGACGTGGTCAAGATGTGTATGTGGGAAAACGGTATAGTTATACCAGATTTGTACTATGTTTTCGAAATCAGATTGATTGAAAGTGAACATATCACATTTATTGATGCTCTTCAGCGTCGTGTTTTCGTCTGACGTGTTATTTAAGAGGAACTGGGTCACATTTTGTTGGTTAACTCTTATGAAAAGCAATTTATGAACGTGTTGTAGACTTGTACGTTGAGAGAGTTTAAATGATTTTTTGTTACAGGACGGATATACCTTACATTTGTTGAAGTGTAATTAGGCCTACAAATTGTAATAAACATAGCTTACTATGTAATTGTGCTCTTTACACTTTTGTGACACTGTAAATTGTGTATGGTATAGCTAACCATAATTCTTTGGCCAAAATAATTTATTACAGTTGCTTACTAGGCTACAATGTGTACCCACATAAGAAAGAAACCGTAAAATTGCCGTACAAGGAGATTCCATATATTATTTATTTAACTGTAACAATACTTAGTAACAATTGTATTTTGGCGGAAATGCCAGTTTGGGTATAATATGTAGCTTAACATGCAGTATTAATTGTTACCCTGAATTGTTCGCGAATCTCGAGCTTTTAAGACCCAGAGGGGGTTCTTTGCTCCATCTTATTGATTACGTATTTCAAGCTGTATCAAACCGGTGGTCCGAGTCCCTAATTGACAAGTGGATTCGGTCTTTCAGCGCTGCTCCGCGGGGTGGTGTCGACACAAGTCAACACCTGCAGCCATTTTACGATCCGATGTGAAATATCACTGTGATGCCGTGAATCATATCCATCTCTGAGCAGAACGTCTGCACCCTTGAATCCAGCAGGTCAAAAATGGTGAAAAGAAAGAGCTTGGATGACAGTGACCAGGAAAACTGCCGGGGGATCCCGTTTCCGATCCAAACCTTCCTATGGAGACAGACCAGGTCAGTGATTTAGTCGTGGCATAACAGGTGTTTTTTTCTGCGAGTGATTAGTCTGTTTCTCTCATATATGGATCCCGCAGAGCCGTTCTCATTCGTATGCATCTCTCATACGAAGAGTGAATGGATTTCTGTTGCGCTGGTGTCTCGTGCGTCATCTTTTCATACACCGCCGCACCTTTTGTGTCTTATAATGAACCCCTGGACAAAATTTGCAGAATATTCAATCGAATATTTAACCTTCACAGAGCAATGCTTCCGTCAGTGCCTTACCCAGAGTTCGTCATAATTCAATTTCAGTTCAAATCATGTTAGTGCACTGACTGTCCTTCCAGGCTCGATTATGACTGTTATTTTATTCAGTTTTATTACAGACATGTAACTAAATGAAAGCTGTATCTGTTTCAGCGCGTTTTTGCGGCCGAAGTTAGGGAAGCAGTATGAAGCCTCCTGTGTGGTGAGTGTAATAATCATAAGTGAACACTGTCACCTGTGAATAATAAACTATAGCCTAAATCAGAGGTTCATGTACACATGTAAGTTTAATTAACATGATACGCATTTTTCCTGTGAATATTTGCCAACACTTTATTTTGCAGTGTCCTTGTTACATGTTACATGGACTTACTATAGTAATAACAGCACACTATGCATAATTGCATGCAACTAACCCTCAACCAAACCCTAATCCTACCCTAACCTTTCAGTAAGTTCATTTAGTTGATCAATATTACTCAGTACTTAAACATATAATTACACTGTAACAATGACACCTTAAAATAAAATGTACGTACTCAAAGATGTATGTGGCTATGAATAATAATAATAATAAAAAGTAAACTGTGCTTTCTAAAGACTATACAAGACTGCAAATCATTGAATTAATGAATATTAGTGAATATTTTGTTTTATTGACAGACACAGTTTTACCAGTAAGAAATATAGCACATCTGTGTATAGCTGTGAAATAAATAAATAATAATAAATTGTTATTATTATGCTCTAGACAGTCAGGCTGGTTTATTCTGTTCTCTTCCTAATACTGTAACAAGGATAAGAAATCATTTAATAAGTGTTCTTGGGGATTATGTCTCACGCTTTTAATCCTGGCTAGTCATTTGAGCGGGTGCTGGTGGAGAACAAACTCCATGGGCTCTCTCCAGCTCTCACTGAAGCCATCCAGAGCATCTCTCGCTGGGAGCTGGTTCAGGCTGCTCTACCTCATGTTCTTCACTGCACTGCCATCCTTCTTTCGAACCGCAACAAGCTGGGTAGGAACACTTATTAAACTGCAGTTGCTAGATCATGTCCTCCGTGCACTCTGTGTTTGGGTGAATTCATTTTGTGGTTAATTTCATTGCTTATCATGTCCACAATCTCTTTTCACCAGGACATCAGGATAAACTCGGGGTAGCTGAAACCAAACTCCTTCACACTCTTCATTGGATGCTTCTGGAAGCGGCGCAGGAGTGTCACCAGGAGCCTGGTCTGGGACACGGCTGGTCTGGGGGCAGCAGTGGTGGCAGTAGTGCCTACCTTCAGCCCGTGGGGAACCAGGGTCTCACAGACCGCAATGGCAGCACCACTGAAGAGAATGAGTATGCCCGTGCCAAACTCTACCACAAAAACATGGCCACTGTGGAGCTCTTTGTGTTTCTCTTTGCTCCCCTCATTAACCGGATCAAGGTTGGAACCTTTACTGTTTATATTGCTTATATTTTTCGACAGGGCTCAACAATAAGGATGGCCTGCCGATTTGCTTGCCATTTTGGGAAAGAGCTGTGTTGCCACTGTAAAGATTCATTGATCTTGTACATTAATTATAGTGTCTTGGTTTTCTATGATATATTCTACATTATTGTTATAAATTCTTCTGATTTGTCATTAGATAATGTTATCTAACTGGCTTACATAGATGGGGTTAGCAGACGTGTGTTTATGAATTTATGGAGTTACATTACAGTTGTATAATTTTCATCTTATTTATACATTGAAATATTTTTATTATTATTAGTGAGTGAAAAAGCAAACTTAACATTTACTGAAAAATATAAATATTTCTAGCAAAAATAAAAATGGATCATGTGGCGGGCCGATGAAAATTTGCTGGACAAAGCAAGTAAAATCTTAAAATCCTCATTGTTGAGCTCTACTTTATCATTTCAAAATCCATCATAATTTTTTGGCTGTGTGTATTCTGTTTTAATTATTTATTTATTTTTAATTAATTAATTTGCTTAAACTGCTAACAATGTTGATCATTTTGCATTTGGCAGGAGTCAGACCTCACCTTTCGACTGGCTGGTGGGCTTGTTATTTGGCAGCCAATGTGGGAGCACCGTCAACCTGATGTTCCTGCTTTTTCTGCCCTTGTCAAACCCATGCGTAACATTGTTACAGGTCAGATTTCTATGAATTCACCTATTTTTTTTTTTAACGATTCTTCTATCAGCTCTGTCCTCAACAGTGTAATTTTGGATCCATTTTACCAGTGTTCATTGTTCATGTGTGCAAATCATTCATGCTTCAAACATCTGCTTTCCATCTCTGTTATATTCTCCACAGCAAAGAGGAATTCTCCAGTGAATAACCAGTGTAGTCCTCATGATACCAGTAACCCATGCCCTGCAGTGAGTATTCAGACTGTGATTTGCAGCCGCACAGCCCCTTGTGGCTCATTCAGTCCCTTCGTAAATTAATTTCCCCTCATAGTGCATTAACATCATTGTTCTGCTGGGGTCATGTGATTTCCTCTTCTGTCTCGGCTTTCAGGTGGTATGTGAATCAGCCCTGCCTGACTCCTCCTCCCCCTCAGTGACAGGACAGAGCTGTCGTCGTGGCAACTCTGTGGAGAAGGGAGGGTCTTCACAGCAGGCCTTTGAGAGAGGATTTTCCCAACAGAAGAAGTGAGTGTTTGTACATACAGGTGGTATATATACGTAGCAGGACTATATCATTCTTTGTTGAAATATAGGGGGAAAAAACGTCAGTAGCTATTTATAGAAAACAATCAAATCAAAAATCTAATTTCTGGGTGGTTTTCCTCTAACATAGAGAATCTAAAATGTTCTCGGTGTAATCAATTAATGCACTAGCTATCATAAAATAATAATGTTTAAAAAAATTATGTTACTTTCTACATATATGAATACATTTTTAACATATCTAATTATTTAAATTACCATAATTCACTTTAGTATGAATGAACATGAATTACCAATGAAAAATAATACATTTATAAATTAAGATTAACCTGGATTAATAAATAATGTAAAAATTGTTGTTCCTTGTTTGTTAACATTAGTTAATGTTATTATGAACTAATTTAACGTTATTATAAAATGCTGGCAAAAAAGTCCATAATAATTTTTTAAAAACTAGAATGATCTTAAAGCATTTTCTTTAAACGTATCCTATGTTGGCTAGATAAACAGTGTCCAGTTCCAGTCAGACTCCCATCTGTCACAGCGTTAGTCTGTGCATGTGATCTCAGTGCAGTTGCCAAGCAACGGTTCTCAGCAACCTCAGTCTGAACTTTCGTTCTTTGACCATCATTTTCTGTAACAATCTCTCTTGTCTTTCTTTCACCGAAAGTTTCTCAGTCCCAGGTGGCATCTCACTATCGCAGCGAGCAAGGTATGCCACCTATTTTGACGTTGCAGTGCTTCGTTGCTTGATGCAGCCTCACTGGACAGAAGAAGGTGTGCACTGGGCCCTCATATTCTACTTGCAGCGGCTGCGTCAGATACTGCAGGAGAAGCCTGAACGCCCCCCTGAGCCCCTGATACCGCCCTTACCACGACCCCGCAGTAGCTCCATGGTGGCTGCTACCCCATCTTTGGTCAATACTCACAAAACACAGGTAATCCAGCACAGAAACAATCATTAACATATTTGTTAGCTGACTGTGAGACAGTTTCAGATAGTAATGGGCAGTGGTGCATTGTATTGGGTTCTGACATACATTGAAATACATTGAATGATCATCAATTCACTTGAAATTATAATACAATTTTACCATAAAATAAACATAAAAGGTATAAAATACAATCCATAGGCATGACAACAGCAGTGTAGTTGTGAAAGTGGTGTGTAGTAGCAGTGTAGTAGCAGCAGTGTAGTAGACCTGTGTTTTGGCCCTGGTCATTTCTAGGCTTGACTACTGCAATGTGCTTCTGGCTGGACTACTATCGTGTGCGATCCAAACACTTCAAATGATCCAGAATGCAGCGGCACGTCTTGTCTTCAACGAACCCAAAAGGGCCCATGTCACACCTCTCTTCATCTCTCTGCACTGGCTACCACTCACTGCTCGCATCAAGTTCAAGGCGCTGACGCTTGCTTACAGATCCACCACAAACTCAGCACCCGCATACTTTGACTCGCTCCTACGAGTCTACACCCCCACCAGAAGCCTTCACTCAGCTAAAGAGCAACTGCTTGTGGTACCATCACAGAGAGGCCTGAAATCCCTCTCCAGAACATTTTCATTCAACGTTCCCTGCTGGTGAAACGATTTTCCCACCTCCATCTGGAAGGCAGAATCACTGACAACATTCAAAAGACAGCTGAAAACTCAACTCATCTCTTCCGTGAGCACTTAACCTCATCTTAAAAAAAAAAAAAATCTATATATATTTTCCTATATTCCCACTCTACTCTAGTCCTCTGAGTAATGTCCAAAACGTAGTATTTTGGGCACTAAGTATTTCGGGCACTGCATTTCTTCGCCTCTTCATGACGGATTGCTTCCTGTACTCCTCAGTTGTAAGTCGCTTTGGATAAAAGCATCTGCTAAATGTGTAAATGTAAATTTAGTGGAAGCCATGTAACTGTCATTGCAGATGCACAGAATATTGAAATTCTGGTTGATATTGATTTAAATGAGCAGATTATTAGTTTTACTCTATGGTCAATAATCAATAAATGGATGATATTAAAATTTCAAATAAAACACTAAAAATAAAAATAGTGAATTTTAGGCATCACAGCATTGAAATGTACAGTATAAAATCCTTTTGAGACTTCCTAAAAATTACTTTTAACAGTGTTATTACATTATCAGTGTAAGTAAAGATGAAGTTTAAGATTAAGTGTTAAATGATGGCAAAGGTTATCTAAATGTAAAAATGTAATGCACAATTAAATATCTAACAATAGATTGGTTGTTAGAAAAAGGTTTCAGGTAATGGTACTGATAATATTCACTTAATCATTTACAATATTTTGTTGATGAATTGTCTTTTGCTAGCTCATGTGAGTTATGTGAGACAATACGGCCAGTCGATGTGGACTGTTTAAATGCATTTTTTCTTGATTCAAAATAACTAGAAATGTTTATATGTGCCCTCGTATTGCTTCACAACTGACTGATTGTGCCCCTCCAGAAATAAATGTTCAAAGAAGCCACTGGTAATGGGTTATGGGAAAAACTTGTGTTTCTGCAGGTTACATACTTATGCCAGCAAGTTACTGTCTTTATGAATGAGTCATTGAATCATTCATTCAACTGCAAAAAAGGCTGATTATATAGCTGATACTCATCAGTATTCCATTTACATAGCCCGAGCAGCATCACTGCTTGTACTGATGTGACCTTTTTGAATTAGAAGGCTTGGAGATTTCTGTTAAAGTAGCAATGGGACATCCTGAATCCTTAGGTTTAGATTAGATGACAATCCTGTGTTATGGCCATACAATCATCTAATCTAAACCTAAGTATTCAGGATGTGCTGTTGCTTTTGGTTGCACTTTATTATATAAATATTATTTTAGACTTTCTAACTATTAGTAACTTTCCAACTACATGCCAGTTAACTCTTAGAGTATTTGTAGACTTAAGTTAGAGTTAGTAGAATAAGTCTGACATGTACGTATAGTCAGTAGAATGTGAGATCAAATTGCGAACCTGCGGTGGATCATGGAGAAATCTTGCGAATACCAAAAGAACGTGTATATGTGCTTCACCGATTACAGTAAAGTATTCAACTGTGTTGATCATGACAAGCTGTGGAATTGCCTGAAGCAAATGGGCCTCCCAGAGCATCTGGAAGAATTGATACAATCGCTCTACGAGAATTCGGAAGCTACAGTCAGGACAGCATTTGGCAATAAAGGTTTAAGATCGAGAAATGGCATCAGACAAGGATGTATCCTATCACCTTGCCCTTGTTCAATTTGTACACTGAAACAGTCATGAGGTTATGTAATCTGGACAAATCACCAATTGGTGTGGAAATTGGTGGGAGGAACATAACAATAATCTTCGCAACAGCAGGCAACGATGACAATTGAAAATTAAGGAATTGAATCAGTACAAGATTTCCTCTTCCTTGGATCCAAAATTGTCCACAGCAGTGACTCAAAACCATAAAACAACAGAAGAATTGCACTTGGTCGCAATGCGATGCATGGAGTGGTTAAAATTTGGAAGAGCAAACATATCTGCACCACAACAAAGATTCAAATAATCAACGCAATCTCCACG
Organism: Paracanthobrama guichenoti; assembly: GCA_018749465.1. Taxonomy (NCBI): domain Eukaryota; kingdom Metazoa; phylum Chordata; class Actinopteri; order Cypriniformes; family Gobionidae; genus Paracanthobrama; species Paracanthobrama guichenoti. Next base: position 14,673,433 of record CM031948.1, on the reverse strand, counting down.
TACGCATGTGAAAGCTGGAGACTCAAGAACGTGGGCAAAAGAAAAATCAACACTTTTGAAATATGGTGTTGAAGACGAATGCTGCGCATTCCATGGACATCAAATGTCACAAGCAAGATGATCCTAGAGCGAGTCAAAACAAAGATATCACTGAGGGCAAAATCACCAAGCAGCAGCTCTCATACTTTGGTCATATCATGCAAGCGAATTCCTTGGAAACAACATTCATGCTGGGCATAGTCAGTTTGATGAGAAAAAGAGGACATCAAATAAAAATTAAACATTAGGCATGGAGAATGATGATCCATAAAGTGACCGAAAGTCAGCCACAACTGAACGGTTAAATCATCAAGCAGACAGTATATTAAAACTCTAATGACTGGTAGTTGACATGTAGCTGCCAAATTACCTATCGTTAGTAGAATGTCTAAAGTGGACTATCGAAATAAAGTGTTACCCAATATTGTACCCTGATTGTTCCTTCCTATTTTTCTAAGGATATGACTCTGAAATGTAATGAGGAGAGCAGGTCTTTGAGCTCTGAGACCTTCTCCAAGGTGTCCGTTACTAACCTCAGGAGACAAGCAGTCCCTGACCTTTCAGCTGAGATGGGCATGAACATATTTAAAAAGGTTTGCATATTATTTTATTTGTGCATAGTTTATATATCTTAGATTTAGCAAAACCCATTTTAAGATGTTAATATAATATCCTAATTTTCTAGGAGGGATACCTTTGCTTGAAAGCTAAAATTTTTCCTAGCCACTTGTTAATGTAACATGTATAGTCCGTTTTGATTTTGTGTTCAGTTCCTTTTTGCCGTGTTTTCTATGCAGGTTTGTCTCCATGGTCATTGATTAAGTTATGCAGGTGTTTCTTGTTACATTAACAATCTCTGTGTGTGCATATGAGCCCTCATTTCATTCTGTTCTTTGTGCTAAGTGGTTGTTACGTTAATTCTCCTGTGTGTTCTCTGATTATTACAAGACTACTATTGTAATAATAGTAACTTCATTTTGACTACTACTCCGTCGTGCACTTCCTTGATACAGCCACACGTGTGACAGTTTTATCCTGTCTCTGCTTTTACAGTTTAAGAACCGTAGAGAGGATCGGGAGAGAAAAGGCTCTATCCCATTCCACCATACTGGGAAAAAACGGCAGAGGCGGATGGGTGTACCTTTCCTGATGCATGAGGATCACCTGGATGTCTCACCCACACGCAGCACCTTCTCATTCGGAAGCTTCTCTGGACTGGGAGATGACCGTCGCACACTGGACCGTGGGGGTTGGCCTTCAACCATCATGGGTATGTGGGGCCATAAGAAATCTGTTTTATTTTTCATAAAAAAGCATGTCTAATAAATTGAATTCATAAAACTTTTAAATTTGAATCATTTTAGTATTGACATGTAATTAAAAGTAATATTGTATTGTCTTATTGTGGCTGTATTTTGTTTTGTTGCAGGGAAGTTAACACGCCGTGGAAGCTCAGATACTACTGGTGATGTGGACAGTCTTGGAGCAAAACATTTTCATTCCCACCACAACCTGCCTGAACACTCTAACAGTCACAGTGACAATACCATCAAAGAGGGTGGTAAGCAAATAAGCATTATTACACTGTTAGTTCTAAACCCATAACAGTTAATATTTCATAAAATTCATTAACAGTCATGAAGCACAACAGAATATTTTATATAAAGTGGCGCTTAGGGGATCCTATATGCATCCTATATGCATTTGTGAAAATGCATATAAATAAATAATTATTTTGAATTAAAAAATAACATTATTCAGATTATATATTACTCATTGCTTTCAGCTAGGGGTGGGCGATATGACCAAAATCTTATATCACAATATGAGCAGTGGTGTAAAGTATTTGAGTAAATGTAATTAGTTACTGTACTTAAGTATCTTTTGGCTACTTTGTAGTTGTACTGAGTATCAAAGATACTAGCAACTTTTACTCTCTACTTGAATACATTTTTGAACAATTAAATGTACTTTTTACTCCAATACATTTATCATGAGTAAAGCAATTACAGATTACATTTTGTATGGCACCTAACTTTTTCTGCAGCAGTTTCTGCTATAAAGAAGCGATATCGCCATCTAAGGGCATTGAAGGTACTATATCTTGTGCGTTTTACCTTTACTCATCCAAACATGTCAACAAGGCTACATGAATGCGAGTGCATTAGCAGGCAGTTGATGAATCGCAAGTGTTTGATTTATGAGATGAGTTCATTACTGCAGCCAGTGATGAGGCTGAAACCAGCACATCCAGTGCAAGAAGGCTTTAACTATTTCATTTTACTTAACATTATTTTATTTATCCACTATACTGACAAGACCTTTTTGAAGGATATTGGTTTTCTTATGGCCTTTTGTGCACTTGAGCTTAACTGAGACTTGAGAGTTTGTAAACGTTTAAGAGGCTGTTGTGTCGACCTTGATTTACTGCAATATTGAGGTGTTCAGTTTTATTCTGATTTTAAAAAATAAACTTGATTTCTCATCTTGCAAATCAATAGTTTCTTATTTTCACTGGCATGTCTCTTAGGTGTTGAGGACTAGTGCATCTTTGAGCCTACATTCAGTATGAGTAAAATACTTAAGCACTGTTCAAATCAGATACTCTAAGACTTTTACTCAAGTCGTATTGTAATTGGTGACTTGTAACTTATAATGGAGTCATTTTCGCTGTAAGTAATCTGTACTTTTACTCAAGTATGGTTTTCGGGTGCTCTTTACACCTCTGGAGTAATTTTATGTCACGAAAACAAAAAATAAATAAAATTATATATATATATATATATATATATATATATATATATATATATATTACTTATTTAGAATAAAATAAGGTTTTTGTGATATCAACATTTTTAATACCACTGAAATTTCATAATTCTTATCACCATTTTCAATATCATTAACTAATACTAGCCTAAAAAAACTCTCAAACTTACTGAAGACAAATAAACAGTGATAAAGAAAGAGATCAAAGAAAACAAACTACTACAAAGAACAAAGACATAAATGAAACAGACTGAAAAACTTCCAGCACTAGAAAATGTATAACGTATAAAAACAATGCATAGTCTTCACTGTGTAAATTAAATATACATTTATTCTTACCCATCATTATTCTTATTAAAAGTGAAGAGCAGTTTTGTTGTTGTAGCATTAATAATGACAGCAGGTAAATTTGGTTGCTGTCACTTTAAGACCGACTGCACGGACCCATTTCTTTCTCAGCTGTTAGCGTTCACTTAAGACATAAATGACTCTGTTTACTTGCAAGTGCATGGTCACTTTGACACACAGGTATGTGTATTTAACCATTCAAGCCCACTTAGGCTGCAAAGAGCACTCATTTCAGTTCTCACGCGCTCTATGAGCACCGGCTTCATGTCGCTCAGACAGCACGCACATATACTAAAATGAGTTGTCTTTCGCTGATTATTGCACTTTAACGGTTTAAAATGAACTGTTTTAAATCGCAGGGCTTAAAAACATATATAATCGATATTACAGCACAGCAACGGTATTTCGCCCACCCCTATTTTTAGCTTTTGAATAATGACAACATAAAAGGCAAATATTTCATTTTTAATATCACACGTACTATTACCCTAATAGTATTAATGAGTCTTAAAATATACAGCTGTCTTTATAATGAAGGAAAGGGATCATCAAGTTTGTGTAATCAAAAAATTTAGGTAGCACTTTATTTTACAGTCCTGTTCACCATTTACATACTATACTATGTACTTATTATAGTTATTACAATAACTGGGTAATAACTAGGTACTAACCCTGAACCTACCCCTAAGTCTAACTTTATCCCCTGTAGTTTCCTTAATAACCAGTACTTTCTTAGGTAAAGTACACGTAATTGCACGTACTGTAAAATTTTAAGTGCAACCAAATTTTGCAACCTCCTGAAACAAATGAGATATGACTTGACCACTATGGTCCCTAACCTTAACCTTAACCCACGTAGTTACTAATTGTTATGTGGATTATTAGCCAGTACTTTCTTAGGTAAGTGCACATACCGTAAAATTAATGCTGCGTTCCAGGCAGGTTTTTGAGCCCGTAAGTTATGACTTCAAATCGCGACAGGCAAAGTCATGCCAAACTGCCTGAGCGCAAGGAATTGTGGTAGCTAGATATAAACGAAGCATGGCGGACCGTACGGGGCTTATGCTCATTCACAATCATTTCTCTCACCAAAGGTGCTTACTCCTTGCTTATTTGAGGGAAACGGAGGAGAAAAAAATGGCGCATAAGGCAAGAGAAGCTGTGATACCTTTTATTTTACGTTATTTGTATATTTGGAAATGTATTTGGTGTACGAATTTCATAAACACCACATCTGTAGGGGCTGCCATTGTTGTTTTGCGGGCTATGTGACTGGTTGCCTGGAACGCAGCATAAGTGCAACCTCCCGAAACAAATAAGCTATGTCTTGACCACTATGCTCTGTGGTGCTTTTTTAAAAACATAAGTTCAACATGTATAATAAAATAATAACAAATACAAACTGCAAAAGTATACAGTCCACTTTCCTGCAACGCTGCAATCCTGCAGCTTTAAAGTTTGTGTTCTTTTAGTTAAGCTAAGAGGTCACATTGTGACAAATCATTCTTCTATTGGTCTGTCTCACGTCTTCACATGATATGAAATTAAGGTCAGAGTTCACCAAACTTGGAACACTGCGAGGTCCCAAACTTTGTTTTCGGTCTCTTGCATTTGCATGCACAAAAATGGAAGTCAGTGGAACAAAATTGTATTGTAGTGTGACTGCCTCTTTAATCAGTAATGTGGACTGATAGTCTTCTTTTTTTTCTTTTAGTTCGTTCCCAGATCTCCACCATCACGATGGCTACATTTAATACAACGGTGGCTTCCTTTAATGTGGGCTACACAGATTTCTTCACAGAGCACATAAAGAAACTGTGTAACCCTATTCCCATTCCTGAGATGCCATGTGAGCCGTTGGCCTGCTCCAACCTTCCCCGAAGTCTGACAGACTCGTGCATCAACTACACATCCCTGGAGGACCGAGACACCATTGAGGGCACTAACAACTTTATTCTGAAGAATGGCATGCTGGACCTTGTGGTAAGGGGTGGAGCCTTGAGCAGAGGGGCATTGATTTACTGTCATAGTGTGACAGATTTGCGTATACACTACTGGTGAAATGTTTGGAATAATTGAGGATTTGTAATGTTCTTAAAGTATCTTATGCTCACCAAGGCTGCGTTTATTTGACCGAACATACAGTAAAAACAGTAATATTGTGAAATTTTATTACAATTTAAAATAACTGTTTTTTAAAATGTAATTCATTTTCAGCATCTGTCACTCCAGTCTTCAGTGTCACATGATCCTTCAGAAATCATTCTAATATGCTGATTTGTTGCTCAATTATCAATAATGGTTCTTATTATTTATTTATTTATTTTTAGAATTCTTTAATAAATAGATAGTTCAGTAAACTGCATTTATTTGAAACCGAAAACTTTTGTAATATTATAAAATATCTTTACTGGCACATCTTTAATCCATCTTTACTAAATCAAATTTTTCTTTTAAAATCTTACTTACCCCACCCAAATCTTTAAAACCATTTACCAGAGTATCATGGTTTTTACAATAAAAAAATAAATAAAATACTGATGATAATAATAATAATAATAATAATAATAATAATAATAATAATAATAATAAGTGTTTCTTGAGCTCCAAATTAACATACAGTAATTATTTCTGAAGGACCATGTGACACTGAAGACTGGCGTAATGATGCTGAAAATTTAGATTTGCCATCATGGGTATAAAATGCATTTCAAAATATATTAAAATAGAAAATGGTTATTTAAAATTGTAATAATATTTCACAATATATCTGATTTCACTGTATTTTTGGTCAAGTAAATGTGTCTTGTTGAGCATAAGAGACCATTCTCAAAAAGCTCCTCTCAAACAACTTTTGACTGGTAATGTTATGATTGGCCATTAACTTCTGAGGAAAATCAACTATTTTAAATTTAGTTGAAAAGATCTGATCTTATGGTTCATATTATTAGTAGTGTTCCCTTTCTTGTTTACCACTGTGGTGTTTTTCAAGGCTGTTCTACGGGCCCTGTATTCCGTACTCACCCATGACATCAGCTCTCGGATTTGCGACGTGGCGCTCAACATCATCGACTGCCTTCTGCAGCTGGGCGTGGTTCCCAGCATGAATAAGAAATCCTCCAAACCTGAGGACAAAGAGGCGGAGTGTCCGAAGGAGGGAGCCAGTCAGAGTGTGGGTGGAGCTCAGGGGGAGGCGGCTGGAGGCACGGGAGCAGCACCTAATGGAGGTGGTGGAGGTGATGGAGGAGGAGGGGGTGGAGAGAGTCGTGGAGGAAGCAGAGATGATATAAAGAACAACAAGGACAACAAGGTAAGCCAGTTAATATATCTGGTATAAAGGAATATCTGAGAGTAATTGTCACTTGCAAGATTTGCATTTCTTAAATAATCAACAGGATGAAGACACTTCACTCAGCACTCACAGGTTGGCTCTCACCATGCTTATTAAGATCGTAAAATCGCTCGGCTGCGCATACGGCTGTGGTGAAGGCCATCGCGGGCTCTCTGGAGACCGCCTTCGAATGCAGGTCAATATATCTGTACAATTAAAATATAATTTTACAGTGCAGATTAATCATTATGTTTCAAGATGTTTAAGCACTGTCACACAGCAATATGTTGATTTACTGTCCGACTAAGTCATATGGTCAGATGATATATTGTATACTTAATATATTATGAAATCTATAATACATTTGTTCATAGCAATTATTAGACATTTAAGTTATTAAATAACTGTAGCTCTATCTACAACAAAGGTGAATGACTAGATGATATGTCCTTTTTTTTAGGCTCAGAACTGTTTGACTACTCTGTACAAGCTGGATAAAGTGCAGTTCCGGCAGACTATGAAAGAATACGTTAACAAGGATTCGCTCAACAACATTGTGGATTTCCTGCACGCTCTACTTGGCTTCTGCATGGAGCCAATCACTGACAGTAAGAGGGCAGAGCTGCACTTATTAAGTGCACATCTTTAACATGCCCAGGCTTATGTTTTATCCCTTTTCTGAAATCTCCAGATATACAGCATGGGCCCCATTTTCATACATCAGACACAGAGATGTATTTGTCTTTTCCTAAAAAAGCGATAAACTTGATTATTTGCAATTTGATCATTAAACGGTGTATTGAACTTTTATCTAACTATAAATGCAGTAAAATTCTTAAATTTACATTGAAATAAAAAAAGAACATACACTACCCATCAAAAGCAGTAATTACAATTTGTTGATGTTCTTGAAAAAAGTCTCTGATGCTCACCAAAGCTCTTTTGTTATTGTTTAAAAAAAAAAAAAACCTGTAAAAACTGTAATATTTTGAAATATTATTACAATTAGTAAAAAACAATTCTATTTTAATGTAATTTAAAATGTATTTTATTCCTGTGATGACACTCCTGTCTTCAATATCACATGATACTTAAGAAATCCTTCTAATATTGTAATAAAGCGTCAACAAGGAGTGGATCCATTTGCAGCTTTATTAGAGATAGCAGAAGTACAGACAGGGATAGAGCAATACCGTAAACAGGGACAGGCAGGGGCCGAGGCTGGCAGCAAGAATCAAAGTCGGGTCACAGGCAAGGATCAAGGCAGGCGGCAAATAATCACAGTCCAGTATACAGGCAAGGTTCAGGGCAGGCGGCAGAGGATCACAGTTAACAAACAGTCCAGGTAACAACAAAATATCAGTCCACAGAAAACCGCTCAGAAATGACCACCGTAGCAAATCAAGACTTCGCGAATATGTGATGTGTGTGTGAGTCTTAAATAGTGTGTGTGTATGATCCGTCCCAGGAATGAGGGCCTATGGGAAATGGAGTCTGAATGATCATGAATCAATATTCCGGTGATGGCTTCCTCCAACAGTCCGGAGGATGAACCGGGGAAGCGCTACTCATGACAAATATACTGATTTGGTGCGCTGGAAAAATGTACTTGACAGTAAAGACAGTTACAGTAAAGACATATGTAATGTTACAAAATATTTCTTTTTCAAATAAATACTGTTCATTGAACTTTCTATTTTCAACACTGATAGTAATAAACAACTTTTTGTCAAATAAGTTAATTGGAAAACAACATTGTAAAGAAAGGTTTGCAATCTTACAGACTTTCTTTTGTGTATACAAATACAAAGAAAAACACATAAAAAAAAAAAAATCACAAGCCAGGCCTGTTAACATTGAATGTGATGAAAACATTACATTGCCAAAATGATGTGTTAGTCAATAGGGTTTCCATCATGGTCAGGATGCCAGATCTTATCAAAAGAACTAAAATGACCTTTCAGATGAAAATTTATTCCAATTGTAAAGTAGAAATCAACTTTCAAAAACTGTATGGTTTGGCTGCAGTAATACGCACAACTTAGGAGATTCAGAGAAACAAACAGTATTTAATATTAAATCCAAGAGAAAAACTCCTAGAATGCAACCATAAGGGGAAACCAAGGGCTAAAACCGGAATACGTAATATGTGACTAAGGGAACAAACTAGCAAACAGAGCTCAGTCTAATAGAGAACACAATAGAGACTAAACCAAAACACAACTCAACAGACTTAAACTTTACCCTGACAAGAACTTGACCTTAGGAGCCTGCTTTTTCTTCCAGAACAGCAGTAATTAATCTGTACGCAATAAATGTATGTTGCGCCCTAGATAGTGGAGATCAGAAAGTCCCAGAATGATGAGTGCAGGGTCCTGTATAATTTGCATACTGAGTGTTTCTGAAAGCGCATCAAATTTTTTATACTAATAACTCTGTACCTTGGGGCAAAAAATAAAACTATGTGACAAATCAGCATCAACTGAGTTGCATTTATCACAGAGAGGTGAGATGCTATGAAAAATTTATTGCAGCTTATTTTTAGAATAGTGTAGTCTGTGAATAACCTTAAAGTGAATGAGCCAGTGTCTAGAATTGATGGAGTGTTCATTAATATCCTTTAAACTATTCTGCCATGTTTCCTGAGGTATTTCCACTCCTAGCTCTTTCTCCCATTCCTCTTTAACGAGGGAGAGTTAATGGATTGCAACAGGTCATAAATTAATAACACATTTTTACTTCCTTTACACTGCTCAAAATACTTGTCAAAACTTGTCAGGGTGATGTATTATCCAAGGAAGGTGTATGAGCAAGTATATAATTCCTAATCAATAAGAACCATTATTAATAATTAATCAGCATATTGGAATTATTTTTGAAGGATCATGTGAAATTGAAGACTGCTGAAAGTAATGGCTGCTGAAAATTCAGCTTTGCATCACAGAAATAAATTAGATTTTTTTTTTAAATATTAAAATAGAAAACAGCTTTTTTAAATTGTAATAATATATCACAATATTACTGTTTTCTAAAGAAACAATCGCAGCCTTGGTGAGCACAAGAGAAAGTCTTTTTCAAAAGCACACACAACAAACAAAAACAATAAATAAAACTTTTGACTGTTAGTGTATCACAAATACATTTTTATTGTAGGTTTTGGAATCTTGTAAAATTCATTCATTACATACACTATATTGCCAAACGTCTTGGGACACCCCTCCAAATCATTGAATTCAGGTGTTCCAATCCCTCCCATGGCCATGTGTGTAAACTCAAGCACCTAGGCATGCAGACGCTTCTACAAATATTTGTGAAAGAATGGGTCACTCTCAGGAGCTCAGTGAATTCAAGCGTGGTGCTGTGATAAGTTGCTACCTGTGCAATAAGTCCATTCATGAAATTTACTCACAACTAAATATCCCATGGTCAACTGTTAGTGCTATTATAACAAAGTGGAAGCAATTGGGAACAACAGCAACGCAGTGCATGCTGAGGCGCACAGTGCGCAGAAGTCGCCAACTTTCTGCAGAGTCAATAGCTACACACCTCCAAACTTAGAGAACATAGAGATTCAAGATTCAAGAGTTTTATTTGTCACATACACCGTTATATACAGAATATACAACCGGCAGTGAAATGTAAACCGGTCCGCTCCATGGACAGTGCAAATTCACAGTTAAAAACACAAGGAGGAAATTATATAGAAATAGGATAAAAAAAAAAAGTACTATCTATATATATATATATATATATATATATATATATATATATATATATCTATCTGTAGAATTATAAATAATCAAGTCAAGAGAAAAAAAAAAAAAACACTTCATGGAATGGGTTTCCATGGCCGAGCAGCTGCTTACATCACCAAATGCAATGCAAAGCGTCGGATGCAGTGGTGTAAAGCACACCGCCACTGGACTCTAGAGCAGTGGAGATGTGTTCTCTGGAGTGACCAGTCACGCTTCTCTGTCTGGCAGTCTGATGGACAAGCCTTGGTTTGGCGGTTGCCAGGAGGACGGTACTTGCCTGACTGCATTGTGCCAAGTGTAAATTATGGTGTGGGGTTTTTTTTAGGGGTTGGGCTTGGCCCCTTAGTTCCAGTGAAAGGAACTTTTAATGCTTTAGCTTACCAAGACATTTTGGACAATTTCATGCTCCCAACTTTGTGGGAACAGTTTGGGGATGGCCCCTTCCTGTTCCAACATGACTATGCACCAGGGCACAAAGCAAGGTCCATAAAGACATGGATGAGCGAGTTTGGTGCGGAGGAACTTGGCTGGCACAGAGTCCTGACCTCAACCCGATAGAACATCTTTGGGTTGAATTAGAGCGGAGACTGCAAGCCAGGCCTTCTTGTCCAGCACCAGTGACTGACCTAACAAATGCGCTTCTTGAAGAATGGTCAGAAATTCCTAAACCTTGTTGACAGTCTTCTTAGAAGAGTTGAAGCTGTTATAGCTGCAAAGGGTGGGCCAACTCCATATTAAACCCTACGGATTAAGAATGGGATGTCATTAAAGTTCATGTGCATGTAACGGCAGGCGTCCCAAAACTTTTGGCAATATAGTATATTACATGGCTCTCTGAAATACTTGATTCTAATTGGTCACTGAGCTGTGAAATATTTTTGTATAATAACCGCTAAACTGTATATTTGACTGTTGTCTGTGGCAAGATACCAGTGCTACTTTAATGTCTCTTGTATAATAACTTCAGCGTCTGTTTTCATACCAACAGAGCTTAGAATAGCTCATTGGTGTCAGCTTGCAACTCGAAGACTTGAATATTCATTTTAATATATAGGGTGAGGATAAAAACTTTGATAGATGACTAGAGGCAAGAAAAAGCAAGAAAATGAAACCATTGCTTGGAAGAACAAACCGGTAAGAGGTGTAAAGAGTTGGATGAGAGAGAAATTAAAATAGATGAAGACATATAACATTGTAGCTAATTATATTTATTAGCTAGTCCATAAAATGAAACTTAGATTTAAGATGAATAATAATAATATATAAATTACTATTATAATATTGTAGCAGCATTTATTTTGTTGCTGAACTTGTTTTCTTAGGATGTTATACAGGAAACAGCTCAATATTACTGAGACCCAGATTTTTTTTTTTATTGTTTTTTTTTTTAATGTCATCACGTTGTTTGGAGGAGCATAAGAAACAACTGGAATTAAAAAAATAAAAAAATTTGTCATTCATATTTTATGCTATGTCCAGTTTTTAAGAATGAAAGACATGTATAGGGGAAACAGTTTTTTCCTCTGAAAAGAAGTTGATGCCCTGTTTTGTTACAGAAAGACATTTTCTGACTTGAAGCCCCATAACATTTTCCTGTTTATTTATGACAGAAAAAAAAAAAAGAAAGAAAATTAGATTTAAATGATAATTACAAAATATTTCCATAAGAGTGCTACATTTTGTCATTCAGGCCAAGACCAAGGAGAGGGAGTTACCTCCAAAAGTAATATCTCTAAAAAAAAGAAAAATAAAAAAACACTGAATGTGAGATCATACATTTCCAAGTCTGGACGAGTACTGTAAAGAGCATAAAAATTAGCCAAAATGTAATATCCTCTACAAAAGACAAAAGTCTATGGCTGGGTCTCAGGAGGATTTCAAAAGCTTTAAGCTAATCTTTTAGTAAGATACTATAATCAAATCATTATTTTATACCCATGTATTTATTAATTTGATAAATAAGCAGGTTAATGCACTGTGCAGATAGCTGGTCATTATGTGCAGATTGCCCCCGTCAGGGGCAAAACAAACCCCTTCAGGTTTAAACAGGTGGTATTTGATCCTCTGTCTGGGTTAATATTGCAAAAATGATCAGATGGCTGTACATTATGCAATCAAGTCTCATTTCTTATAGAAGTTTATAAAGTGAGTAGCTTTTCCTATAAACACATTGTCATTTATCAGAACATCTGAATATTTCTGTGTCATACCACATTTCCCATGATACACAACAAGAATTAATAACAGCCATAACCAATCAGAACAGATCATAGCACCTAATATAGCAATTTAGTGTCATATATCAGGGCTTTTTCATCCCTGTATTTTATATAATTAACTATTCCACCAACTAGATTAGACCAAATCCTAATAGTTTGGAGGTTGTGTATATCTATCCAACATAGAAAATTTGGTTACAGAGCCATTAAAAACAAAATGTGAGAATCTCAGTAATCTGGCTAACAGGAACTGGCCTGGAAATTTTCCATAACAGAATAATTCATCTGATGTCATCATCTTTACCTTAAATGCTAAACACGATGTATTCTTAAATTTGTAATCTCACAGTTACACTTTATTTTAAAGTGTCTGTGTTACAGTGTACTTTATACATTTAAGTACTGAGTAATAAGAATTAACTACATGTGCTTACTACAGGGTTAGAGTTTGGTTGAGGGTTAGTTGCATGTAATTATGCATAATTTAGAGTTATTACTATAGTAACTATGTACTATATGTACATGGACACTGTAAAATAAAGTGTTACTGAAATAATAAATTCAGTTTTGGAATGGACATGCCAGCAATGGCATTACAGCTCTATCACAATAAAAGTATACCATAAATATATCAAGTCTTATATTCCATTAAAAAGGCCATGTGCTACAAAGTATTCAATTATAAAATTATCTGGAAATACAGATCGTCTCTACATTTTTTTAATGTCATTCGTTTCTCGCTCCTTGGCCTCTTCTGTCTTCTGCCTTCACGTCTGCCAGTAATATGACCTTTCTTTCTTTCTTTCTTTCTTTCTTTCTTTCTTTCTTTCTTTCTTTCTTTCTTTCTTTATGTCTGTCTGTCGGTCAAACTCCACTGTTTGTACCCCAAACCCTCATCACTCATCCTTTCAGCAGACTTGCCAAACATCATATTGACAGTGCCAATTCTTATTGTTTGTATTTTCAATTTTATGGTATCAAAACAGCAAGATAAGCTGAATTTCGATTGATTTCTGGCAAGTTAGTGAACATGAGTGAATGTTATGAAAATGATATCCCTATGTTTTTTTGTTTTTTTTTGGGGTGGGGGGTATCTTTTTTGCATCTGTGGGTGTGTGTGTCTGTGTGTGGGTGTGTTTTGGAGCGAGTTGGTGTTTCCTGACTTACGAGTACATGTCTGTGCTGGCCTGACACCAATGTTGCCCACCATCTTTTCTCTTGCAGAATACGGCAGTGCAGGTGAGAGGTCCAGGAGGGCGAATAAAAGAAACATCGGTAGATACACAATATCTAAATTTACTGCCAAAACTAGGCATTACACCCATTCCTGCACCCCTCACAGTGTCCAGGGTGATGTTCTCGCCTGTAGTAGAGCTAAACAGTGCATAGGCCTTACCAAATAAACAATCAATAAAACCGGCTTTATAGATCCAGCTAAACAAAACTCAACATTACTGTGAAATCAGAGCATGACCTGATTGTTAGGTCTATCACTATCTCTCAGGCCACAGTCACTTGCATGTATGCAAACCTTCAAAACCCTCAATCACTTTTTAGGTTTTCCTATCATATGTGCAATTGATTTTCACCCTTTTCATCTTGTAAACATCAGTGCTTCCTGCTTCCCTTATTGTTTGGCACCTATGGCTGAGCCTCAGTGATTTTGCCCAGACATGGCATCCAGGTCACAGTTTCTCATCTGAGATTACTTGTTTGTCTTTGCAGACAAAGCTGGCTTTGGAAACAACTTCACCACTGGAGGAGATAAGTCTCTGGCCCAGAGCATGGAGACTGTAGTGGTGGGCTGCATGTTCAAGTCTCTCATCACAAGATGTGCCTCCACTACACATGAGCTTCACAGTTCTGAAAACCTGGTGAGAGTACTGCATTTAACTCATGAGTTGCCAAAACTTTGGGCTTGAGTTTGCCTTTAGTAACACTAAAGTCCACGATGTACTTCAAGCAAAATCAAAGAGTGACCTGATGTGATGTGATGTAATTTCGAACAAAATCAGGCCAAAACAAAGTTCATTTAAAGTTTATTTTGGGAGTTTGAGTTGAAAAGTTTGCTACCTCTGGTAAACACCTTTACTACCATCGGTCCGTGACGATTACCTAATAGGTAGGTCTGCACGGAGGCTTAGCCTTTTTTAACGTGGAAACGAGCTGCTTTAAAGTAGAAAATTAAGTTGTACTTCTGATTAAACGACACACTGACACTGTTTTTCATGTTTAAAGGAATAGTTCACCCAAAAATTCTGTCATTACTCACCCTCATATCATAAGATCTTAGAGCTTATGCAAACATAACCATGTTGCTATGATCAGATGCTTTTCTTATGCTTTTTTAAAATGCTTGCTGTTTTCTAAATTTTGTTGTGTGTTTATTTTGTTATTAAGAGGAAAGCGCACAGCATATATTCATCTAAACGCTGCTCTCAACAGTGTGGGCGGTGTCAGATGTTCGCTAACAGTATATCATTGCTCATGTATTTCGCACTTCGTTTTACCCCTAGGCGAAGAACGGAAAAGTACTTTGCTGTCAGTATATCGGGGCCTTAATACTGTGCACTAACCAGGCACAATACATTAAAACAACAAGTGATACGGCATCTCTTCTATGTTAATTGGAATTTTCCATCTGTTTATGCATAATGTAAATATGAAAGCTTATTTCCAAATAAAAAGAAAAACTTCACCCTATCTATTTTCTAAAGGCACATTATTGATCTTATTGTGATCAATAAGATGTCTTTAGAAGATCTGAATGCAAACTAAATAAGTTCACATTATGTGCCTCCATCCAATCAACAACCGATGTATAGAACCAAGTCCCCGGTTTTTTTTTTTTTTTTTTTTTGATAATCCATTTCATAATGATGTAGGTCACAGAAGAAAAGATCTGTCGCTACTTCTGTTACATCACACTGTGAGATGTAAAGTTCTGAGAAATAAGGTCACAAATTGCAAGAAATCTGGCCGTAAATTACGAGAGAAATAAAGTCTCAAATTGTGATAATGTCGCAAATTGTTAGAAATAAAGTCACAGTTGCGAGGAATAAAGTTGCGTTGCAAAATATAAAGTCACAATTACTTTTTTGCGTAATTGCGACAATCTTTCGATAATCCGTTTCATTTGGATGTAGGTCACAATATAGAAGAAAAAATGTTGCAAATTTAAGACTATGTGAGACTTGCAATAATAAGATCACAAATTGTGAGAAATAAGGTCGCAAATTATGAGAAATAAAGTTACAAATTGGTAGAAAAAGTTGCGATTGTAAGAAAAAGTTGCATTGTTAGATATAAAGTCAAATTGTCAGATATAAAGTCGCAATTACCTTTTAATTAAATGTTTAACTCTGTCTGAGGCGGAACTGAGAAAGATTTGTTTTGATCGGCTGTGGTTTGTGATTATTAGTTTGCATCACACCCCATTTTCACATTCGTCAATTGTTCTTAGCTGGGATCTTGTCGTATTGCATCTGGTTAGGACATGGTATAATACTAGTTATATTTTAATTGCTTCTATGTATGTATCTATGAGTATGTAAAATGAATAGCTGATCAGTAGCTGTGTAGCAGCTCTCAGGTAAAGAACTCTATTGTTCAAAGAAGAGTGAATATTTAAATCTTTATTTTTATTTCCCATCTCTCTTTCACACTTTCACCCTATGACTGTCTCTCCTCACATCTGAACACACTCAAATCAGGGTCTGTATTGCGACATACGTCAGCTGGTTCAGTTTATAAAGGAGTCTCATGGAAATGTCTTCCGACGTGTGGCTCTCAGTGCCCTCCTGGACAGCGCAGAGAAACTTAATACTACTAAAAAAACTGACGAAAAGGAGGAAACCAAGCCATCTGCAGCAAAAAAGTATACACACAAATATTACACACATTTTATAATGCATAAATTAAATGTATGCATGGATTGAGTGCATCTGTATCTGTGTATCAGTGAGGAGCAGATTCCAGGAGCTCTTTTAGGAAGGAAAGACTTTTGGAGGAAGATGTTCAAGTCTCAGAGTGCCGCCAGTGACACAAGCAGCCAATCAGAGCAGGATACTTCTGAGTGCACCACTGCCCACTCTGGTACTACCACAGACCGGCGTTCACGATCACGTTCCCGACGGATCTCACTGCGCAAGAAGCTCAAACTGCCCATAGGTATGTTTTTGTGAGAGAGAAGTTCTTTACAAACATAACCAGATTTGTCTCATTTTCTTTGTTGTCTTATACAAAGCAGATAATTAGAGTCTTAACTATGATGAACAACAGTGTGATCTGTATGATCAGAAGATCAGAATCAGCCCTACCAATGCTTACTTTTCTTATCCTTAGACTGCTGTTCATCACTGGTATAACCCTGTCTTTCAGAATTGATTTTGCAGAATTACTGTATAAACAGGATTCAGGTTTCATAATATTTCAATATAAAGTAACTCCCCATATGTGTGTGTGTGTGCATATATATATATATATATATATATATATATATATATATATATATATATATATATATATATATATATATATATATATATATATATATATATATATATATATATATAATATATATAATATATATATATACATATACACAGTACTGTGCAAAAGTCTTAGGCACGATAGTATGTTTACACACAAAAAGTGGGTTTAAGCCAGTTATTTATATATTTTGCTGTAGTGTGTCAGTAGGAAATATTACATTTATAAATGAATTGCCATTAATTTTAATAATCCAGTGAGATTTTTGTATGCATAAGGAGGAGTCTGACAATAGTCTCTATGCTCCACATTGAATCTTCATTGAATCTGTCTGTGATTACATGAAGAAACATAAAAACTGAGATGGACTAAATCCAGAAGAACTGTGGCAACGTCTCCAAGACACTTGAAGAAACCTTCCTGCAAAGCTACAAGAATAGGTGTAGGAACAGATGCAGGTTACAAAAGCCGTTTGAAACGCAAAGGGTGGTCACCCCAAATATCGATTTGATTTAGTTAATAGAAGTTAATTCATAAATAAAAGCTATTTATGTTATTATTTTTTGCAGCATTCTCACTTTAAAGCATTCTGACAAGTGCCTAAACTTTTCACAGTACTGTTAGTTTTGCAGGAAGGTTTCCTCGAGTGTCTGGGAGACGTTGCCTTAGTTTTTCTGGATTTAGTCTGTCTCAGTTTTTTCTGTTTCTTCATGTAATCACAGACAGACTCGAGATCAGATCATACCGGCTGCTGTCAGTCTTCTTGTGCATAAAAAAATCTCACTGGTTTATTACAATCAATTGCAAAATGATTGCTTGGAAATGTAAACTGATATTGCCTACTGACACTACAGTAAAAGATTGCTTAAAAACATTTTTTTGTGTGAAAATACCAGCATGCCTAAGACTTTTGCACAGTACTGTATGTATATATATATATATATATATATATATATATATATATATATGTGTATATATATATATATATATATATATATATATATATATATATATATATATATATATATATATATATATATATATATAATATGCATAATATGCCAAATATGCATGATTGGGTGAATACTCACATTGATAGTAATTTGCTATCTGTAAACTAAAAACTACAAAATTTTTATTTCAATACACAGAGGATTCACAAAGGGATAGTTCAAAAATGTAAATTCTGTAAAAATCATTTACTAATCATCTTGTCGTTCCAAACCTCATGTTGTTTCATTCATCTTTGAAACAAATGAAGATTTAGGTTTCTCTTTAATGCGTTTATGTGCATGCCATACATAGGTAAGTTTCTAAAAATAATAATAATAATAATAATAATAATAATAATAATAATAAATAAAATATTATGAGATATTAGATTTTAAAAAGTGCTTTCAGTTCTGATTGGTTCACTGGTAGGTTAGGGATCTGAATTTTATGAAAAGTCATTCATATCTCTGTTCTTTCCTTTTTTTTCACCAGCATGCCATAGGAAAGTTCGCCATCCACTCACTCTCTCCATGTTACGTATGTGTGTTGTGTTTTAGTTATGCAGCCTCATCTTACGGTGTCATTATGGAAGCTTTAGTTTGAAAAAAATGCATTCAAGTTTTATCTCTCTTTTGTTAACCTTTATTTACTTGCTGTGAGAGTTTATGAGTTGTTTGTCTATTTTTGTGTGTAAACTGTATGACCCGGAGAACCAGCATGAAATCTTCCCTCTTACATTCCTTTTGGCTTGTTTGCACTTCCATTTAAAGGGTACCAGAGTTCAAACATGACTAGGTCTCAGAGTTACCAGAGTGCTAAATGAACTTTTTTTTTTCTATGTAACTATTGAACCTGTGGTCAGGTAATTGGCTGAAACGCTCCTCTCTCTCTGGGCTGGCTGATGGAGTCGAGGACCTGCTGGACATCAGCTCAGTGGACAGACTGTCCTTTATCAGACAGAGCTCCAAGGTGAGGACTTTAAATTTACTGTGTAGTGAGGTTAAGATGGTTTGTTTAGAAGGTCAATGATAAATAAGAGTGTCCACAGTACTAAAATTTGCAGTGTTCTTAGAAATGCATGCATGAAGAAATTACATTGAATGACTCTTTCATTGCTCATTGTTTGAATATAATGATTAAGTAATATTTCAAAGATATATTTTTGAAGGTAAAAAGTATATTTTAAAAATATTATGTATTGTTAGTTCATACATTATATTGCCAAAAGTATTGGGACACCCCTCCAAATCATTGAATTCCAATTTCCATGTCCACAGTTGTATAAAATCAAGCTAGGGTGGCCATTTCCATAACACCAAAAAGGAGGACACTTTGCGGCATTTAGTGAGGCAAGAATAATCGCATAGGACTCTGGTGTACTCGCAACTATACAACTATATTTTCCATCATATCAATGGTATCATGATACAGTGATTCTGAAATAGCCTACTCTATTCATTGCCAGACAATTTGATCTACGATATATCTTGATGTAGACCTATGTGTAACAGAAAAGTGTTTGTTCACAGTATTTGGTCAGTTTTTGAAATAGTTTTTGAATAAATACACTGAGATAAACCTGTCTTGCAAAGTGCACAGTGCCTGAAAACATAACATTTCTGGACTTCCGGAAATAAAAGAAATACATAAATAAACAAATAATCTGGCACAGTGCCAGAAAACATAACATTTCACAGCAACACTGTGCAAAATCCATGAAAAGCGTCTCTACTGCTCGTTTGTCCATTCCGGATTAAATGAGGTCTGACGTTTCGTTTATGATATGACGTAGCCAGCACGTGGACGTGGAGGCTTGTTTACCAATGATATTTATTTGACACCGCTTTCAGCCAATCGTTTGTTTGACCAGAGATTTTACGACATTAGACGCTATGCTTCTGCGTCCCAATAAAGATTCTAGATCGAGTTTTTTTTTTTTTAGGCCGGTTCAGCGCAACTCCAAAAAGGAGGGCACATTTCGACGTGAGTGTCCGGCTTGAGGCTGCGCCGGACGCCGGTCAGGGGGCTTAAAATCCGGATGTATGGCCACCCTAAATCACGCACCTAGGCATGCAGACGCTTCTACAAACATTTGTGAAAGAATGGGTCGCTCTCAGGAGCTCAGTAGATTCAAGCGTGGTGTGATAAATTGCCACCTGTGCAATAAGTCTATTTGTGAAATTTCCTCACTACTAAATATCCCACGGTCAACGCACTATTATAACAAAGTGGAAGCAATTGGGAACAACAGCAACTCGTAAAAAATCAGAGCGGATGTAAAATTAGTCTTACAAAAACGCGATTTTTTTTTTCTCCGCTTTTTTCATTAAACTTACCCACATTCAAGTGTTGATTAAAAAAGAATGCATGACGCTAGAATAAAGCAGAGGGTCTGGTCTTTCTTTTGATATATTTGCATGTTGTTCTGTGGGCCGTGAAATGACAAAAACGCTGGCGGTGACTGACATATATTCATATTTACGTTCATTTAAAGACAAACTTACGATGCTACTCGACAAGACAGGCATTTTGACATAATTTTGTGTGAATATTCGCGCGCTGTGAGACGAGAGTTTTGGAGAGTTGCACCACACTTTACTGAACTTGAACTAACCTCAGCATGACATAAAAGGGTAAAATAATCTGATATTGTCAGAGACTAGTTGCATTACTTGACCAATATTAATAAGAAGCGCAGCAGTTTTGTTATATATATATATATATATATATATATATATATATATATATATATATATATATATATATACTTTTTTTTTAATAAATAATAACAATAATATGTTAAACTACTAATAATAAATTAACAAAATGATCCCTGGTTCAAGTCCTGGCTGAACCAGGAGACCATTCTCTCGCCGTGTTGTTTTCTATGAATATGGGATGAATATTCTTTTCAGCAATTTCAGTTTTTTTTTTCTCCATTATAAAATGAGTGCAATTGTATCATCTTGACATAGGGTTATTATCGTTAACTAAAACATTTTCATTGCTGAATAAAATAAAAATGAACTGAAATCAAATAATTTTTAAAAGAACTTATTTTAATTTATTTTTTTGCTAGTAATTAAACTTTCCAAGCTGAAGTAATAAAATGACAAACTAAAATGTAAATCTAAAATTCAAGTGAAAACAGAAAATATAATTCAAAATATTAACAAAAACTATAATAGTATATCTGTCACAATTTGTGTGGTGAGATAAACGCACGACAAAGAAAATAAAGTATATCAGGTTTTAATAATCCACAAGGCAAATTCCAATAGCAGTCCAATACAACGAATGAGGAGACCCAATGAAGAAACTCAAACAGAACTGAACTTAAGTAGTGGAGATAACGAGACACACACACCTGAACATGATGAAATCAAATGAATAACCATGACAACTAAGGCAGGAAGGGTACAAAACACAAACACAGCCCACGTGGTGTGATATAACACCCCCTCCCGGAAGGCATGTCTTCAAGAGAGAAGGTGAGGAGTATGAGGAGATGCCGAAGGGTCGGTGAAACGGTGGACGGCTGACTGGGAGGAGGCGGAACAGAAAAGTCCAGGGGTGCTGAGGGTGGTGAGAGCCAGGGAGGAGCCTTGAGCAGAGGCGGGATAGTGGAAACCCAGGCCATAGCTAGAACTGAGCACCATGTGCCGTTGCCGATGGGAGAAGCCATGGTGGTACTAGTCCTGGCTCCACCACGGGGATGGCCGGTAAGCGGTGTTGATGGAGTTGGAGCCCACCGCATAGCCAGAATGCTGAGGTGATGGAGCGATGTTGATGACCCAGGCATCCATGACAGAGCCACAGAGACAACCTCCTGAGATGAAAGTGTGGGTCTGGAGGCCAGAGGGCGAGCTAGAACAACCAAGGTTGGAGGCGGGCTAAGTGGGCCGTTGTCGAAGGGTTGGGGGGCTGAAGAGCAGCAGATGGCTGCAAATCTGCAGCGAAGGCATAGTGTGATCTGACCCAGGTGGAGCCGACTGACCAAGAGAGCCCCATTGGATTGTAGGTGCAGGAGGTCAAGGAGGAGCGAAGTCAGCTGAGGCTTTAGGCAGAGTCGCGGCCTCCTCTTGCCCAGGCGTGGTTAGTAGAGGTGGTGGGAGAGGGAGGCTGGGTGGGTCTGACGGGACGGATGAAGATTCTGTGAACAAGATGGTAAGGGGTAATTCTGAGATATATTCTCCTAACTCCCCATCCAAACTTTGTGCTGCCAGAGTCTCACTCTCAGTGGCGGGAGGGTAGGCGGGGCTCTCATCCTTGCCCTCAGATTCCATGATCACTCCCTCAGCAGTAGATGGCGCAGCCGGGATCGCGCACCTGATCAGACATGCGCAACTCAAGCTCTTTGGCTGATGTTAATCTCACAAGCCCCTGATTGCGTTGGCTCACAGTTCGCGGCAGAGAAGGGCTTTACATCTGCGGTGGACTTAGACTGTTCTATCCCATTCAATGGGCTCTGGCTAGGCACTGTTACCAGTGGGGCTGGTGACATCCTCCACGGTGAATGCAGATCCACAGCATACCAGAACCCATTCCACAAAGGTGGCAAAGCTCCCTCAAGGATCCTTCCCAGACAGCTGCGCTCATGTGGCGTTGTTGAGGCCAGCGAATAGGAACGAGCTCAGGCAGTCATCCGGGAAGGTGAGATCCAGGAACTCTTCCAGGTGTTCCTCAAGTGAGCTTTCTCCCTGCTCAAGACACAATCGCTTCACAGCAGGGATATCCATAATAAACAAGAACCGAAACAGAAAGAAAAGAGAAAAAAAAAAACACAAACAAGTCGCAGATTACTTTCTCTTTTAGGTCATGTCTTCTGTCACAGTTTGTGTGGTGAGAGACAAACGCACCATGATGAAGATGAAGTATAACATGTTTAAATAACCAGGCACATTCAAATTCAGTCAAGACAAATTTCAATAGCAGTCCAACTCAATGTACCCACTGACGAGACAAAGAAACTCAAACAGAACTGAACTTGTGGTGTGACAATATCATTGATACTAAAATAACACTGCCTACATTTTTTACTTTATGCCCCAAAACATTGTCATCATAGAAGATAAATCCAGTCATTGTATGCATGAATTGCATTTTTGAATAAATTATTAAATTGAGACAAATAATTTCACAGAAGATACAGCTGACCTGATTTCATTTTATGATTTATACTTAATTGGGTTTTCTTATTCTACAAACAAGCAATAATGTTGTAAAATATGCATATATTCAATCATGTGAACTAAAACTTATACAAAGACACACACACAACAAAATAAAATGAATTAATTCTAATATTGTATGAACGTTCACACATGGGGGGGAATGGGGTTATAATGGTTAGGTCCCACTAGGAACCATGCCATTCCCATCGTTAATGTGATCATTAGTGTGATAATTTTTTGTGCCTCACCTAATTTCTTTCTTGGGAATAAAGCTGAACATCTTCATGGAAAAGAATCAGTCTTTGTGCTAGAGTTATTAGACATCATGTCCTTGATCCAAGACTTTCCTGTACATCTCAGGTCAAGTTCACCAGTGCCGTGAAGCTGTCGGAGGGTAACGCTATTGAATATGGGCGAGAGGAAGAGGAGAATTTCTTCAAGCGGCTCGGTAAATGGCGGTCTGGTCGGAGGAACCCTTCCAAGATTCACCACACAGAAGAGAAAGATGGTAGAATCCTTGGGTGCCTTCCCCCACCCCCTCCCACAATTCGCTCTGTTTGTTTGTGTGTGTGCCCGTACTTGACGTGTCTTGTGCTTCTGGTACACTCCTCTACCATCTTCCATGCCAGCTCTCTGTGTGTTTGTCCATCTTTGTTAGAACCATCCGCTGGAAGAGGACCTGTGGTTCTCTGACCTATGACCTGGCACCATGACCCACCACAGCTTTGTCAAAGTTATCGTGAACCTTCAGCTCTCCAAGTTAATAGTTAATAGATATTTATTTGGGGAAATTTTTTATTTGTAGATCTTTTAGTGTTCTTGTTGTTTCAGAATAGTGACAAAAACAGACTTGCATGTTCATTCGATATCACCAGATGCATATTTCACCAGCTATTTTCAGCTGTTAAAACCTTGTCATGCAGAGATTCTACACTCCTTTTACTGACACTATTCTGTACCACCGACAAGGTTGCCATGGATTCCAGGAGCGCTTGGCTGCTAGTCAGGAGGCCATAAAGAATAAGAACATTGTGAATCTAGGTGCAATCAGACAAGGCATGAAGAGGTTTCAGTTCCTGTTGAACTGCTGTGAGCCGGGAACCATACCAGATGCTTCGATTTTAGCAGCAGCGCTGGACCTGGTCAGTGTGGATTCTTCTGTTTATATACAAAATGATGTCACGTTACTTTTGATGCAAATCTGATAAATGATAACCAAAAACTTGAAACCTGTTATTTCCTTTAAAGGGGTCAAGAAATGCATTTTCAGATCTTTATATTATGTTTCTGGAGGTTAGCTCATGAAGTTTTTGCATCAAACTTAGTACCGCTTTAAATTGGTATCAGTATTTTATTTTTTTTCAAGAAAATAAGGAACTCAAGATTCTAGATTCAAGAGATTTATTTGTCACATACACAGTTATATACAGAATATACAACCGGCAGTGAAATGTAAACAGGTCCGCTCCATGGACAGTGCAAATTCACAGTTAAAAAAAAACTGAATATTGAATATTGAACTGAACTGAATATTGTCTTGTTGATTTTGATAAATGTCCTTGCCAGGAAGCCCCTGTTGTGGCAAGGGCATCGCTTTTCCTGGAGTGTGCCCGTTTTGTGCATCGCTGTAACCGTGGTAACTGGCCAGAGTGGATGAAAGGTCATCATGTGAACATCACTAAGAGAGGGCTGTCCAGAGGACGATCGCCTGTAGCGGGAAACAAAAGGAACACGAAGCTCCAGTGGAACGCTGCCAAACAATTTTACCAGTGGGGAGATGTGAGTCACATTAAGATGAAAGATATGCAAATGTTGTCTTTCCTGCAGAAAACCCACTTAGATACATTTTGGGAAATTCATTTTGTGGCATTTGGCTGCATCTAATATATGTATCCTTAAAAAGGCAATAGGCACTCGGCTGAGTGAAATTTGCCACTCCGACAGTGAGAGTCCAGCCAACATCTTGGGTTTCATCTATGATGAAGAGAGCAAGAGGCGTGCAAAAAAAGAGGATGAGGAGGAAGATTATCTGGATGACAGTAAGAGTGAAAATTACATGAATTCAGATTAAACAAAAAGACAATGTACAAATTCAATATAATAATTAAGCATGTAGTTAATGACTTTTTAATGATTCTTTTAACAGACACCGTCAACCCTACAAAGTGTGGCTGCCCTTTTGCTCTGAAGATGGCTGCTTGTCAGCTGCTTCTGGAGATCACCACATTCCTCCGAGAGACTTTTCCCTGTCTCCCCAGACCCCGAACAGAGCCCCTTGTGGTCAGTTTTGGTATTGTCTCCTTCAGACCAGGGCTACGTTTCGCGAAAGTATAGTAAGCCTAAGTTGATCATAGACACAATTGGTGGTAATTGTTATGCGATCAACTAAGGCTTACGATGCTATTGGGAAACGCAGCCCAGATTCCTTCATGTGACATGATTAAAGGGATAGTTGACCTAAAAATTAAAATTCTCTCATCATTTACTCACCCTCATGTCGTTACAGATGTATATGACTTTCTTTCTTCACATGAACACATACAAAGATTTGCACGTTATATTTGTCCATATAATGCAAGTTGATGGTTCCCTCAAAGTTGAGGCTTCAAAAACCAGGCAAAACAAACACACTGGTAATCCATATGACATGACCCTAGTTGATAGGTCGATGACTTCTGAAGAGAAACGACAGGTTTGTTGTAGAAAAATACTATCATTTTAAACTTATCATAAACTTATGTTTAGAGGATGGTTGCACAGAGGATGGTTAATTATCATGCGAGTTTCACAACGCACTTACACATCTTTTCACTTCTGAAGACATTGATTCATCAAATGGGGTCGTATAGCTTATGGTGCCATGTTCATTTTGCAATGTTTTTGATGCGCCAGCTTTGAGAGACCTATCTATTTGCATTATATGGACTCACAGAGATGGATTATTTTTCAAAAATGTTTTATATTCATCTGAAGAAAGAAAGTCATATTCCAACCAAAAATTCTCTCATCATTTACTCATCCTCATGCCCTCCCAGATGTATATCTTTTTAACTACGAAGCCCCACATATAACATGCATTGGAAAAACAGGATGTTGTGGCCATGAATTAGGAATTAAAATGAAGTCTCACTAGACTTTGAGCATGCAACATTTCTACAGACACTAGAATGTTTGCAAAATTATGCCACATTCTGTGGCGTCTTTTTAAAAACATACAACATAATGCATCAAAAATGTAAAAATATGCAATCTACCTCGCTTTATTGCAGTCCTGCAGATTTAAAGTTTGCGTTCTTTTAATTCAGCTAAAAGGTATCAATCTTCTATTGGTCACACATCTTCACGTGATGCGACTTTGCAGATCAGACTGAGTTCATCAAACTTATGCGTAAATTTTTCTCTTGGGCTTGTTTCCTGTCTCCCGCAATAGCATGCGTATGAATGGAAGTCAATGTAATGAAAAGTGTAGTGTGACCGGCCATTTAATTCCCACAAATTATTAATTTGTTCCATTGTTTTAGTTAAATCTTGACATTGTTGTACTATTTGGTTCCCTTGAATTATTTACATTAAAACGAGGGAACAAATTAGTACATCATGGGCATGATTTAACTAAAAATTTGTTAACAAATTAGTATAATGTGGCCATGATTTTACTAAAATGAGGGAACTAATTGATAAACATGGCCATGAATTAATAAGTAATGAGAACAAATGCTTAATTTCTGCCCACAATACTTCCACATATCATGTGTGGGGCTTCGCAGTTAACATTGCAGAGAAATTTTATAAATTCATATTTTCATAAAAAATGCCAGACATCTTATTTATTGCACAAAGTTTAGAATTGAAAATTAGTCTCCATTTCAGTTCATTATTTGGAATTTGAATTCAGTTGGCTGCAACACAGAATGTTGACGTGGAATGACAGGAAGAAAAATTTACAGAATTTTAATTCAAGGAATTTTGGGGTAATGCATTCTGGGAAATTAAGTAAAAAATGTATTTATTAAATATGATGTATATTTCAAATGCAGGAAATAAATTTGAAATTTAAATCTCTCAATTTCATTCTTAATAGCGCACAGCCCTGGTGTATGTGTTTACTTGACTGATAATTGAACAGTAAGTGGATCTTACATCATGGCACAGTAAAAGAAATCCTAAAACAGGCTTGTCTTTTGGCTCCTATAGGATTTAGAGAGCTGCCGCTTGCGTCTGGACCCAGAGCTAGGCCGTCACCGCTATGAGAGGAAGATCAGCTTTGCAGGAATCCTGGATGATGAAGATGGACACGATTCTTTGAACAGCAGCAGCCACACCCTCAAGTCTGACACTGGCTGTGAGGAGAAGAAATCATCACAAGAGCCGCTGGGTAAAATGAAAAAGGAATAATTTTCTGCATGTACATGTTTGATAGATGAAGATATTATTTATCATTTAATTTTGTCTTGTCTTGTCTTGTCTCCTGTCCCCAGCTCCAATTAGGAAGATCCGTATTGGTGGCTCTCGTTTGCTACAGATTAAAGGAGCAAGGAGTTTCCGAGTAAAGAAAGGAGGCTCTTTGTCTTCTATCCGCCGAGCAGGGAGTCTGAAAAGCACTAAGATGTCCAGACAGGACTCTGAGTCTGAGAATGATGTGGATTCGGAACGGCTGCTCTCCCAGAGCAGAGATACTGTCACTGATATAGGTCAGACAATGCTTCTCCAGCCCTATATGAAGTTATTTTATTATTATATTTGTAAATGTTGTTATTGGGGAGCTGACCAAAGCAGAATTACTTATTTTGAAAGGCAATAATAATGGCGTCAATAATACATTTTACTGAAGAAAAAAAAATGTGTTAAGGCTGATCCAACAAACACAAAGGTAATGTTTTTAATACACATCTAATTGTACATATTGTGACGTAATGGTCAGTTGTAAAGCTAATAAAGTAATATACAAGGTGTGTAAAAGGAGTTCAAATTTGATGGCCATTTTGCAGTCATTTTATTTAATCTATGCTATTTTTTAATGTTTATGCTGCTGTTTTAAACCTTCCGGGTGAGAGATATATAACATGTTTCTGTATGCAGTATATGAGGTATATTTTATTAAATATATATATATATATATATATATATATATATATATATATATATATATATATACACTCACCTAAAGGATTATTAGGAACACCTGTTCAATTTCTCATTAATGCAATTATCTAATCAACCAATCACATGGCAGTTGCTTCAATGCATTTAGGGGTGTGGTCCTGGTCAAGACAATCTCCTGAACTCCAAACTGAATGTCAGAATGGGAAAGAAAGGTGATTTAAGCAATTTTGAGCGTGGCATGGTTGTTGGTGCCAGATGGGCTGGTCTGAGTATTTCACAATCTGCTCAGTTACTGGGATTTTCACGCACAACCATTTCTAGGGTTTACAAAGAATGGTGTGAAAAGGGAAAAACATCCAGTATGCGGCAGTTCTGTGGGCGAAAATGCCTTGTTGATGCTAGAGGTCAGAGGAGAATGGGCCGACTGATTCAAGCTGATAGAAGAGCAACTTTGACTGAAATAACCACTCGTTACAACCGAGGTATGCAGCAAAGCATTTGTGAAGCCACAACACGCACAACCTTGAAGCGGATGGGCTACAACAGCAGAAGACCCCACCGGATACCACTCATCTCCACTACAAATAGGAAAAAGAGGCAATTTGCACGAGCTCACCAAAATTGGACAGTTGAAGACTGGAAAAATGTTGCCTGGTCTGATGAGTCTCGATTTTTGTTGAGACATTCAGATGGTAGAGTCAGAATTTGGCGTAAACAGAATGAGAACTTCATCATCCATCATCCATCATGCCTTGTTACCACTGTGCAGGCTGGTGGTGGTAGTGTAATGGTGTGGGGGATGTTTTCTTGGCACACTTTAGGCCCCTTAGTGCCAATTGGGCATCGTTTAAATGCCACGGCCTACCTGAGCATTGTTTCTGACCATGTCCATCCCTTTATAACCACCATGTACCCATTCTCTGATGGCTACTTCCAGCAGGATAATGCACCATGTCACAAAGCTCGAATCATTTCAAATTGGTTTCTTGAACATGACAATGAGTTCACTGTACTAAAATGGCCCCCACAGTCACCAGATCTCAACCCAATAGAGCATCTTTAGGATGTGGTGGAACGGAGCTGTGTGCCCTGGATGTGCATCCCACAAATCTCCATCAACTGCAAGATGCTATCCTATCAATATGGGCCAACATTTCTAAAGAATGCTTTCAGCACCTTGTTGAATCAATGCCACGTAGAATTAAGGCAGTTCTAAAGGCGAAAGGGGGTCAAACACAGTATTAGTATGGTGTTCCTAATAATCCTTTAGGTGAGTGTGTGTGTGTGTATGTATATATGTGTGTATATATATATATATATATATACTTTGTTTTGTTTTTTGAGAAATGTTATATTTCTGATTGTAATTCAAGCTAAAGCTTTTTTTACCACCTTTTGTTTTAGAATGTTTAGCTTGATTTACATAAAGGTTTACATAACGAATTTTAAAAAAATTGTCATTGCCACAGATACATATACCACACAAATTTGTTTATGCAGATAATGGCTTTCCTGCACACCGCTAGTAGTTATGCAGTAAACAAAAAATGGACATCACATTAAGAGCTTAATTTCGTGAGTGAAATGTGTGTATTTGTTATCTGTTTAGGAAGCCCTTGGAGTGCTAGCGAGCCAAGCATTGAACCTGAAGGTCCTGGCAGCACAGGGGGTGTGGAGGACAACTACCATCGCAACATGTCGTGGCTGCATGTAAGTGCCAGTATTCTGACTTTTCCCTGTGTGAACTAAATGCATGTGATATTTGTTTCTTATACTCCTCTTTCTCAATTTCCAGATTATGATTCTGCTGTGCAACCAGCAGAGTTTCATCTGCACTCATGTGGATTTCTGCCACCCTCGCTGCTATCAGCACCACAGCCGTTCCTGTGCTCGGCTCGTCCGTGCCATCAAACTTCTATACGGAGAAACAGTGGACAGCCTGAAAGAGAACAGCGCCACCGGCAATATCAGTGGCCGTGCCAAGAAGAGCAAAGAGGTGGTTAAAAATATTCAGTGCTAGGGGGTCCCCAAGTACAAACAAGTATTCTAGAAACATAAAACTAGATTTTGTTGTTGTTGTTGTTGTTGTTGTTGTTTAATTTATTGTTCTGACACAATGCTAGTTGTGCTCATTTTATACATAATTCCTCTAAAAACTCTAAACACACTCAAGTATTTTGCATGCTGCTTTCTGAAGAAATGTACATGCAACAACTGAGTGACATTGGCAGAGTGGATCCTCATTTTCACCTTACAGTAAAAGGAAGCAGTTTGAATGGGACTTTGGACCAAAAAATGTCCCTTGCTTTTTATATTTATTATTTAAGATACACTCACCTAAAGGATTATTAGGAACACCATACTAATACTGTGTTTGACCCCCTTTCATCTTCAGAACTGCCTTAATTCTACGTGGCATTGTTTCAACAAGGTGCTGAAAGCATTCTTTAGAAATGTTGGCCCATATTGATAGGATAGCATCTTGCAGTTGGAGATTTATGGGATGCACATCCAGGGCACGAAGCTCCCGTTCCACCACATCCCAAAGATGCTCTATTGGGTTGAGATCTAGTGACTATGGGGGCCAATCTTAGTACATTGAACTCATTGTCATGTTCAAGAAACCAATTTGAGGTGATTCGAGCTTTGTGACATGGTGCATTATCCTGCTGGAAGTAGCCATCAGAGAATGGGTACATGGTGGTCATAAACGGATGGACATGGTCAGAAACAATGCTCAGGTAGGCCGTGGCATTTAAATGATGCCCAATTGGCACTAAGGGGCCTAAAGTGTGCCAAGAAAACATCCCCCACACCATTACACCACCACCACCAGCCTGCACAGTGGTAACAAGGCATGATGGATCCATGTTCTCATTCTGTTTACGCCAAATTCTGACTCTACCATCTGAATGTCTCAACAGAAACCGAGACTCATCAGACCAGGCAACATTTTTCCAGTCTTCAACTGTAAATTTTGGTGAGCTCGTGCAAATTGTAGCCTCTTTTTCCTATTTGGAGTGGAGATGAGTGATACCCGGTGGGGTCTTCTGCTGTTGTAGCCCATCCGCCTCAAGGTTGTACGTGTTGTGGCTTCACAAATGCTTTGCAGCATACCTCAGTTGTAACAAGTGGTTATTTCAGTCAAAGTTACTCTTCTATCAGCTTGAATCAGTCGGCCCATTCTCCTCTGACCTCTAGCATCAAAAAGGCATTTTCGCCCACAGGACTGCCGCATACTGGATGTTTTTCCCTTTTCACACCATTCTTTGTAAACCCTAGAAAGGGTTGTGCGTGAAAATCCCAGTAACTGAGCAGATTGTGAAATACTCAGACCGGCCCATCTGGCACCAACAACCATGCCACGCTCAAAATTGCTTAAATCACCTTTCTTTCCCATTCTGACATTCAGTTTGGAGTTCAGGAGATTGTCTTGACCAGGACCACACCCCTAAATGCATTGAAGCAACTGCCATGTGATTAGTTGATTAGATAATCGCATTAATGAGAAATTGAACAGGTGTTCCTAATAATCCTTTAGGTGAGTGTATATAATATTAAGATTTTATTTATTTATATATATATATATATATATATATATATATAATATATATATAATATTAAGATAATACATGTTAATATAAAATATTAACATTTCATATTGTTAAGCAGTTTCACATGAGCAAGAAAGAGTGCTCTAGAGTTTTTCTAGAATATAATTCCTCATCCTCATGTCGTTCCGAACCTGTAGGACCTTCGTTCATCTTCAGAACACAAATTAAGATATTTTTGATCTTACTCCATAGGCAGGCCATTTGACCAGCCATAGGCAGCAATGTCATTGCAACTTTCAAGGCCCAGAAATGTAGTAAAGACATTGTTAAAATAGTCCATATGACTCCAGTGGTTCAACCTTAATTTTATGAAGTGACAAGAATACTTTTTGTGCGCAAAAACAAAACAAAAATAATGACTTTATTCAACAATCTCTTCTCTTCAACATCTACGTCAGAATGGCGACTCGTTATTTTCTAGCTCCTACGTCACGATTACACGCATGTGTCGTGGTGCTCAGCCAATAATGAGCCACTGTTCTGACGTAGAACCTGGAAGCACTGCACTGTTTACTACATGAATAGTGTAAGGAGAATGATGGTGTTTAGTTGAATGAATTACCTGAATGAATCCATGTTTTGAATAAATCGGTTGAGCACATGATTCAATGACCCATTCATTTGCTTCATTCATGAATTAATCAATCCTTTTGATAGAACTGAATTGATTCAATGACTCATTCATTAAGACAGTGACTTGCATTCACCTGGCAGTTTTAGTATTTAGTATTTAAAACATTAATCTCCTAACATTATTTATGCAATTGTTATTGCAGTGTAAAGATAAGTAAATACAATCCAAGAGCTTTGGCACTGTAGAGTGTGTTGACTGATGGTGTCCAGGGACAACCTAACTCCTAGCTCAGCCTACCTAAGTATAGTATATAATTGTGTTTTGTTTCAGTGTTCAGACAAATCCTGCCTCCGGACCCCATCCATGAAAAGACGCCCCACTGACAGCAGTGCAGAGGGGAAAAAAGACACTGGCATGTTAAAGTACATCCGCAACCAGGTCTCTTTTTTCTGTCCACTAAGGAGAGAACTTTACTGGTGTACAAGCTATTGCTATTATTACAAATACATAAAGACTGTTAGTTAGTTGTGTTAAGTATGCTATGTTCAATCCTTTAGGTAATGAGCCTGTCTCCAGCTCCTCTGTCCTTGCTCATAAAAGCAGCTCCTATCCTGACTGAGGACATGTATGGAGACATTCTGCCTGCAGCATGGGAGCTCCTGCTGAGTGTGGATGAGCATATGGCTGCAGCCGCAGGTCTGTCTGACTAACATATTCCTCCCTTGCTGGGGAATCTACTCAGTCATTAGTTAGTTAGCCTTTGAAATGCAGGGGATTTTATAGCAAGGGATTTTATTCCTATTTATGGCATTATAGAATTATATTTTCATTTTATAATGTTGATGACCCATTTTATAATGTTGATGGCTCTGTTCCAAAACCCTAGTGAACAGCCTACCTGGTGTGTATTTTAGACACTATTACAGTCACCATGAAATCATTGCAATATTTATTATAAATCATTTATCCATGCACATCATCATTTTAATTCATGTGCATTCATAATGTTTAATCAAAATAAATTCCCTTCCCGCTTGCAACAACATCCTTTCTCTTCTTTTATGACATATTAACTGGCACGAGGACGGGACAACCGGTCATTCACATGAAATTACAGCAATAGGAAATGACAGCGATCCATTCAATTCCGGTTGAACAAAATCCCCACCATACATTTTTTTTTCTTGTTCCAGAAGCTTGGATGTACATCCCAATAGGAAAGAAAAAAGACTACCGCAACACATTTTCATGCCGACTTTAAATGTATTAAAAATTAAGCTTTGCATCATGTCTTGTACGTTGCAGTGGCTGAAAAAAATGTGTATCCACGAAGTCTAGTGTTACCGCACCTTAAGAAACCTTGATTTGGCCAAATTCTGTAAGGCAATCCCATTGAACTGGGAAAACCTCCTTCAGACAGTAATTTTAACAATATTTTATATAGTTGTTCTCAGTGCTTGGACAGTATCAATAGAAATGAGTTATAATTTAATAAATTAGTTAAAATTCTATAAGGGCTATACAAATAAATTCAAATTATAATTCATATAATGTAATTAAAAATAGGTTTTAGACTATTTTTAACCATTTGTATTTTTAACTTTGTATAAAGATGATTCTTAAATCTGTTATTACAGAATGATTTGATATATTATTTTACTTTATGCAATATGTGTATGAAATTGCCGTAAATGGGTAGTCCTGTTCTATACCTTGCATATAATTTGCACATTAATGTGTTCTTGGAGCAACATTTAATGAAAAAGAGTAATAATAGGAGTAATAACTTGGAAACATTTTCATAAGAATATCTAATATTTCATAGGGCATTGATTTCATACATGTCCTCTGTAGAGGACACCATTCCTGTTTCATAACAGAAAGTCATATTCTGATTTGAAGCCCCATAAAGTTTATTTATGA
Source organism: Paracanthobrama guichenoti (assembly GCA_018749465.1). Taxonomy (NCBI): domain Eukaryota; kingdom Metazoa; phylum Chordata; class Actinopteri; order Cypriniformes; family Gobionidae; genus Paracanthobrama; species Paracanthobrama guichenoti. Next base: position 14,639,100 of record CM031948.1, on the reverse strand, counting down.
ACAAACAATTTTTATTGTAAATAAGGACAAATAATTTAATTCAGTCAGTGTCAGTCAAGGAGATTGTGTTGTCATGGTGAAACCTCCAAATATTTAATACTCTGAAAATCCCTGAATGTGCTCTTTACTGTACTGTACATCCAGACTTAAAACTGTGACATGTATGGTCCCAGATAAATTCACTAAAATGTAATGTCCTCTACCAAGGACAAAAGTCTGTGCCTGGGTCTAAGGAGAATATATAAAATGTAGACAGTAAGACAACTCCCTAAGGTTCGAAAGGGAGCAGGTATATACTTATCCATCTATTTCTTAAATGGAGTATCTCTACATACATTAATTATTATCATGCAAACACACACACACACACAGCTGCCCTGTTCCTGCTCTGCGCGGTGAAGGTGCCCGATGGAGTGACCGAGATGATGATGGCTGAATTTCAGCACCAGGAAGCATGTCAGAGAATTAACTCCATTTTGAAATTCTACACTGTCTGGAGATTCCGTTACCAAGTGTGGCCTCGGATGGAGGAGGGGGCTCAGCAGATTTTTAAGGTATTACTGATGGAAAAAAACTTTACAGTTAAAAAAATTTAACTGCAGTATGCTTGTATACTTCTAATTTCTATGCATACATTCTTCATTATTTTGTTTTAAATTATTACAGCAAAATCTCTCTCTCTCTCTCTCTCTCTCTCTCTCTCTCTGTGCATACATGTTTTATAGATTCCTCCACCCAGCATTAACTTCACACTGCCCTCTCCTATCCTGGGAATGCCCTGTGTGCCCATATTTGACCCTCCATGGGTTCCTGTTAATGCAGGCACTGTTCCGGATGCAATTAGTGAAGATCAGTCTGTACGTTTTAGTGGCCCACCACACCAAACATATCCGGTCTTGAGACAAAATGGCCATGCACAAATTTCACAGAAGATATTTCCCCATTAACCACTCATTCAATTCTTTCTCTGCTCCCTGTACATTTTAGAAATCGTTCTCGGCACGTGCGGTGTCTCGCTCTCACCAACGGGCAGAGCACATCCTGAAGAACATGCAGCAGGAGGAAGAGAAGAGGAGGCTCGGTCGCGAGGCCAGCATCATCACGGCCATCCCTATCGCTCAAGAGGCCTGCTATGAGCCCACATGTAGTCCTCCGCCTGAGCAGGAAGAAGAGGGTGTGTCATTTCTGTGCTGTGCTAGTTAGGGTTATATCATAAGGAATCTTATTTCCTTGATCTTTTCAGATAAAAGAGTGGTTCCACTTTATATTTTAACTACTATGTACTAGTATTTAAATTAATAATTTGATACAAAACACATTATGTGTACATACATGATTTCACACTGTACTTATATTTTAAAAAATATCTGCAGGTAATTACATCTGTAATTAATTTATGCAATTACATCTATAATGACACTGTGGACCATTCCCTTACACCTTTACCAACTCTTAAACCTACCCATACCAAACTCTGTCCCTAACCTTTACCTGTATCCCAAGTCAAAAGCAGCAAAAGTGTTTTACAATACAGCATGAACACAATGGACCCTATTTTAACGATCTAAGCACATGGTCTAAATCACACGGTGCAAGTGCACATAGGGCTTGTCCAAATCCACTTTTGCTATGACGGGACGTTAACGATGTTAACGACTGAAATGGTCAGTGTGCCAGGCACATGGTCTGAAAGGGTTGTCCCTATTCTCTTAATGAGTAATGGGTGTGTTTTGGGCGTAACATGCAATATACCAATCAGAGTGTCATCTCCCATTCCCTTTAAAAGCCAGTTGCGCTTGCACCATGGCGGAATTTGCGAGCAGAAAGACAACAGTTCTATTTTTTATATTTGAAAATGTTTGTGTGCTGCTGCGCTTCCCTGTGTGTATAATAAGCAATGTGTACGCACATTGTGGACCCGCCTATAGGCGCACATTACTAACGCGCTCTTTAAATAACAAAAACATTGTGCCTTTGACTTAAGACCAGGTTTTAGTTGGTCAATGCCACAGTCTATTTCAGTTGCCTCAAAATAGCAAAGTTTTCAGACCAGCACACCAATGGGCACAAATTAATTTGCTGTTTAAACAACGTGGGGCAGGACGTCAAAATTATAACTGTGTCAGGCTGAAAATAGTAAAAAACATTAGCGTCGCGCCTGGCACCGCATTGCGCCGGGTGTATGATAGGGCCCAATAAGTGCATTGTACCTCATTTTCATGTAGATACTAGTTAAAGAAAATCTAATATAAAGTGTGACCAAAAGAGTTAATTTTACATGAAACATGCTGTAACTTTCCATAACTCAAATCCCAGTCAAAAAAAAACATTGATTGTAACCAAAGACTTTAGATGTACTAAAGTGAAGACTGTGCACTCATATTTAATTAAGAATTGGAGAAAGTGGAAAGAATTCGTTAGAACTAGTACTTCTAAATAAACTAGCAAAACTGCTATAAATAAAAGAGGCAGTCGGCAAAAGTAATTGCAGCACTGCAGCTGCTGTTAGAATCTCTGCATGCCATAGAAACAGTCAGTGTTTTGAGACGCACACTTAGGACTGCACGTGTTGGCTGGTCCAAAAAAAAAAAAGCTTTTTTTTAACGCTACTTGAGTGTAAGAAACACCATTTATGGGACAGTTTGTGTCAGATTTTGTTGTTTATTTGAAATATGTTACTTAAATGTGAGTTTTACACACAGTTATTGAGATTTCAGGATTCCCTTATTCGGATAGACAGGACTTGGTATTGGATGCCCGAAATAGTTGCTCGGAGGCAATTTGGACCATATGTTTACCACACTGACCAACAGAAAAGCTGCTTGGTTTGATTCTGTGTGAGCAATGCTTCATACAAATGCCATTGAAATACCTGCCACTCACACGAAGGATCCCAACATTGAAAAATGAGCAGCTGAAATTTAACAAGATTTAATTTCTGAACAGTTTGAGCATAGATTGTCTAGTGAACTTGTCAAAATGTAATTGTGGTTTTCCAAAAAGGCTTCCAAAAGGATGGAGCGATTTAAAAACTCAATTACACTCAACAGCAAACCCACAGCTGGTTTGTGAATACTGCATGGCCCTGCAAGTCACTTCACATGTGAATGTATTTACATAGTCTTAAAGAGAAAAAAAGTGCCAGAAAGCGAGTAGAAAGTGGTCATTATTAAATAATAAAAAAATATATTTTGATCATAATCTATAGATAGACTAAATAATAAAACAATGAATTAGATGACTTATTTAGATTTTGAAACACTTGATTTCACTTCAAGCCCACAGTGATCAACCCGGAAATACGGGTTTTCAGAACATATTTTCATAGAGCTGAGTTAATTATGTGCAAATGTAATATGCGGTATCCTCTTCTCTGTCAGTAGAAGATGTGGTGAACCTGACATCACGTCGTCTGTCTGTCAGCCCTTCCTGTGCCTCCAGTAACTCTCACAGAAACTACTCCTTTCGCAGAGGCTCTGTGTGGTCAGTGCGGTCAGTGGTCAGTGCTGAAGGTAAGTAGCATTCTGGACTCACCAGATTTAAGAGTACAGTCATTGGTCATATTGATTTTATGTTTTGTTATTCATGTGGTTTGTTTTACCTTACAAGATGATGAGAACACAACAGAACTCACACCAACACATCACATGCTGCAGCCACCCCAGGCTGTTTTCCCACCATGCATATGTGCTGCCGTGTTGCCCATTGTGCACCTGATGGAAGATGGAGGAGTTCGGGAAGATGGAGTTGCGGGTGAGAGTCAAAGAAGAATCTTCCGACTAAACATTTTTACCCACTGTTATTTTAGACCCTCACACTACTTTGTTTCTTCGTTTTGTGTTCCCACAGTATGTGCTGTTGCTCAGCAGGTCTTGTGGAACTGCCTGATTGAAGATCCAGCACTGGTCCTGAGACACTTCCTGGAAAAACTCACAGTCAGTAACAGACAGGTAAGATCACCTAAGTAGTCATGCTTTCAGAGAATAAAAGATGAACGTTATATGATGAAACATGGTTATTGTTCTCAGGATGAGCTGATGTACATGCTGAGGAAACTGCTTCTTAACATTGGAGATTTGCCTGCACAGACCTCGCACATTCTTTTCAACTATCTGGTGAGACTTTAGCATGCTTTTTATTTTATTTTATTTAGAATATTTGTTTTTAAATGGCATACTGGTTTGAGTAAACACTCTTAAAAATCAAGCTTCCAGAAAGAACTAAAAATGGGTGTTTTACAGCAATGCCATAGAAGAACCAATTTTCAGATTCTACAAACCATTTTTCTTAGTGCCATAAGGAACCTTATATAATATTATTTTTATAGCATACTTTTCTATTGCAGAGAACATTTTGTGCAGTGGGAAGGTTCCATGGATGTTAAAGGTTATTTGTGGAACACACAAAGGACTTTGTTAGGGATAGTTTACCCACAATGAATTGAATAAATTCCATTGAATAAAATTTATACAAAAAGGTCATAAAGGTAAAATAAATCCATATGAATTAAGTGATTTAATCTAAGTTTTGTGAAGAGATATGATCGATTTATATGATGAACAGATTTCATTTAGGCTTTTATTCACATATAAACGCACATACATAGAGTGCATCACATATGGTAAACATGGAAGCTTGTGCATGCACTACATGCTAGAAAAAACCTCATCTGTCTCTGAGGCTTCATCGCAGCCCTCCACGATTGCCAAAGCCAGCGTCAACACTGAGCTGATCCGTGTGCTCACCAGGGCCGTGGGAGACCTCGGGCTCGAGTGGTCCCAACCCCAGGAGCCCACACAAAGCAGGCTAGACAAATGGTTTCTGCAAAGCCGTCGCCAATCCTACCCTCAGAAGCCCACCCCCTTCTTCCCGGAGGTACACGACGAGCTGATGAAGTCGTGGAAATCACCTAATGCAGCTCGTGCTAAATCCTCCTTTTCCCCAGCGCTCTCGACTGTCGACGGCGCGAAGGAAAAAGGCTGCGAAAGCCTCCCCCCTCTCGAGGAAGCTGTCGCTGCTCATCTCTGCCTACCTTCCTCCAGAGGATGCAAAAAGTGTCACATTCTTCAAAACCCTGCCACACCACGTCATCTCTCGCCGGTCGAGCGTATGCCTCCACCGGCCAAGCTGCCTCGGCATTTCACACTATGGCCGTCCTTCAGGTCTTTCAGGCCAAACTTCTCCGCTCTTTGGTCTGTTCCTGATCCTGAAACACTTGAGGACCTGCGCAGTGCCACCGACTTAGCCCTGCGCGCAACCAAGTCCACCGCACAGGCGATCAGAAGAAGTATGGCCAATCTGACTGTGCTTGAGCGCCACCTTTGGCTGAACCTAACGGAGATGAAGGATTCTGATAAAGCCTCCTTCCTGGATGCCCCTATCTCCACCACTGGTCTGTTCGGCCCGGCAGTTGTAGGATTCGGAGAGCGCTTCACTGAGGCTCAGAAAGCGTTGCAAGCCATGCAACATTTTCTTCCCAAACACTCCAGCTCTTCCTCTGGCCGTCACGCGAAAGTGCCGCCCCCTCAGCCTGCAAAGGTGGCGCCGCTGACCTCACAGCCTCGCTCAGCATCCAGAACACAGCAGCGTTCACGCTCAGCGAGCCACAGAAGACAGCCAGAGTGTCGGCGACCTCGACCCAAAATTGTGTTGAACCCCGAGCCGCTGAAGCCGTCCTAGCCACAGGAAGAAAAAGAAGGTGGTTAAGTCCCGCCTCGGCCGGACCACCACCACACTCTCTCTGTCTGCCAGTTCCCTGCGATCAGATGACTGGAGACTTCATTTTCACAGCCAACAAGCCCGTTATCAAACGTACTCACCTATACACAAACGCCGTTTTCACGGCGACCCAAATAAATCTCAAAAAGAGCGTTTTCTCTGTAGGCAGTGTGCCCACCTCACAGTACGCAACCCTGCACCCAAGCACCTCCCACACAGCGCACGTGCTGACTCGTGCCAGGAGCGCTCTGAATGTGGAGCGCGTGCCCACTACACAAAACAACTGGACTACCGGGTCCCTATTACTAAGTGGCCCGCCCCGGAATCTAATTCCAACCCCTGGCTACACGGGCCCAGGCCTGGCAGGCCATCCCTGGTATATCAGAATGGGTGTTGAACATAATAAAACGAGGTTACTCGCTGCAGTTCACTCGTAGACCCACGCTTTCACACCATGGTCGAGACCTCAGTGAGAAGCAACATGAGTCACGTGCTTTAAACATAGCGCTGTTTATACAGAACATTTCCTTTCTGGGAACAGTCATAGACTCAATACAAATGAGAGCTCAGCTTACATCACAGTGTGCCCTCACCATCCAGAGAGCCTGGCGGCGTCATTCAAAGCTGGCGCTTACATTCCTCTCAAACATTTTCAGAGGATGTTAGGCCTTATGGACTCAGCATCAGCAGTGCTCAAACTGGGTCTATTACACATGTGCCCCCCCTAGAGAATAGGAAGGAAAAAGAAGGAAACCAGATGCACAGTGCTCTTGATAGCCCCACTGTGGAAAAACCAGATATGGTTCCCCGAACTGACTCAGATGCTAGACACAGCCCCGTGGCCGATATCGCTGAGGAGAGAGCTCCTCACACAGGCGAAAGGGAAGATCTGGCATCCCTGCCCAGATTTGTGCGCCCTTCATGTGTGGCCCATCAACGGATACCCTGGAACCTCCCTGAAAGGGTTTTGAATACTATCTCTGAAGCTAGAGCCCCCGCAGCCAGGCTGCTTTATGCGCTGAAATGGTCAGTATTCTCAAACTAGTGTACAACACGAAACCTCGACCCACACTCGTGTGAGGTGGCAGAAGTGCTCACCTTCCTTCAAGAGCTGATGGATGCGGGTCGTTCCCCCTCCATGCTCAAGGTATATGTGGCTGCCATAGCAGCATATCATGTTCAGGTCACTGGGCAGTCACTGGGGAAAAACTAGCTTATTGTGTGCTTCCTTAAAGGGGCCAGGAGGCTCAAGCCCCTCGCCCCTCTTCGGTTCCTATGTGGGACCTCTCCACAGTCTTAGAAGCTATGAAGGGCTCCCCATTCAAACCACTTCAGTCTGTGAGCTTAAAGCACATTTCACTCAAAACCGCTTTACTGCTGGCACTTGCCTCGGTCAAGCGAGTGGGTGATTTGCACGCACTGTCTGCGAGTGCTTCCTGTCTCGAGTTTGGGCCTAACGACTCCAGAGTCGTCCTCAAGCCAAGGCATAAAGTGCTCTCCACTCCATTCAGAGCACAGGTCATTTCACTTTCAGCTCTACCCTCATCGCAAGACGAAAAATGGCTTTTTTTGTTTGTTTTTAAACAAGCCGAAATGAAATAGGAGTAACAAGGCTATTTTTAAAATGTAAGGAGTAGAAAGTACAGATAATTGTGTGAAAATGTAAGGACTAGAAGTAAAGAGTCGGCTGAAAAATAATTTGCCCTTTATGATGTCATATATCATATGACATCATAAAGGGGGACAACAGAGAAACTTCAGAAACTTGTTCAATTCCTGAAGGAGTGTATTTGGCACAGAAAGATTCTGTCTTACGTCCAACTCACTTTTTGCAATTTTGGGCATTTTTAACATGAGAATCCAACTCTTTAACAGTTTAAATAAGTCAGAATGCATGAAATAGCTTTAAAAGCGATTATGAAAAAAAAAAAAAAAAATATATATATTTATATAAATATTATATATATATATATATATATATATATATATATATATATATATATATATATATATATATATATATATATATATATATATATATATAAGCAATCATATCTCTTTACAAGACTTGTATTAATCCCCTTGATTCCTACTGGATTCGTTTTACGTTGCTTTTTATAAACTTTTTTGGATCTTCTAAGTTTTGCTTACTTGGACAATCAATGGAGAGACAGAAACCTCTTTCGGTTTCATTAAAAATATCTTAATTTGTGTTTTGAAGATTAACAATCTGATATTTTTCTAATTTTTCCAAGGTGGGCTTGATCATGTATTTCGTAAGGACTCCCTGTGAGTGGGGCATGGATGCCATATCAGCCACCTTGACCTTTCTGTGGGAGGTGGTGGGTTATGTAGAAGGGCTCTTTTTCAAAGATCTTAAACAGACTATGAAGAAAGAACAATGTGAAGTCAAACTTCTGGTTACTGCCTCCATGCCAGGTTGCATATTTCAGCCACACTCTATACAGAAAATAAGTGTCCTGTTCATGTTCATAACGGTACCTGTAATTATGTGCCTAGGAACCAAAACCCTGGTCGTTCATGGACAGAATGAGTGTGACATTCCCACCCAGTTACCAGTGCATGAAGACACCCAGTTTGAAGCTCTTTTGAAGGTCTTTGTAATAGCTGTAGATTTGTTCAAAATATTATTTTGGTATATTTTAACAATTTAACAATTTTTCCCTTTTTTTGATTAATGTTTTCATGCTAGGAGTGTTTAGAGTTCTTCAATATACCAGAGGCTCGATCTGCTAATTATTTTCTGATGGATAAGCGTTGGAACCTTATCCACTATGCCAAGGTGGGTTATAGTTTTCGAACAGATCTAGACATTTCAAAGGGTACATAGTGAATATGCTTGATACTAAACACTAAAATGTTTGTATGTTGGCTGAAATTTGGTATCCATCTCGACATCAGACCTATGTGCGAGACATCTACCCTTTTAGAAGATCAGTGTCTCCTCAGCTCAACCTGGTTCATATGCTTCCAGAGAAGGGTCAAGAGCTCATTCAGAAACAGGTGTGCTTTGTGAATCTCAGTCAAGTGTTTTTGCTGAACCAATAATGGAATTTGGAATTTGCTCACATAATGGAATTTGTGTAAGATCAAGTTGACTTTATATAGATATCAGAATATCTAGTGTAATAATAACAGAATTCTAGTGCACATAACTTTTTAATTAAAGCAATTTTTCCATTGAAGAAAAATATAGCACAAATTACCAATCATTTGTTTTAAAAAAAATTCAGGTGTTTTCCAGAAAGCTGGAAGAGATTGGCCGAGTTTTGTTCATCATCTCACTTACCCAGCGTATGCCTGCCATGCACAAGCAATCCCACGTCTCCATGCTTCAAGAAGACCTTCTGCGACTGCCGTCATTTCCTCGCTCTGCCATTGATGCTGAGTTCACCCTCTTTAATGAGCCTCTGGGTGAGTGAGAAAAACAATTTGATCCTCTTTTACATTAAGATAATAATCTTGACTAACAGTCTAACCGGTGTCAGTTCACCAAAAGTCAGAATATGGCAAGTTCTGATGATGTCATTCATCTTACAATATTACCTGACATTTTCAAAGTCCTGCTCATTTTAATCCTTTCTAGCCATGAAAAACACGGAGTGTCCATTTACACTATCACAAATAGTCCACCTTGTTGGCAGAGGCTATTTACACTAACTACGCCCACTGACGTCTGGTTTGGATTGTCAGCAGTAGCAAGGAGTATGGTGTTCTAAGAAATATGCTATTTACACTTGCTATTTGCTCTTTACATGCATGTTAATATATTTGATTAAAGAATAGGTGGACAGTTTAAAAACTTTAAACAAAAAAAAAAAGAGAGAAATGACTCCATTTGTCACAGCGCTCCAGTGTAGATAATCCACAGAGATAGATGCACAGTGCTGGAAGATGATTAATGATACATTTAATGACCAACAGGAACATAAGCACTACACTCTTACAACATAACGTTATCGCAAAACCCAGACCTGAGGAAAACTAAGGCCTTAAATACACAAGGAAGATCATTAACAGAACAGGGAACAGGTGTGTAACTCAATTAGAAACCATAGCAACTATCAATGAACAAGAACTCAGGCAAAACAGGAACAGGGAAAATCATGATAACGAAACCACAACAGAAAGAAACTTAACATAAACCTGACATTACACCCTCCTCCTGGAACATAGTTATAGTTATAGTGTTCATAGTTACGTCCTTGCGCCGTAACTATGAACACATACATAATCCAACAGAGGAGGAAGGGTGGGGGCTCTGGAGGTGGGCGTAGAAGGGAACTGGGAGGAGGGGAACACCATGGCGGAGATGACAGAGGGAGGAGCCAGGGAAAAGATTATGGTTGGAGCTAGATGAACCCCCAGATCATAGCCAGAACAAAGGCCATTGGCTGAACCAATGGTGGGTGGAGCCAGGACCTGGACCTGGAGGCCAAGGCGCAACCATGGTGATGAGCTGCCGGGGTGGACCAGAGTGTCGTAGGACTGAGGCATAGCCAGTGGGACTGATGACCAAGGTGGAGCCAGAGGAAAGGAGGAGCACAACAAAGCCATGGAGGGATAAGATGTAGCCGAAGGCCGGTAAATCCATGGTGTAAGCAGAGCGATGAGTCCCGGGTGGAGCCGAGGGGGCAAGGAGCCAAGGTGAAGCTAACTGGTCGATGGGCTGAGGTGGAGTTATGGGCTAGGCAACCTGAGGCAGAGCCAGGGATCCACTTGCCAAGGTGGAGCTGAAGACTGGAAGACCTGAGGCAGATCTGCGCAGCAGAGTGGAGTCAACAGAGGAGGAGCCGAGGGACTAAAGGGAGCTAGCAAACAGAGACTTTTATCAGTTATTTTACTCCTACACAACTTATTTGTTCGGTGACTGTCTCCCCTCAATTAAATTGGTAACAGAATAAGAATATGACTATAATTTAGGTATTATATATATAAATAATAACATAGTTATAATTTGAAGCATCATTGTTTCATTTTAAAATAATTTAGAAAATTTAAATTGTCAATACATTTGTCAAAAGATTTTTATTTTGTTATTTAAAATAAATTCATACCCCTTTCTCTACAGTCCTGGTTAGATGTAAATAATTGTTCATATTAGTTCATGTTTAGAACATCTCCTTTACAGTTCTTATGTAAAAAAAATGTGTATGTTCTTATGTGCATATAATACAAATTATAATCAATATTTGAAAATATATTTTCCCCTATTCCCAGGCAAAGAGCTCTTTGGTTTGGACACTTTACACAAGGTCCTATGGATCAAACTGCTGGAGGAAATGTTTCTGGGCATGCCCAGTGAATACCCCTGGGGTGACGAGATTATGCTATTTCTGAATGTGTTTAATGGTGCCCTGCTCCTACACCCCGAGGACAGCGCCCTCCTCAGGCAATACAGCGCCACTGCCATCAACACAGCTGTACACTTCAACCACCTCTTCTCTCTCAGCGGCTATCAATGGATCCTTCCCACTATGCTCCAGGTTAGCAGCACACATATAAAGTCATCTTCTGCATTTGTTAAGATTTAGGAATGTTTTCCTATTTTTTTATGATGCTTATTCAGTTTTGTGCTTTTCTTTGAAGACATACGCGGATTATGAGAGTAACCCACTGTTGCGTCAAGGGATTGAGTTCTGCTGCAGACAGTTCTATATCCTTCACCGTAAACCATTCATATTGCAGCTCTTTGCTAGTGTGGCCCCACTGCTGGAATTTACTGTAAGAACATTAAGATTACATGATTTTAACAACCCTTCATTTATAGATACTGTTATTACAGTATTACAGTATCATTAAACACTGAATGTATGAACTGACTTTTTTACAGACTCGCACTAGTACTGGTCTTTCGAAAGGCGTGTCTTCACAGTGTCTTTTTGACCTGCTGGTATCTTTGGAGGGAGAGACTGCAGATTCCTTGGATGCTCTGGAGCTGGTGAAGGCTGAGAAACCTCTCCGCTCTTTGGGTAAGATGGCACACAGGGCTCCTGGAGGATACAGATCTACCCTCATCCTCTGTATTATGTATACATAATATGTAATAGCTTGGCTATTGCTATTGTTCTGGGTTTCTTTTTCAGATTTTTGCTACGGTAATGAGGATCTGGCATTTTCAATAAGTGAAGGCATTAAGCTGTGTGTCACAGTGGTCGCTTATGCACCAGAATCCTACCGCAGGTTTGTCACTTGCAGATTTCAGTTGAAATCTTTAGGAATGCACAATACATATATATTGGTAACCATATCAGTTATAATCAGGTATTAGATGCCCATCGACATTTACCAGTTATCAGCCACAAAATTTGAATAATTTAGAATAACTGTTTCTTTTGTCAGTCTGCAAATGCTGATGGTTCTGGAGGCTTTGGTTCCATGTTACCTGCAGAAGATGAAGGGTAACACACAGACTCTGGAGTCTGCATCTGCAGCAAGGGATGAGATTGCTGCCATAGCTGCTCTGGCCACCTCGCTGCAGGCTCTGCTCTATAGCGTGGAGGCATTGACACGGTCAGTCCCAGAACACAAGCCTTTACTGTAATTACATACTGTTCTGAAGTCCTAGATATTCCCTGCATCATGTACAATTTATTATTGTGTTATCATATGATTTTTGAATTCCCAGACCTATGACCGCACCTCAGATGAGTCGATGTGATCAAGGCCACAAGGGAGCAACTACAGCCAACCACACCATGTCTGGAGGACCAAACACCAGGTCAGGGCAGCTTTACCGTATAGTTCCGAATATATATGTTTTTTTTCTTGGAAATACATCTGAAAAAATGGGGTCGTCTTAAATTCAGGATCTAGACTTTTACATGTCAATAATACAACCACAACAATAGGGAGTGCCAAATGAGTGTAAAACGGGTCAAACAACTCTCATTAAGTAGCCAAGAAATACGGTGTGTCAGAGTGTAATGTTAGAAGATAGCAAACCCAAACAGACTAATAGTCAAAAATGCTAACAGTCAAAGAAAAGCCATATCACCCTGTAACCCAAGACTGGTTTCCCACCGAAACTAAGCAGGGTTAAGCCTGGTCAGTACCTGGATGGGAGATCTCCTGGGAAAACCAGGTTGCTGCTGGAAGAGGTGTTAGTGAGGCCAGCAGGGGGTGCTCACCCTGTGGTCTGTGTGGGTCCTAACACCGGGGGACACTATACTGTCAAAGAGCACCGTCCTTCGGATGAGACGTTAAACCGAGGTCCTGGCTTTCTGTGGTCATAAAAAAAAAATCCCATTATGTCCTTCGGAAAAAGAGTCGGGGTGTAACCCCTGGCCAAATTTGCCCATTGGCTTCTGTCCATCATGGCCTCCCCATCCTCATAATCATCCCCATAACCCCTAATCATCCCCATATACTGATTGACTTCATCACTCTGTCTCCTCTCCACCAATCAGCTAGTGTGTGGTGGGCGTTCTGGCGCTATATGGCTGCCGTCGCATCATCCAGGTGGATGCTGCAAATTGGTGATGGTTGAGGAGATTCTATATGTAAAGCACTTTGTGTACCCAGAAAAGCACTATATAAATGTAACAGATAATTATTATTATTATTATTATTAAAAGCGGCCACTTCAAAGAAACTGACAGGCCAGTGTGTCAGTACGTAGCCGAAAAAAGAAATGAGGGACTGCCCAGAACCAGAGCCGCGATTCCAGCTTAACAGTTCAAAGGGGGTGCTAAGAAAATTAAGTACATTAATAACTTCAATATTCAGCATTTTAAATTTGACCTTAAACCATTTATACGGTCACATTGTAAAGTGTGCAAAATGTTATTAATTTTGCTGAACATCTTTATTATTACATTATCAGTTCGTTTAATAAATAATGGATTATTGAAACCTGTCTGACAGTCCCATAGTCATGTAGGCGTCTATGCATTTATTATATCTATACAGTCCCACCTGGCCGGAATAGAGTGCTTTAAAATTTTAGCACTACTGTTGATATGGTTTGCAAATCAAGCTGTAGCTATATAAAAGTACTCTTAATTTGACTTTCTGCAGGGATAACCTGCACCTGCTGGAGGAGGGTCAGGGTATACTGAGGGAGGAACTGGATGAGCGCATCGCCCGTGAAGAGTTTCGTCGCCCCCTCGAGTCTCTGCTTAACATCTGCACGGAGTTCTACAAGCACTGTGGTCCGCGCCTCAAAATCCTGCAGAACGTGGCAGGAGAACCCAGAGTCACTGCTCTAGAACTGCTGGATATCAAGTCTCATATGAGGTGAAACAAAAAGCTACCTAAATAAGTTTGAACATTCGGTAGCAATTATATTTCCACAGCGTTATGGAGCAAGCGAGTCACAGCATGCATCTATAACTTAACCCTTTATGTTCTACAGACTGGCAGAAATTGCCCACTCCCTTCTCAAATTGGCCCCATATGACACACTGACCATGGAAAGCCGAGGGCTGCGCCGCTACATTACAGAGATGTTACCCATTACCGATTGGTCGGCGGAGGCCATTCGTCCTGCCCTCATCCTCATTCTGAAGAGGCTGGACCGCATGTTTAACAAGATTCATAAAATGCCCACACTCAGGTGCGTTCATCCTCAGGCTCTGTGCACCAGGTACGTCCTCACGCTGATCTCTAGCCCTCCACCATCTGTGTTTCTGTCTGCTCTGGTGGAGCTCTGCTGGCCTCATCAGTGGTATCACATCTCTGAGATGTGATGGACGGCTGCTGCTTTTGTGCTTTGGTGTTGTGCTTTGTCTTCCATTGTCTCCATGGTTTTAAAATAAAGTTGAAAGTGGACTAAATGTTGTAAAGCAACAAGTATGTCTAAGTATGCTGTATCTTGCTTAAGTAATTTGTGTAAGTTTGCTCATGTTTGTGAAATACTGTATTGTAAAACAATATACTTTTACACCAATTAAACTGCACATTGTCATTTACAACCTTACAACTTACAAGCAGAAGTATTCTGCAAAAAGGACTACATTATTTAGATATAATATTTGTGAGTTTATCAGTGCAATGGCAGAAGGGATTCATTACAGAGCCCCTAAAGTGACATTTCCAGAAAAAAAGAGAATTTTACATGCAGATTCTAGCATAATTGAGAATTTTTTTGCATGCATATCAAAGAGTTTCTTGTGAAAACACAGGAAAATTTTCTTGTTTGCACGTTAATTATTCATGTGCATATAGAACGTTATGGTTTTTTTTGGAAAATGTTACTTTTGGTGCTCTGTAATTCAGTGACTAGTGGCAGAAAACATGATACCTTGTTGATGTGCATCTTGTCAAAGTGTGAGATAATTATTTCTGTGTTGTTTTTGCAGGCGGCAGGTGGAGTGGGAGGCGGCTAGCAGTCTGATTGAAGGGATTTGTTTGACACTTCATCGGCAGCCAATCATCTCCTTCCTCCCTCACCTGCGATCTCTAATCAACGTCTGTGTCAACCTGGTGAGTCCCAAACACTTGTCGCCGATTAGATGCTCTATGTGATATGTGTTTACATATAGATGTGTGTGTTTAGGTGATGGGGGTTGTGGGGCCGTCTAGCGTGGCAGATGGACTTCCCTTGTTGCACCTGAGTCCGTACCTGTCTCCTCCCCTTCCCTTCAGTACTGCAGTTGTGCGTTTGGTTGCCATGCAGATCCAGGTATAATCTATTCCTTCCTAAGGATATTTCGTTAGCACTTTATTTTACAGTCCTGTTCTGCATACTATAATAAGTACATAGTATGTGTAATTACAAGAACTGGGTAATAACTAGGTACTAACCCTGAACATACCCCTAAACCTGATGTATGTAGTTACCTTATATTACTGGGTACTTTCTTAGGTAAGTGCACATACTGTAAAATAAAGTGCAACCAATATTTATAATGTGCATTTCAATTCATTGACATTTTTTGTCTGCATTCATGGGCATAAGTTTAATGTCTACCTCCAATTCTAGGCTTTAAAGGATGACTTCCCACTCAGTCATGTGATCTCCCCATTCACCAATCAGGAGAGACGAGAGGGGATGCTGCTTAACCTCTTGATTCCATTTGTACTGACCGTGGGCTCAGGAAGCAAAGGTCTGCCTCAGAGAACAAACAGAACCAGGAACATTTAGAGACAGTTCACACAGAACACATTTTTGCATTCCACTGTGCACATGCTTTTATATTGTTTTTCTATGTAAACATGCGGTAGACGGACGTGCTTGACCATTGTCTTTTGCAGTGTCTTGTGCATGGCACAAGGATCTAAAATTGCATCTCCTTGCATGTTTTTTTCTTTCCATTGGCCTGCCTCTCGCAAAAATGCATGTGTGAATAGCCCCTTAAATATGCTCAAAGAGATAATGTGATTGGATGTAATTTAGAATATGTTTGTTTGTTTTCCCTTCACAGACAGCCCTCATCTGGAACAACCAGAGGTTTTTCTACTTTTGCAGACAGTCATTAACATCCTGTTACCTCCACGCATCATCAGCACCTCCCGCAGTAAGAACTTTGTTCTGGACGCATCCCCTGCCCACTGCTCCACCCCAGGGGACACTGGGAAAGACCTGCGTAGAGAGGGACTGGCTGAATCCACCAGCCAAGCAGCTTATCTTGGTACTAGAGCCCTAGAAAGGAAAATTTAATTTTAAAAACATGTTTCTATATTATAGATTTTTTTTAAATATGCTCTCTCTAGCTCTGAAGGTGGTCTTAGTCTGCTTCGAGCGACAGTTGGGTAATCAGTGGTACAAGCTGAGTCTACAGGTCAAGGAAATGGCCCTGCGTAAAGTCGGTGGTCTGGCTTTTTGGGATTTTATTGACTTCATAGTGCGCACACGAATTCCAATCTTCATCCTACTACGTCCTTTCATACAGTGCAAGGTAAGATTTTGAGGGTATGCACTACCTTTCTGAAGTTTCTATTAGTGGTCGACCGATATATGTTTTGTAATGGGCTGATGCCAATGGATGTTTTGGGATATGAAGGACAATACATGATGTTTTATTAACAAGGTTTGGGAGGAGGAAGTTCACATTATTGGCATTCTTTAGAAATGTTGGCCCATATTGATAGGATAGCATCTTGCAGTTGATGGAGATTTGTGGGATGCACATCCAGGGCACGAAGCTCCCGTTCCACCACATCCCAAAGATGCTCTATTGGGTTGAGATCTGGTGACTGCGGGGGCCATTTTAGTACAGTGAACTCATTGTCATGTTCAATAAACCAATTTGAAATGATTCGAGCTTTGTGACATGGTGCATTATCCTGCTGGAAGTAGTCATCAGAGAATGGGTACATGGTGGTCATAAAGGGATGGACATGGTCAGAAACAATGCTCAGGTAGGCCGTGGCATTTAAACGATGCCCAATTGGGACTAAGGGGCCTAAAGTGTGCCAAGAAAACATCCCCCACACCATTACACCACCACCACCACCAGACAAATTGTAGCCTATTTGTAGTGGAGATGAGTGGTACCCGGTGGGGTCTTCTGCTGTTGTAGCCCATCCGCCTCAAGGTTGTGCGTGTTGTGGCTTCACAAATGCTTTGCTGCATACCTTGGTTGTAACGAGTGGTTATTTCAGTCAAAGTTGCTCTTCTATCAGCTTGAATCAGTCGGCCCATTCTCCTCTAGCATCAACAAGGCATTTTCGCCCACAGGACTGCCGCATACTGGATGTTTTTTCCTTTTCATACCATTCTTTGTAAACCCTAGAAATGGTTGTGCGTGAAAATCCCAGTAACTGAGCAGATTGTGAAATACTCAGACCAGCCCATCTGGCACCAACAACCATGCCACGCTCAAAATTGCTTAAATCATCTTTCTTTCCCATTCTGACATTCAGTTTGGAGTTCAGGAGATTGTCTTGACCAGGACCACACCCCTAAATGCATTGAAGCAACTGCTATGTGATTGGTTGATTAGATAATTGCATTAATGAGAAATTGAACAGGTGTTCCTAATAATCCTATATATATATATATGCAGCAGTCTTACCTCCATTTGTTGACAGTTTATCAGCATCCCTCCACCTCCCCTTCTCCACACTTTTAGTTCTAATGGGAGTCACTCTGGGTTCGGGCCAAATTCTGAGCTCAAAGCCCTCCCCCTGGACAGCACACCAAATACGCATTTAAATTTACTCTATATAAATTATATGTAAGTGTGAACTCGTGAAATTCTTTATTGTCAGAGCAAAAGTGAGTGCTAATTAGCTAATGTTATCTAGCTACCTAACAGTGACCTAACACAGTCTTTTGGATTCAATTGAACAGCTATCCAACAATTTGGCTATAAACTTGGAAAAAATAGCTGGCGGGCTTTTGCCCTTCAGGTGGACGTTCCTATAAATATATCAGCCTTGGTGATATGTCGGTCAACCACTAGTTTCTATCTCTGATCTCTTTCTTCTGCCAGCTTTCTTTCCATTCTTCCATTCTTCCATAAGGTTGATACTCATGAACAAGTCTTCATGTCTCTACTTTCAGCTGTTGACCCAACCAGCTGAGTCTCAGGAGGAGATCACAGCCCGTCACCATATCGCAGAGCAACTAGAGCGGCGTTTCATCCCACGTTCCCTCTGCAAGAGCTCTCTGTTTGCTGAGTTCAGCAACGAGCTCAAGATCCTGAAAGAGGCTGTGCACAGCGGCTCCGGTGAGAACTGGCTTAATTGATAGATGTGTAGGCAAACTTTTGATTTATAAGTAATATGTCAGGATTTGTCACACATTGTTAACCCTGTGTCATCCTTAACCATGGGCTAATGTAATATTAGGTTATGTTCACACTGCTCCTGCATTAGTAATTCATCTTGGTTATTCAGGTTTTGAGATTAAACTGAGTTAAAACTGGACTTTACACAGGGCTTGAAAAGACATTAACCTAGGATTAAATGTAACGTATTATGTAAATGTATCTCAAAATGTTTTTCACCAGCATACCAGGGAAAGACTTCCATCAGTACTGTTGGCACGTCCACCTCTGCATACAGGTTAAGTCTCGCCACCATGTCTCGCTCCAACACTGGTACAGGAACTGTCTGGGAGCAGGAGAGCCAACCCTCACGCCAGCCCTCACAGGATACACTCAGTCGTACCGATGAGGAGGAGGAGGAAAGTGTGTAATTCTTCTTCTTAAGTTTATTCTTAAAGGTTTTTTGTTTTAAATTAAATTAAAAATTTGTAAACTATTTCAACCTGTTAATTGAAAAGATCTGACTTAAAAGACCAGTCTCTGTTCATATATGTGACATATATGTGACTCCTACTGTAATGCACAAGCCACATTTTTTTTATGTACTACTATGTACCAAATTTTTTGGAATACTTTTATGTACCATCCACATTCTTTTGTAGGCTAATTGCATGGAGAGAAGAAAAAAAAAAACATTTAGGGCCCTAATCATACACCTGGCTAGTTTCATCCTGAAGCAGTTATCATTTTCAGGTCCTGCGCCACGTTGTTTAAATAGCAAATACATTTGCGCCCATTTGTGCTCTCATGGGCGTGCTGGTCTGAAAATGAGGTGTGTTCAGGCGCATTGTTGGTGCGTTGCTATTTTAAGGAAACTGAAATATACTGTGCCATTGACCAGCTGAAACCTGGTCTAAAGTCAATAGTGAAGTATTTTTTGTGTTATTTAAAGGACGCGTTAGTAAAAGCTTATTAAACACTTGTGCAGCAACACAAAAAAAATTAAATATTAAAAATAAAAGGATTACAATGTAAAAGATTATTATTCTGTACATAAAGATAAAAATACCTACATGTCATAATGGATTGTCATTGCATCTATCAGAATTACCTATTTGCAGTAATGTAGAATGAAATTAGCTACTTAACCAATTGTGTTAATACACACATGTATTTAAACTGACTCATCAGGTTGAGGGTGTCTATATTCCGCCATGTAAATAGCGAATCCACCATGGTGCGAGCACAACTGGCTTTTTAAGGATTAGTTCACTTCAAAATGTAAATTTCCTGATAATTTACTTACCCCCATCTCATCCAAGATGGTCATGTCTTTCTTTCCTCAGTCGCATGGGGCGGTAATTCCGCCTACATCTAGCGTGACCTTTCCGACATGATTACGTAATCTGCGGCGCAAGATGAGCAATTTAGGTTAAAAAGTGTGTGTGTGTGTGTGTGTGTGTGTGTCTGAATCCCTTCAAAGCCCTTTTAAACTGCATTGATTTGGATCTTCAACATTTTGGTTGCCATCAAGGTGCATTATGTGGAGAAAAATCCTGAAATGTTTTCCTCAAAAAACTTCTTTTCGACTGAAGAAAGAAAGATACGAACACCTTGGATGAGATGGGAGTGAGTCAAATATCAGGAAATTTTCATTTTTAAATGAACTAATCCTTTAAAGGGAATGGGAGATGAGACTCTGATTGGTTTATTGCACGTTATGCCCAAAACACACCCATTACTCGTTAAGAAAATATGGGCAACCCTTTTAGACCATTTTTCCCATCGTTAAACTAGCAAAAGTGGATTTGGAAACGCCCTGAGTGCACTTGCGCCATGCGCTTTAGACCATGCACTTAGATTGTTAGAATATGGCCCACATTGTTAAATTCTCCTTTTGCATTCCACAAATAAAAGAAAGTCATGTAGTTTTAGAGCAACACAACCATGGGCATAGCTTGCAGGGAGTTGACTTAAAGATGCTACTATATAGTTTTACAAATAAATTATATGTTCAACTCGAAAGTAATTATGCGTATAATGTAGGTATTTTAATACAGTTTGAATTAATAAATTAATAAATCCAATCAAACTTACTAACGTCTCCTCCAATCTCATTTGCGTAAGCTGTTGTCACACAATGCGTTTTACTAATGACTAATATTTTTAAAATATTGTGTTTATAGTGCATTTTCAACGTGTTTATTGCCAAGTTTAGCATGGAAAAATCAGGGCAGCTCTTACAAGTAATCCGTATGCTCTCTGTAGTCATAGTAAAAACACTTCAATATTATTATGTATGGAGTTACACTGAGTGTGAATATGTAGGTTTACTATAGAAAAGCTAAAATGAGATTAAAATGGTGACTGACCAAAGCAAATGGCAAGCCCCCCCACCCCAAAGCTCAGATGTCAATCTATGCCTATGAAAACAACGATGTAAATAACGGTAATTGTCATTTTTGGGGGTTTCATTATTTTCATCACACATGATTGTGTGAAGCGCATCATTCTACAGTAATGTTTCTACAATAATACAAGTCTATTATTGCGTTATAAACCTCACGATGAATCCTTTTTGAAAAACAAACTTTTAATCACAAATTCAATAGCCTTATCTGTTATGGATGTCTACAGTCCCTGACAAAAGTCTTGTCGCTTGTGTACAAATTGACCTTAAATGCTGCTGAAATATATTTCTAATCAAGATTTTTTTACAAGAAATGGCTCATTTTAATCCCAACAGCTTTTGTAATAATGTTTCAGTGCAAAACGAAACTGTCAAAAAGTATTCTAATATTCACAGCTTGGTAAAGCTCAATTTTTGCAAAGACATAAGTGTTGTCGCCTTGTCATATGAGCTTCACCTGTGACTAATAATGGATCATTTAGGTCTCAGGTCTGTATAAAAAGAACCCCAGTACACTAGACCTTCATCAACTGCAACTAGACCTCTGCAAACATGCCTAAGATTCACCCTGAGACTAAAGTTTTGATTATCAAGAGGCTGAAGACCAGATCCACTGCTGATGTGGCAGACACCTTCAATGTGTCTCAGCATCAAGTACAGAGGATTAAAAAAAAAGATTTGAAGAGACTGGAGACATTTTTGACAAGCCCAGGTCAGGCAGAGCCCGCAAGACAACTGCTTGAGAGGACCTTTTGTTGGCTCAAAAATCCAAGGCCAGCCCATTTTCCACTGCAGCAGAGCTCCACGGGACCTGGTCACCTGAAGTCCCTGTGTCAACCAGAACAGTTTGTCAGATTCTGTCTCCAAATGGCCTCCATGGTCGAATCAGTGCCCAGAAGCCAGCACTAAACAAAAGACAATTGAAAAACCATGTGGCATTTGCCAAGGCCCACAGCCTGCTAAAAGGATGGACGCTGGAAAAGTGGCAAAAGGTGGATTTTTCAGATGAATCTTCTGTTGAATTACACCACAGTCGCCGCAAATATTGCAGGACCTACTGGAGCCCGCATGGATCCGAGATTCACCCAGAAAACAGTGAAGTTTGGTGGCGGAAAAATCATGGTCTGGGGTTACAAGAGGTGGGGTGTGCAAGAGTACGGGGTGGGGTATGGGGGTGTGCAAGAGATCTGCAGGGTGGAAGGCAACATCAATAGTCTAAAATACCAAGAAATTTTAGCTACCTCTTATATTCCCAACCATAAAAGAGGCCAAGATCAAGATGCTCCAGGATTGGCCAGCCCAGTCACCAGACATAAACATAATTGAGCATATGTGGGGTAGGATGAAAGAGGAAGCATGAAAGACGAAACCAAAGAATATTGATGAACTCTGGGAGGCATGCAAGACTGCTTTCTTTGCTATTCCTGATGACTTCATCAATAAATTGTATGAATCCTTGCCAAACCACATGGATGCAGTCCTTCAAGCTCATGGAAGTCATACAAGATATTAAATTTGGATCTCACAGCACCACTACTTAATTTGCTGCCATATTTTTGTTTTTGCAGTAAATTTGTTCAATTTCTGTATAGGCAACAACACTTTTGTCTTGCCAAAATTAGAAATTTTTTCAGTGAAACTAATTTATTTCAGTGCATTAAATATCATTTGGGAGGGTTTTAGCTTTTCATATGAGCTATTTCTAACAGCAATTGATTAATTAAAAGTCAGGTTAATAGCAGGTGTTTCTACAAATAGATAAGCGACAAGACTTTTGTCAGGGACTGTATACTAGTATTTTTGTAATGCCTTCCATTAAATGCCATCATGAAATTCAGTTGTGTTATTGTAAGTTGTGTTACTGGTTACCTTTTAATGTAGGTCATTTTAATCATAGGTGTATTTTTAAAACAGTCATAAATGCTAAATTATTTAGCGTGACCTTGCATAAAATAATTATTAGAAATTATTTAAGGCAGCATGCTAAGTTTAATGTAAAATTGATGGGTTTCATTGCTAAGGAATTTTATGTTATTATTACTGAATGATCCATATTAACTCTTCCTCTGTCATTTTCAGATGACTCCATTAGCATCCCCAGCGTGGTAAGTGAGCACGAAGCTTTCATCCCCAGGCTCATTTCCCAGCGGCGTTTCTCCAGTCACGCCACGGGCTCAGCTGCCACTCAGCCTGAACCAGGCATAAGCACCATGCTGCCCAGTCACAGGTAAACAAACACCCCACTTCAAAACATTCAGACGGAAAACAACAGAAACTGTCTATAACAGCCTTATTTATCCAATCTTACCTTTATCTTTCCTTTTAAGAGAGGGGCTGATCTACAGCTGGGGGGTTGCATGTCTCTCTTATTATTCCCCTAATCTTGTTCCCTGCCCAACTCTACAGTGAACCCAATGTGCTAGATGAATCCCAGGGGCTTCTGGAGGAGGGTAACCTGTCTAGGTACAGTGTCACGGCCCTGTGTGTGCAGTGTCTCACCGTCTGTGTGCCGGGGCTGGGCCTGCCTTCCCTGTTCATCACATCCAACTTGAATTCTCACTAGGATCTCCCTCTCTCTCTCTCTCTTCTCATCCACTCCAAGTCACTGTTTCTTTCTGTCTCTCTCTCCCTCTTGGCAAGGGACAATGATGCCCGTCTACGTATTATCACTTTGTGGTACTCATGTCATCTCCAGTGAGCCTCATGGTGTCATGGTGTCCACTCATGTTTCAGGCTTTTTGCTGCTCAAATTGGAGTTCCTCTTTGGGGGGCCAATCTGTGGGGCTGGGGGGGCTGGTCTAGCAGGTTTAAAGTAGACAATTATACATTTAACAATGTGTTTTCCGATCTGCCATCAGATGAATCTCACAAATTCGCGTATTGTCAAGAAATGGCTTAGTTCAAATGGGTGGTTACGTCCTGCTCACACTGCTATACCAGCTTCTCTATTCCCCTTTGTTTTTTTGTGGATGACATTGCAGGTTCTGACCTGTGATTCATGCTTTCTGATTCGTCCCTGTCACTGTGTTTGATTGGTGGAGGGCTAAGGACTGATGGGGATTTGTGGAAGGGACACATTTCCTATTAACTCTCCCATTTATTCGGAGGATTTAACAGGGATTGTGTTCAGCTCTCCAAGCATTTCAAGCTCATCGGCCCTGTTTGTGTCTTTCCCTCGGCTTTATTCTGCAGGGTTGCCAGTGTGCAGAGTGAACCAGGACAGCAGAATCTGCTCATTCAGCCACCTCTCGGTCGTAAGAGAGGACTTAGGCAGGTGAGCTTTCAGTCTTATTTATAACAGTCAAATTTTTTGCATTCGGTGTATTATTTTAAAGGAATAGTTCACCCAAAAATGAAAATTCTGTCATTAATTACTCACCCTCATGTCGTTCCAAACCCATAAGACCTTTGTTCATCTTCAGAACACAAATTAAGATATTTTTTATAAAATGTGAGAGCAGAATTTTCATTTTTGGGTGAACTAACCCTTTAAGGTATAACATTGAGCAGCTTTGTCTTGTAGCTACGACGACCCCTGTTGTCTATCCAGAGGGTGCAGGACGAGTCTCGTGGGCGTCAGGGAGCCAGACTCTCAACAACCCGCAGGAGCATTCAGCCTAAGAATAAACCACTCGACAGGGGTACGTGTTGAAAATTTAAATGAGCACCTACGAAGATAATGTGCACAATATTCAACATTTAGCATATTTAACCCTGTAATGCCTGATATATGAAATAATAATTCAGAAAATAGATGTAATAATCTAGTCTATTGAATCATTTGACAAAATATATATAGCATGTATAATAATGGAGTAGTAGTAAAAAAAGTAGGAGTAGTTCCTACTCTAAATATAAATATTGATATTGTGGTGGGCATAGTACATAAAAACATACCTCAAATACCTACTGTGTCATTTCATACATTTTCAACATGATTTTTCTATAAGCAATGAAATATACATAATGTCTATAAGTTGCTTCAATACACTGAATAATCATTTCGAGATATCAATATTTTGCAATACTTGACTGCCAGCAAAAAGACAGGTATTATTTTATATAATAATAATCATATTAAAAGTTCTTCTACTTTCTGAAGAGCATGGATAATCCACACCAGGGGGCAGAAGATAGATATATATATATATATATATAATACATTTATTTATTACATTTACATTTATGCATTTGGCAGACGCTTTTATCCAAAGCGACTTACATTGCATTCTTCATTGCATTCATACATCTAATGCTTTTTTGGAAAAGCATTAGTCAAATTAATGTACACATTTGATACATATATGGATTTATAGGATTACTGTCATCAGCTCAAATGGCCACTGTATAATTATTTATGAAAGCTTCTGTAGGTAAACAGAAGTACATGGTGCTTACAACACCAATGTTATGTATTTGATTCCCAGGAAACTGCATGAACTAATAATGTATACCTTGAATGCGTATAGTCTGCCACATGCAAAAGAGGCTCAGATAGTCTAACAAATCTCTCATTTTTTCCTTAAGCACATGGTGACCAAAAGAGGTCTGTCACTTTCACTGAGACCCAGCAGGAAGCAGCTGGCAGATCACCCACTGCCACTGCCAGCCCCAGCAGCGGCCTAACAGGGGCCACAGAGGTCGGCAGGCTGAGCCATGCTGCAGGAGGACAGTCTCCTTCCGCCGCATCAGAGTCCTCATCACCTAGCATCAAAACTGCCCAGCACAAACCAGCATTGCCACAGGTCTGATTAAGTGCACAGTGTTCAAATGAAAGCTTGCAGTGTTGTTGGTTACACACATGCTTAGTTTAAAATTGCAAGTTTATAAGCACTAGTGTGAAATGTACTTGAAAAGTTTGGGTGCATTGAGTGAACTTTTTGAGTGGAGACCAGGGTCGGAAAATAACAGGGGTTTGGAGTGCCATCAAAATGAACAAAAATGTCCCCCAAATTCAAGATGAGGAGGAAATACTGCATCCGCACAATTATACTAAATCTATTATGTTTGCCTCTATTAAAGTGAAATGTGAAAATGAAAATGAAAATGAAATGAAAATGAAAAGTGTCAATTGCGGCATTACATTGCTTATGTTGCATCAGATTTCTATTTATGCTTTTTTTGCAGCATTGAGCATTATAACCAATCACACACATTTCTGTTGAGCTTATGGCCAATCAGAGGCGTTTAGAGGCGTTGCCAATTCTCTTTATGTTGTTTCTACATTAATTTGTAGATTAAATGTGAAATTATTACACTATTATTATTATTATTATTATTATTATTATTATTACAATATAAAAATATATTAAAAACTTTAATGTTAGGTACGATTAATCACGATTATTACAGAAAAATATGTGATTAATTAGTTTGTTTGTTTTTTTTAAATCAATTGATAGCACTAGTAATTATCAAAGTAACGGTTCTTTAGCTTGTTTTGTCAGTGTAGTCAGAATATGTTCCCACATACAAAAAGTTTTTTTAATGTATTATATTAATCAACATTAATAATCGGTATTGCAATACCAAGAGCAATAATCTACAATAATAGTTTTGTCATAATATTGCAGCCCTTGGGGTGGGAATCACCAGAGGCCCCACAATATGTTATCATCACGATAATTAAGCCACGATATGATATGCGCTAGGCTGAGTATTGCTGTCAAATCGATTAATCACATCTTACATAAAAGTTTTTGTTTTTATATATATATATATATGTGTGTGTGTGTGTGTGTGTGTGTGTGTGTGTGTGTGTGTGTGTGTGTGTGTGTGTGTGTGTGTGTACATACATACATACATATATATATATATATATATGTATATATCATATTTATATATATATATATATATATATATATATATATATATATATATATATATATATATATATATATATATATATATATATATATATCATATTTATATTGTTAGAATTTGTTTATTTATATTCAAGTATATGGCATAAAAGACAAAACAATATATTTATTAAGGTAATTATAAATCAATTCCAGGGGCAAATATTGACCCTTAATGGAAAAGTCAATTTCTGACTCTTGTGGAGACATTGTGTCTTTTTAAAATTGAATTTATACCTCTAAATTCAACAGCTTACAAACCACTTGCTCTATTTTGACTGTAGGTCTCTCAGTATGAGAATAAAGAAAGGAAAGATCAGGAGAGTGTAAGAAGCAGTCTGTCTCCCACCCCCTCTGCCGCCTCCAGCTCCACTTCTAGAGCCTGCTCCCCTCTTCCTCCTCCCCTCCCTGTCCTGAGCACACCATCCCGGCTTGTCCCAACCCAGATCAGAGAAAGTCCGGAGGATGAGGAGACCTCTGGGCTTCTGCAAAACACAGACACCTCCCATATCACAGAAGAGGACCGTGGCACAGAGAACCCACTCCTGGCCTCGCTGCTCACATCCTATGCCCTCTCTCCGCTCCCCCTGTCCCCTGTTGACCTGGATCTGGACGAGTCTCACGTCTGAGAATGTCCAGCTTCAGGATGTAACTGTGCAATACTGTGCTAGTGTGACAGGAAGTGGAAAAAGAAATGGCAGGGCTTCTGTGATCAGATTTCTTTCTTTCTCTCTTTTTTTTTTTTTTTTTTCTTTCTCTGATTAAAAGGAAAGAGATAACATATAATAAGCTGACGTGACCTCCATTGCAATTTATAGAAGTATTTATGAAGGGATAGTTCACCCAAAAATGAAAATTCTGTCATCATTAACTGTCAGTAACCAAACAGTTGGTGGTCCCCATTGACTTCCATAGTATGAGCAAAAATACAAGGAAGTCAATGGGGACCACCAAGTGTTTGGTTACTGACATTCTTCAGAATATCTTCCTTTGTGTTCAGCAGAAGAAAGAAATTCATACAGGTTTGGAACAACTTGAGGGTGAGTATATGATATTTTCATTTTTGGGTGAACTACCCCTTTAACTCCACCCATCAATGAAAGCTGATTAATCTGTGTTGGATCATTTAGTCTTTCATGAGATAAATTACTTTTATTATTTTTGATCAGATAAGATTACATATTCTGTGAAAAGCATATATTAACTACAGTGTGTAATATAACTCATTGTGTAATTATATAGATGTATTCTGAATATTTGTCATCTCTTAAAGTATTTATTTAGAGGATTATATAAAATAAAATATTTAGAATAAATATTATAAATGCTTTATTTTCAGAAAAAAGATGCTTGTACAATATTGATGCCAAGTTTGTTGCCAAATATTTCTTTGCAAAGATGGAAAAAATAGACATAATTAACTATTATAAATATTGAAATGATATAAATATATTTAAATAGAAATATTGTAAGCATCTTCTGTTGTCCTGATTATGTTAGTGTTGATTCCAGCGTAATTCAACATTGGTTAAACTTTATTTTAAGGTGACATTGTTACGCTGTAATTACTCAAATACGAGTAATATTAACTAACTACATGCACTTACTATAGTGCTACGGTTAGAGTTTGGTTTAGGGTTAGTTACTTGTAATCATGCATAATTTACTGTTATTACTATAGTAAGTACCTTAAAATGAAGTGTTACTTCAGCTTTTGCTTAATCTGACTCTAAAATACAGTATATCCTTTTTTCAGATACCTTACAAATTCTTCTACATAACATTCGATATTAAAATAGTAACTTAACTAACTGAATGTCTCACTCTCTTGTATTCAGAATGTAAAAGCTCAACAGGCATTTTGTTTCTGTGTTTGCTGCTTTGTGGGTAATTTGTTTTTTCGTCTAACGTGTGTGCTATCTGTTGGATTTGTTCAAGAATAAATTTTTTAATCATGACATGTTTGTGTTTTCTTGTTGGTTTAATATAATCAGTATACAGTCAAACCAAAAATTATTTAGACACCAGATATATTTTATTTTTCTCCAGTGGGTGCAGAACACTATAGTTCATTTATGTAAGTGAGGATAGCAAAATAAAGTAAACTGACATATTATACCCACAAATTCTTCATACAGTGGACTACCAGCAGTGTTGGGGAAAGTTACTTTGAAAAGTAATGCATTACAATATTCCGTTACTCCCTTAAAAATTAACTAAATGAGTTGGTTACTTTTTAAGAAAGTGTTACGTTACTTTTTCTCACCTGGGCTGGGCTTGTTTTTGGGGGTTTTTATAACAAAAAAATATATATATATTTTTGTACAAATGTAAAGACCTCTTCACACCAAAATGTAAATAATAATCCTTAGGCTGAGATAAAAATGCAAATTCATGCGTGTACAGTAGAGGGCGCCGCTCAAACAAAGCTGTGCTGCCATTCTAGAGTCTGGACCGCAGAAGAATAGGACTCGGAGAAAAAAGTTTAACACTTCATCAATAAAAACAACGAATCTAAAGTCATTTTTGCTCATGGTTTAACTATCATCGAAGGTCAGCAGCAAGACATTGATCAATAAAGGTAGATTAAATGCATACAAATATTTATTTTATTAAATAATTCATTGGGTTTGCATAGTATTCCGATGTTCCATCTGACTTCATTTTACTGTACTGAATCTTTATTGTGCAAGTGAGGTGAATAAATGCTCACATTTAGTCTAGAACTACAATAAGATGTTTACACACAAAGCCTTTGCACTTAGTCGATTTCTTTCTCAGGAGAGCTGTCAGCCAAATAAATGTAAAAAAAGTAACTTGCGTTACTTTTTTTTTTTTTTTTTACTTTTAAAATATTTTTTTTGTAAATGTTAAAAGTAATGCGTTACTTTACTAGTTACTTGAAAAGTAATCTGATTACGTAACTCAAGTTACTTGTAATGCGACTGACTACCAGTACAATTGATAAAAACGTGGGACCAAAATTATTCAGACACTTTATGTTTTGCTTAAGTGTTTTTCTGTAATCGCTAATGCGACCTTTTACACCACAGACTGAACAAAATGAAGCACTGCTTGGTCATTGGTTGACCTTAAAATTGGTATTATCTAATTGTGTACTTCCATTTAACAGCTGATTGGTTGACTGTAATCCATTACACACCTTTCTGTCAAAGTTATCTGACATTATCAAAATGAAATTGTTCTGACATATTTTGTTCTTGTCATATTTCATCACCATTTTCTGAACTTTAGCGAATAAACTGTGATAATGTGAGAAAATGTTGAAGGTGTCTGAATACATTTTGGTTCGACTGTAATTACTAAATAAATTCCATTGTTTGATTTGTGAAGGAGTAATACTGACTTTTAATTCAAAAGAACTAGACACACGATGGTAATGAGAAACAATTTATTAGCAGAAAATAGGCAATTCTGGGAATGTAATTTATCAGTAAGTTTTACTTGTTGGCCAGAAATGTCTCAAGGACTTTAAAGAGCCTTTCGTCTCTAGCATCAGCTTCTCTTTCTCTCCTCTCCTCTCTCTCTCGCCATTCCCTTTCCTGCCGTTCTTCTCTAGCCAGCATCTCTTTCTCCCACCGTTCCTCTCTCGCAAACATCTCCCGTTCCCTCCTTGCCTCCCTCTCCAGCGCCTGTCTCTCTCTCGTTTCTTCTCTCTCTGCAGCCCTTCGATCTCTTTCCACCTCCCTCTCTACAGCCCGTCGGTCTCGCTCGTCTTCTCTCGCTGCAGCCCGTCTGTCTCTCTCGTCCTCCCTCTCCGCCGCTTGCCTCTCTCGTTCCTCCTGTCTCCTTTCCATCTCCCGCAGGACTATCAACCAATCCTCTTCCTTTCTCTGCTTGATGGGAGGAGCGTCCTGAGCAAATGAGGACACATGATCCGGCTTGATGAAATGGTTGAGGGGGATCTCGCTACTCAGTGCACCGTCCATGATTGCATACCACTTCCAGGTTGCGATTGCTGTGTCTCCTCCCACCGCACTGAGGCTTTTGAGGTCCTGTAATAAATAATTAAAGACTAATGAATTGCAGGTACCAAGTTATTAGAAATGTACAAACCCGATTCCAAAACAGTTGGGACACTGTACAAATGGTGAATAAAAAAGGAATGCAATCATTTACAAATCTCATAAACTTATATTTTATTCACAATAGAATATAGATAACATATCAAATATTGAAAGTGAGACATTTTGAAATTATTGAGAGCTACACATTCCAAAAAAGTTGGGACAGGTAGCAATAAGAGGCCGGAAAAGTTAAATGTACATATAAGGAACAGCTGGAGGACCAATTTGCAACTTATTAGGTCAATTGGCAACATGATTGGGTATAAAAAGAGCCTCTCAGAGTGGCAGTGTCTCTCAGAAGTCAAGATGGGCAGAGGATCACCAATTCCCCCAATGCTGCGGCCAAAAATAGTGGAGCAATATCAGAAAGGAGTTTCTCAGAGAAAAATTGCAAAGAGTTTGAAGTTATCATCATCTACAGTGCATAATATCATCCAAAGATTCAGAGAATCTGGAACAATCTCTGTGCGTAAGGGTCAAGGCCGGAAAACCATACTGGATGCCTGTGATCTTCGGGCACTTAGACGGCACTGCATCACATACAGGAATGCTACTGTAATGGAAATCACAACATGGGCTCAGGAATACTTCCAGAAAACATTGTCGGTGAACACAATCCATCACGTGCCATTCGCCGTTGCCGGCTAAAACTCTATAGGTCAAAAAGAAGCCATATCTAAACATGATCCAGAAGCGCAGGCGTTTTCTCTGGGCCAAGGCTCATTTAAAATGGACTGTGGCAAAGTGGAAAACTGTTCTGTGGTCAGACGAATCAAAATTTGAAGTTCTTTTTGGAAAACTGGGAGGTCATGTCATCCGGACTAAAGAGGACAAGGACAACCCAAGTTGTTCTCAGCGCTCAGTTCAGAAGCCTGCATCTCTGATGGTATGGGGTTGCATGAGTGCGTGTGGCATGGGCAGCTTACACATCTGGAAAGGCACCATCAATGCTGAAAGGTATATCTAAGTTCTAGAACAACATATGCTCCCATCCAGACGTCGTCTCTTTCAGGGAAGACCTTGCATTTTCCAACATGACAATGCCAGACCACATACTGCATCAATTACAACATCATGGCTGTGTAGAAGAAGGATCCGGGTACTGAAATGGCCAGCCTGCAGTCCAGATCTTTCACCCAAAGAAAACATTTGGCGCATCATAAAGAGGAAGATGTGACAAAGAAGACCTAAGACAGTTGAGCAACTAGAAGCCTGTATTAGACAAGAATAATCAAATATTTTTCCCTTAAAATTATACATTTTCTCAGTTTAAACATTTGATATGTCATCTATGTTGTTTTCTGAATAAAATACTGACATTTTTATTCACAATTTGTACACAACGTTTTTGGAATCGGGTTTGTACTGTTTGTATTCATGTTGGTTTCGTATGGTTTTGAGAACCTTCCTTTTAACATTTCCTACTGACACACTAGAGCAAAATGTTTTTAAAAAATAGTTTACATATTTTTTTGAAAACATTTTTTTATAAATAAATTAATAAATGGGGACTTACAGCACATGATATTTTACAACCAAAACTACCAACCTTACCTTCTCTACTAAAGGGATAGTTCACCCAAAAATAAAATTTCTGTCATCATTTACTCGCTCTCAAGTTGTTCCAGACTTGTATAAATGTCTTTGTTCTGCTGAACACAAAGGAAGATATTTTGAAGAATGTTGGTAACCAAACAGATCTCGGCCACCATTGACTACCATAGTATTTTTTTCCTACTATGTCTTAGAATTAGAATTAATGACCTTGACACTGACACTTAATTACATAATTGAATATTCTATTTATTTAATATTTGCATGTTGGTTTCACCTCATGATTTTGATTTTGACTTTTGACTTTTTTTTTTAAAAACAATAAGCAATAAAGCAGTTAAAGGTGCACTATGTAGGATTTTTGCAGTAAAATATCAAAAAACCAGCAGGCCAGTGTTATACATTTTGTTCAGTTGAGTACTTACAATATCCCAAATGTTTCCAACTATTTGTAAATCGTGAGAAAATTGACTTTTTAACCAATGAACCGGGACGTGTGAGGGCGTTGCCTGTCAATTGCGTCATATCCACGTTACCCTCGGTTTCCGGTTTTATTTTGCAGAAACGCTTTACTCTCACTGCAGCGTGCAACAAGTGTCATAGCAGCGGCCGAGTGAACGCACAGAGTAACGTCATAACATCATTTAACACACTCAAATGTATTCAATATGATAAACAGAGCTGCGTTACCTCATACTCATGACCGGAAGAGCGGAAATGGCGCCGGCGACTGTGTCCCGTCATAATAAAAGTTCTGCTGCTTGCGAGGCGCGTGTGGCGTTTAATCACTCCAGCGGCCTTGCTCAGCTCCCACAACACTCGGTCCTGCTCTGCTTCATACTACAGTAACGTTAATAAACCGCATCCATTAACTCGATTTCTACCCGAGTCCTATCCTATTCTTTTCCACCGGCTATGAGGTGAAGACCACATGTCCCAAGATTCTGCTCAAACTTGGTCATCAAACTATGCCTTTGTTTTGAATAGGCGCCCTCTAGTGGATGTAAAAGTTACATAGTGCACCTTTAATTAAAAAATATATACTGCCGTTCAAAGGTTTTTGATCGGTAAGATTTTTAATGTTTAAGCTCACCAAGGCTGCCTTTATTGTATTAAAAATACAAAAAACAGTAATATTGTGAAATATTATTAAAATGTAAAAACTGTTTTCTATTTGAATATATTTAAAATGAAATTTATTTCTGTGATTCAAAGCTGATTCACATTTTAATAATATTTCACAATATTACTGTTTTTGCTGTATTTTTATAAAATAAATGCAGCCTTGGTAAGCAGAAGAAACTTCTACTAAAAACATTAAAAAAATTACAGTTCAAAAACTTTTGAACGGCAGTATATAAGATATTCTTATAAAAAAAAAAAATCTTTTTCATATCGATAAAGTTTTTTCTTAATCATGACATCAAGATACCTATAGATCCAGACAAAAATGTGTCATTTAACCGTACACGAACAGTTACCTAATTCATTAATATTTCTACTGTATTGAATTGATTTATGCAGACGTGACTTGCAAACAAGCTAAATTAAAGCATGACATCACCTTATACTTTTGTTTTAGGTTCTCCCACTTCTTTCGAACCCATGCAGGGGTCACTTTCCCTTCCAGCTGTTTCTCTTTCACATACAGCCTGTAGATTGACAGATCAACAGCGTGAAATAAGTCAGGAGACGAAAGCATAATAGCGCTCAGTAAAGTCAGGGCTGGTTTTACTCACTCAAAGGCTTTAATGGCTGCATTTCTTCTGCCTGTAAACAGACTGTTGTTTCTGACTCTCCACACAATCAGATCTGCCGTGTTGGCATCAGTCCCTAAATGCATAGAGACGGCTGGTAAAGTTATTTTGAATTTTACCACTACTTGAAAAGGGAATTAATAACAATTAACAAGTAATTGACAATTCCAAGATATAAGCATGGTGTTATTGTTGAAGCATGGGAAGTAAGTAAAAGAAATCAGTCTAATCATAAACCGATACATTTTGACATAAAAAAAAAAGTAAAAATTAAAAAAAACGCGCTACTTGCATTTGAAAACTTCTTCCGAACCCATTTTATTTTTTTGTTTTGTTTAGCATTGTTTTCTTCTGCTGGTCGTTCTCTCCTGTGGGTGAGAATGAATTACAACAGTATCGCCCCCTATCGTAATGTACAAAAGGCTTGTTTTAGTCGGTTGTTGTTTTCCGTGACTGATTTAAAATTAATCACAATTCAAAAAAACTATATAACAATATAATATATTACATGAGCACGATTTAAAAACGATTTTAATTCATTACAGGAGAAAAGTCTTGTAATGAGACGTCAGCTGAGGATTTTCTCCAGCAGGGGCGCTGTGGGGTTTGCGTCTGGAGGAAATGACGCGAGCAGCAGGAGCAGGAACAGCTAAGCAGCGCTCGGAAGAAAGTGTGTAGTCACCGTGTGTAACCCGGTCTGCAGCTATATTTTCAGCATAACATAATACAATCTTCATAATAGTTCTTCATATTGGTGCCTGCTTTTACATTTGTCATCATGGTAAGTGAACACGTTTGAAGAATTAAGTGCGTTTGCTGAATC
Organism: Paracanthobrama guichenoti; assembly: GCA_018749465.1. Classification (NCBI taxonomy): domain Eukaryota; kingdom Metazoa; phylum Chordata; class Actinopteri; order Cypriniformes; family Gobionidae; genus Paracanthobrama; species Paracanthobrama guichenoti. Next base: position 14,604,212 of record CM031948.1, on the reverse strand, counting down.
CGATCGTGTTTATTAGCTCTTTAGCTCGTTTGCCTTCTCATCTTTCCAGGCGAAAGTTGTTATAAAATAATTTATCCTAACCTGCAAACTATACAGCTTTCTTTTAAGTACTTGTGTATATTTTTTAATCATTCCACGCGCACAATAAGCTTTAGTTATATTAAGTGAGTGCTAGTATGCAGAATTATGTGAACGAGTCATGTTTAAAACGAAACTAACAGTGTTGAACTTGGCTGCCTAGGCCAAATGATGGTGGATTAATCATGCTCAGGCGTGCTTTATATCATGATTTTCATAATTGTTTTTTTTATCATAAGCATTTCAGTTGTGGAGTTGAGTTGAGTTTTAGTACTTCATTCTATATAATTACTGTTTGAAAAATGTATATGACCGTCTAGTTGGAATGTATATAAAATAGCTGCTTAAAGGATGTTAACTTTTAAAATGAAAATTACCCCATGATTTACTCACCTTCAAGCTATCCTAAGTGTATATGACTTTCTTCTTTCTGATGAACACAATTGGATTCATGTTAATAAATATCCTGATGCTTCCAAGATTTATAATGGCAGTGAATGAGGCCCATGAGTTTGAAGCTCAAAAAGTGCATCCATCATAAATGTACTCCACACGGCTCCAGGGAGTTAATAAAAGCCTTCTGAAGTGATATTTAACACATTATAAACTAAAATATCTAGCTTCCGCCAGACTGTCTTCCATATTCAACTTATGAAAAAAAGTGTAACTGGCGCGACGTATGATATTGGACGTAGCTTAAGCGTTTTGAACTGCGAGAGGCGTTTCTGCGTTGAATACGGAAGGCGGTCTGGCGGAAGCTAGATATTTTACTTTATAACGTGTTAAATATCGATTCAGAAGGCCTTTATTAACTCCCCGGAGCTGTGTGGAGTGCGTTTATGATGGATGGATGCACTTTTTTTTTTTCTTTTTTTTTGCTTCAAACTCGTGGGCCCCATTCACTCCAATTATAAAGCTTGCAAGCATCAGCTGGAAGTTGATCTTCCATAGGAATGAACTGAAAACGTGCCAGTGGACACACACCGTGAATGACAGTGCGGCCGTGAATGAATGACAGTGCGGCCATGCACATTTTACTTTATTTTATTATTCTTAATGAAAAACACAACAGCAAAACGGTACAATGACAAACTCATTTAATTAGGTGCTTTTTTTTTTTACATCTTCCACGATCATCTCATCCATTCAGCTCCTTGCTCTCATGATGAATGAAATCTGATTCCTGCTGCTGTCTGTGCTGCAACTCTTGTCTGGCTCATGCTGTATTAAGCAGACACATTCAGTTTAATTGTAGTGTCTGTTCTCTAACTGAACAAAATTATTTTATTACTATAAAAAAACAAAACAAAAAAAACGGTGGGGGGCGGTGCCACAGTGGGCAAGTGATGTAACGCACCTGATCACCGACTATCGCAGCAAGCCTAATAATATTCTCATTGTCTTCTGCCTACAGTCTATTATGTCATATAATGGAGGTGCCGTCATGGCGATGCGGGGAAAGGACTGTGTGGCAATAGCATCAGACCGGAGGTTTGGCATCCAGGCACAGCTGGTTACCACCGACTTCCAGAAATTATTCCCCATGGGAGATAGACTCTTCATTGGGCTGGCAGGTCTTGCCACAGATGTACAGACAGTGTAAGAATACAATGTTAGATGCATTATAATCCTCTTGCCATTTGACCCTTTAATACTTTTTGGCTTTTACCTTTCCCTTTTATTCTAGATCTCAAAGGCTGAAGTTCCGCTTGAACTTGTATGAGCTGAAGGAAGGTCGTCAGATCAAGCCGAAGACCTTCATGAGTATGGTGTCCAATCTTCTGTATGAGAGGAGGTAAATAATGCACTTATCTCTTTGCTAGTTACTGTTCATTTGCACCAAATACAAAAACTAATTGCTAGAAATGGAAGGGCATTAGTTCAACAGCAAATGCATTCAATAGACAAAACACCCTCTTGTCCTGCAGTGATGATTCTTATTTTTCCTGTTTTTAAGGGGTCCTATTATGGCATTTTTCACATATTTTACATTACAGCTCCTCTCTTCCCAGTTTGTGTCAAACATGCACTAAATGGGGCATTTCGATGAAGCTCCTTCCGAAATGTGGACGCTGTCTATGTGCAACACACATAAAAAATAATAAATTCAAATGATGTTTTCTAAATTAAGAAGGTCAGACAAATGGGTTTCGGAACTGTGGTGGAAAAAACAGGCTTCTAAAGCAGGTCTTCTCTAATGCAGCTCAACTAGGCCTAGTCCCCTTTTTTGCGTCTTCCGTGGGTGGGGATTATTTAAATGAGTGACATTGTGACTTCACAAGATCAAGAAAATACACTGTAGTTCCATCAAGCCATTTGTTGTTTTCTGTTAAAGGGTTACTTCACCCAAAAATGAAAATTCTGTCATTTACTCACCCTCATGACATTCTAAACCCGTAAGAATGCAAATGAAGATATTTTTGATGAAATCTGAGAGCTCTCCGACCCTCCATTGACAGCTACGCAACTACCAATTTGACACTTCAAAAAGTTAATAGAGATCGGAAAACTAATCCATATGAATTGAGTGGTTTCGTCCAACTTTTCTGAAGAGACTCACAAGAGAATCACTTTTTATGATGAACGGATTGAATTTAGGCTTTTACTCTCATATAAACATTAATCAGCGAACATAAACAGAAGCTCAACTGAACTTGAGTGACACGAAAGAACAAACCTTGCTGAAGCTCAAACGTACTACGCAAGTTTGGTTGAGCGTCTGTGCATGTTCGCTGATAAATGAAACGCCTAAATTAAATATGTTCATCAAAAAAAGCGATCGGGTCTCTTTAGAAAATTTGGACTAAACCACTAAATTCATATGGATTAGTTTTCCGATCTGTTTATGATCTTTTTGAAGCATCAAAGTTGCAATCGCTTAGGCTGTCTATGAAGGGGTCAGAGAGCTCTCAGATTTCATCAAAATGATGGAACGACATGATGTTGACTAAATGATGATAGAATTTTTGTTTTTGGGTGAATAACCCTTTAAAGTGAATATTTCCCTTGGGAGTGGACTTTGAGCTTTGTAACTGGCTTTTTGTGAGCTTTGCAGATATTTTTATGCTCAAACTGCAACATGATACATTAACTTAAGTTGAAAAAGCATAATAGGACCCATTTAAATGAAGTAGAGTGCAACTTCTTTACCACTACCGTCCACTTTTTCAGCAGCCTTGGTTCTGGAAGTACTTTTCTTTTTTTTCTTTTTTTTTTTCTTTGTTTAAGAGTTAGAAGCCATGAACCAAACCAACCAGCTACAAGATGAATGTCAACAACAGACTATGATCTGAAGCAAAAAAGTATTTGAAATTCAGACAAAGGTACAAAACGTGCAATCTAACAATAGCATTAGAGCGACCGCACTGGAAACGCCCACAAGCACCTTCACAGTACAGAGACTAGCAACATACAGTGATAAAGTCGCTGGCGGTGTGAATGGGTCTTTAGCGTCCAACCAGCAGTAAGAGGCGGTTATGTTGCAGTCTTTGTTCCATTGTCTTCCGTTCGTACACATGAGCTTGCGCTTCTTGTCTCTCGCATTCGCATATTAGTCAGCCATCTTTCCTATACCTAGTACAGTGTTTCTAACCCTATTTCCGGATGCACACCAACAGTACACCTTTTGGATGTCCCTTGTCTGATGCATCCATTTCAAACCTTCAAGAACTGATGGGTTGAATCAGGTGTGTTTGATTAGGAAGAGTTGGAAAATGTGTGTTGTTGGTGTGCTTCCAGGAACAGGACTGGAAGATATGGAATGTTTAGCAGCACCTTTGTCTTTCTCTGAAATATTGCTACACTGTGTACAGAACTGCAACCTTTCATGTCCCTTTCTCAGGTTCGGGCCATACTATATTGAGCCTGTGATTGCTGGTCTAGACCCAAAGACCTTTGAACCCTTCATCTGCTCCCTTGATCTTATTGGATGTCCAATGGTAACAGAAGACTTTGTTGTGAGCGGTACTTGCTCAGAGCAGATGTACGGCATGTGTGAGTCGCTATGGGAACCTGACATGGTAAGTGGAGAAGAGCAAGTCTACATAATTGTGTTGGACATGAAGGCTGATTTATGCGCCATCTAGAACTGGTAGACTCATAGACTGCTGCTGATTGTGTTCTTTAGAACCCAGAGGATTTGTTTGAGACCATTTCACAGGCCATGCTGAACGCTGTTGACAGAGACGCAGTGTCTGGAATGGGAGTCGTTGTTCATGTCATGTAAGTGTATCAATCAAATGACATCAACCATAGTTATAGTATGAAAATCATTCACTTTTAATCAACTGACTTGTATATGCACAAAACGCTTTGTTAAAATTGTCATTATTAGTGAACTTAAAAAAAACATTAAGAATTTGTAAAGGAACACGCAGACTTTTTGTGACTTTAGCTTATTCACTGTATCCCCCAGAAGTAGATAAGTCCATGCATACCATTCTCATCTCTGTGCATCCCATAACTGTCTGACGCACCCACCGCTAGCCTAGCTTAGCACAAAGACTGGAGGTAAATGGCTCCAGCTAGCCTACTGCTCAATGAGTGACAAAATAATGCCAATATTTTCCTGTTTACATGTTGTGATGTGTATAATTACATTGTGTACTAAGACCAATGGAAAATGAAATGTTGCGTTTTTCTAGACCGATATGGCTAGGGACTATTCTCTCATTCCTGCGTAATGATCAGGGAACTTTGCTGCCGTACCATGGGAGCAGCGGCGCAGTGATATTACACACAGCGCCTGAAATGATCCTTTTCCAATGAGCTACTGTCATTGATGAGAGAATATTTCATTCAAAGTGTAAATCTATTGTCATAAGGTGGCAGCAGAATCACAGTCACACACAGCACGAGTCAAATGAAAGTTATCAAAGTTATTAGTGTTTTCACTGGAAATCATAAGTAAAGCTATAACATTTTAGTTTAACAGTAACTAAAGTAATTTATGCCATGGTCTGTCTGAATATTTGATTCTGGCAGCTTCAGGAGCACAGAAACTTATCAATGGCCCCCTGTGACTTTTAGCAATAAAATAGCTAGTAACCGTAACGAGCCTTAACATCAATAACAGCTTTAAGTTGTCAATGTTATGTCAGTTGTCAAGAGGGCTGACCTCTTGTAACCAAGTAGCTCCCTTTTTAGGTACTAAATCGTCATCAGAGGCCGACATGCTGCTCGTGTATACTCTCAGACAGTTTTGTTGTGCGCACTAGGGAAAGTAAATGCACCAAACGTCATCACGTCGCTATATCATTGATATCGTGATATGACTTTTTTTTTTATCATGTAAAAATGTATACCGGTATTATCATGGACGGTATGATGTGGCACACCCCTAGCGTGCAGTGGGCGGAGCTAAAGAGTCATGAGCGGGCACAATACATCATGGCATTATCCCTGGATAACTTTAGATTCACTATACGCCAATAAAACACAGACATTTGATGCAGTTTCACTCACCGCCTGCGGTTTCGACTCATGGGAACAAACAAACACACTTGCAGAACTCCGTTGCTGCTCCGGAAAAACAGACTGCATCCACTGTTTCCTTAACGCTGGGTTATTCGGGAAGCTGAACAAGGTTATCGTTCCCTCATATCCAGAAACACACTTCTTTAGTGACATTGTTGATTTCGTGGTCTAAAAACAAAATGACAGCGCTGCCAGCGGCTTCCGTTACCCGAATGAAGCTCGTTGATGGCCGTGCTCTTGCTCTGATGTGCGCACACGTTCATCCAGGAGAAGTGCCCATTAGGGGTGTAACGATACACTCCTGTCACGATACGATACTATCGTGATGTGATATTTATCGCAATATTAAAAATAATATCGCAAAGTCAAAATAAAGATGTTATTATAAAAGATTATTATTTAAATATTTCAGGACAGACAAATATTCCCCCATTACATTACATTATATAAATATAAATGACCAATGCAATCAATCACAGTTCTAATCGCAAGCGTTTCAAAATGACTATTCCCAAACTGTAAATGGTTCTGCATTTACTCACTCTCATGTTGTTTCCGCACGTCACATTTGAACGTCCGTGTTTACTACAGTATGCGCGTCTTTGATCTGTTCATCATATAAAGCCATTGTGTCTCTTCAGAAGACTTGGATTTGGATTAGACCATTCGATTGATTATTTGTACGGTGGCTTTATGACCTTTTTTTGGATCTTTTAAGTTTGAGAGGGATGGACTTTCTGATGGGATGGAATCTTTGTTCATTTGTGTTTTGTGTTCAGTAAGCTGAGCCTTGGGTAGAACTAACTCTATCGCAAATGATATTGTTTACATCAACGATATATATCATCGCATTTTTATGTCGCAATATCTCGATATACAATGTATCGTTACATCCCTTGTGCCCATACAAGGAATTCCGCCCTTTATGATGTCTACAGGGTCATACTCAAAAAAACTTTACGAAACTTGTTTGAATCCTGAAGGAGTGTATTTGGCACAGAAAATCTCATTCATACGTCCAGTTCTTTTTTTCTTTTTTGGCCATGTTTAGCATGAGAATCCAACTCTTTAACAGTGTAAATAAGTCCCCCCTTTGTCCAATAATAAATCCAACCATTGTAATTAATTTTGTATGATTTTTGACCCGTAGTAATGCATGGTACATGTTCAGACTATGACATTTTTATTTTTACATTTCTAGTTGAATTCCGTGAGTTAATTGGTATATGTGGTTATTTCACAGTGAGAAGGATAAGATAACCACACGCACCCTGAAGGCCAGAATGGACTAGAGAAAACTACTACTGCTGTTTCCTCTCCTACAAACCCATTTTTTTGTACTGAAATAGAATTTGCCTCGTATCATTTGTCATCAAGATTGAATTGTTCAATAAAAATGTCTGATATTTACTCAAAAGTGGTCTAAGTTTATTCAGAGTTTATTCATACCAAACTACCAGATAGGATTTACCACATGAACAGGGATTTTCCCAGAATAACAGTGTCATGAATAATAGAGTTTTATCCTCCTGAGATCCAGTGTAACGTTGTAATTTTTTTAATAGTTTGGTACTAGAGAAGAAATGACTTTGATTTCTAGCAGATGCCAGGACTTGTGTATTAAGAAACGAGACTGACTGAAAGGTGAATTAAAAACCAAATTTAACTGCGGTGTGTGTGTGCATGGCCATGGATTTGCAACGGTCGTTTGGACACGTCCAGTGTAGTCTCAAGATATTGTTCAAAAGTCAGGATCACCGTAATTTGAGCACTTAATTTGAAATACAATTCAATAAAACACATCATGTAAAAAGATGAACAACAATAAATGGATGTAAATCCTTGTAGTTTGAGTGATGGGGGATGTTAATTTCTAAACTCAATATCATCTGGCTGGACTGAGCAGTAACCCACCAGCTGGTGTCAGTCATTTGACTGCTTTAACCAGGATAAACCTTTAAGAACATCTTCAGTTGACTCTGAGCCTTAGTTTAAATATTTTCTTGACACAATCGGGAGAAAACCCAATTGTGTAATTGTGAATTCGCAAGAAAGAAAACATTTTGTTCACGTTTAAAAGTGAAGAATTTTAGATATAGATATTAGCCTTGTAATTAGGTTTAGGCGATAATTAGCCCCATGAAATATTTATTTCACAGGACAGTTGTAATTTACAACAATATATTTATAGATTAACTTTTATAATTCGAGTTAAAACAATAATAATATTAATAGGCCCTATACTCTCAGTCCTATATATAAATCTTATAAAGAAAAAATGTCATCTGTTTACTTGCATGTCCTCGTTACCGTTACCATCATCAGAAAACTCATAAAAATCATATTTCAAATCATTGAAATATTGGGGTTATGCCAACAAAAAGAGTTTGGGAACCTCTGGGTTGCAAAAGAACAAGTTCTTAGAGGCCTGTATCGCTTGTAGACTGAGAGAGAAAAGCCTGTCGAACGAGACAATGACAAGGCTGAGATGTCCCTTTGCCACACCGAAAGCAAAATTAAAATAAATGAAGCAATTGAATTTAAAAGGACAAAGAAACAACTGTCAGAGCCGAACTATTAAGTGTATTATCATTTCAGATGAAGATCTGATAATGAAGATAAAGCTAAAAGCTTACAGCACCTGGTATTCCCAGGCAGGCCCGGTTCTATGGGGGTGCTAGAGGGTGCTAAGTACCCTCAAACACAAGCAAAAACACCCTCAGTTGATACTGTAATAATATTGGTAAAACAGATTTGGCAGATTTGCACATTTGTGTCCGAGCTCTGGAGAGTGTCGAATGCTGGGAAGCCTGCATTCTGTTTTTGCAGCGGTGAGTAATGTAGCCAATCAGAGATAGTTGTTAATCTCAGAATCCCGCCAGATTTTTTAGGCTATTCAGTGCTGAGTTAATGCAGGCTCGTGAAACCTTTCATTAACAAACAAAGTCAAGACACACTGTAAGTAAGAGATTTATTGTTATCGATCTTGGCTCTCTTTCGAGGCTACAGTCTAACATTCATTGAATAAAACTATTGTTGCCGACGGCCAATTTCATGCTGCAAGGTTTCGGAAGTAAATATTTATATCTAAATATAAATGCCACTCTTCGCGAGACAGAAATATCCTCCTGAGACCCAGATTAGAGGTCATTATATTTTAGCGAATTTCTCTGACAGCATACACATTTTTAAGTCTGGATATTCTTATGAAATATAAGACATTCTTATGAAAATAATATTACACGTCTTTTTACATTACATATTGTCCCAAAACACATTAATATGCAAATTAGATACAGCGTATGCATTGCCAAGAATGGAAATGGCATTTATGGCCATGTTTACACATATATTGCATAAAGTAAATATTATTTTGTATCTTTCATAACACTGAGAATCATCTTTATACAAAGTTTGGATAAAAAAATAATGTAAAAAACAACAACACGTGATTAGGCCTACTCTTAGCTATAAGGCTTACATATGGCCTCATTTACTTTTAATTTATCCCATTTCATGCAGCACATGCCCATACACTGAAGTTTGTCCATAATTTGCTACTGTAGAAACATGACGGTGCAAAATGGCGACTTCACTGTAAGGGGACCCAGTGTATGTAGATAGAAATTACTCGTTCTAAGGTAATAAAAATATAACGGTTCATTATGTAAGGTCTCTATACACCACAGAAAACATATTGCATTTTTGTCAATAGATCCTCGTTACACACTGCACCTTTAATCAAGAGGTAAAAATCACAAGTGGGGTAATACTGATGTATTTTATGTCGTAGAATAAAACGTGAATGTGTTTTGAGCTTGTGTTCATCACAGACCTTATTTCAGCCATTTGACCAAAACCTCATTCAAAAAACCCATTGACCCAGTTCTAAAATGCTAACTCTTACGCGTTTTGGCCTACAACGTGATGTCATACCTGCACCAGGCCGAATTTGTCTTCGGGGTTCTAACGTCGTACCTGCACCAATCTGATTGGATGGAAGAGGTTCGATGAGAACTTTTTTTTTTTTTCTCTTCATACATTGACTTGCTTATCTATGTTTAATGTGCAAAAATATGGTGAAATGGCTGTTACTTAATTGGTTTCTGATTGAACTGTTTATTCCATTGGTCTTGTTGGTTTCCACAAAAAGGGGGTTTGTGAGGTAACTGCAGGTGGTTTGTGAAGCTAAATGTGGCTGCAGAATTCATCATAATAAAATGAAAATTCAGACAGTCTATAGCTGCGATTTAACAGCCTATTGCGCTGCGTGTTTCACAGTGAAGAGCAACACTGTTACACGTTCAGCTTACAGTGTTGTCAGCGTCTCAGCACCTCGCTTCACACAGTAAATGCTGCTTCTCATCAACTCTATCTCTGTATGTGCAGGGAGTTTAACATGCATTTTGGAAACGCAATATGCACCTTTATTTACACATTCGTATTTCACACAATTTCCAACATGTCTGTGGATAGACGTTTGCAGCTTTCCGCAAAAGAAAGATTTTTGATAATAGGTGGGTAAATGTGTATCGGGAATTGGAGACACCAAATTGTCCGTAGGTGTGAATGACAGTGTGGATGTGTGTGTGAGTGCTGTGATGGACTGGCTGTCCATCCATCCATCCAGGTGTCCCCCGTCTGTGGCCCGAGACCCATCCCCTGCGATCCTGCAGAGGATAAAGCAGTTTGGAGAATGGATGAATGACTATATATCGGGATCAAAGAGATGTGGATGGGCATTCTTAGCAAGCGATTTAATTCCAGAATAAAACAAAAGAATAATGACAATGTCTCAAGAGGTGTGAAAGGTCTGGCCGAATGGGGCAGCATTACAACGCCAGACATTAGAGAATGGAAGGTTACAGGAGGTCAGTGTATTTTTTATTAGCCTTTTAGGTTATTCTCTAGAGAAATCACTTGACATGATCAGAAAATGCTCCATAAAATAGTTTGAGATAACACCCTCGGATTTGAAATGAGCACAGCCTATACACGGGGGAAATATAAATCTTTTGTAAGATTATAAATGTCTTTACTGAATCAATGTAATGTGTCACTATCCACAAAACAATTTTTTCAACATTGATAGTAAATGTTTCAAATCAGCAGAATGATGATTTCTGATTGATCATGAGACACTGAAGCTTTGACATCACAGGAGTAAATTGTATTTTAAAATATATTTAAATTGTAATAACATTTCAGTTTTCATTGCATTTTTCATTAAATAAATGCAGTATTGGTGAGCATTTAGAGACTTGGACTTAGCCGTAGTTTACAGTGATTCTAAAATTCAGAAAAACGACATTGCTTGGCAATGCAATGAGATCATTTCCTGTTCGTGTCTTATCACCGTTATAACTGGTAATGCTCACAGTACTGTTTTTGCAAACGATATACCAGGTACAAAATTAATCTCACATATAGGCAAACTCCTAGTTCTTAATTATAAATGCTTATGGGAACTAATAAATCTGGGCAATAAGTAAATGTTATTTTCAGACTTTAGAAAAATAATTATTTTATTTATTATTCATAAGATCCATGAAAGAAGCTCAGCCTCTGGATTTTAATGTCACATTGCTTCCTTGTAAGAAAACTTGCAAAAACGCTACGTGATTAATTTGTGTTTTTGGTACTTCTAATGACCAAGAACAACTGAGACAGAGAGAGAAATTACTTCTATACATGGCTACATAACTTGACAATACTTGGACGTTTTATTCTACAACGTAAACTGCACACACTCACACCCCAAATGTTCTTATCTAGTTACCTATTAAAAACATAATAAAATAAAAAAACAGCTTCAAATTCTGGGTTTTCGATACAGGGCGTGTAATTTAGGTTGTAGAGAAAAATGTTGGTGTCAAGTTGTGTTTCAGACTTTATTTTACTCATAAATTGAAAAACCCTGTAGGAAAATCTTGAGGGAACCAGTGGCAGTAATCATAAACACTGGTTTGTAACGCACATGTTTCCCATTTACTTTATTCTTCTAATTATTTACCTTTAGCATATAATGAATCATAATCTTGCACAGTCATAGAAAATATCCTACTTCCACATTGCAAAATAAGTTGGATACGATCAGGGATGTCAAACTCTGCTCCTGAGGACTTCTTTCCTGCAGACTTTAGCTCCAACCCTGAACCAATTAATCAAGGTCTTAGGTAGCTGCTGTTACGTTAGTGGTGGTCTGCAGGTCTGTGGTCTTCCAAAAGCTGAGTTTGACACCGCCGTATGATGATATAGTATCTTGCATGAATCAAAAGTGCATTCACTAGTATATGAATTATGGCCTCAGAGAACAAAAATATTGCTCCTAAGGGTTTTATGTTTTTAACTGTAGCCAAACTGATTTCTTTGGAATAAAAAGTAAAAAAAAAAAAAAAAAAAAAAAGAAATTAATCTAATTATATAAATCACCTCTTCCATAGCAAAAGAAAGAGATAAAGCAATACACCAGTAAAGGCTGTGTGTTGGTGGGGTTTTACCCCGGTAAAAGCAAATTAGCTCCCTAAAACCCACAAAATCATGGTAAAAATCATTTAAATTGTCTCCTTGTGCTTACAAAATTGCAGAAAGAATTAAATGAGAGGCCAATGTTCAAAAAACACTTTTATTAGTAATGAGAATCAGAATAAACAATTCCTCCACCAAGTGATATAGTTTACAGTTGCTAAGCAATGTAGCAACATGGCGCATGAATGTGTGGTTACAGTTATGCGTTAAGCATTTTACAACAGCTCTGAACATGAAAAATCTCAATTTAGAGTAAGCTTTAATCTTATACATCTAAATTATTCAGTGACTACCATGTTCTACAAACAGTTCTAGAACCACTAGTCCAAACTTTAAAAGTAACAAATTTATTTTTGGTTTACACATTTACTAAGAAATAAATGTTTTCCGAATTTTATTTGGTGGCACATGCTTTTGTGTGGAATAGTTGTAATATTTTGGGGGGTGGGGGTGGACAGAACATATATCCTATTAACTATACAAAAAGAAAAAATATATATTTTACAATAAACATCAGCGATGTTAGTCCATGAATTACTCCAAAGCAGTGGTTATTTTGCTGTTGTAGCGTAAAAGGAGTACACGCTCAAAATGTTCATCTGAAAGATGATTTCCTTTTGGGGTCACAGCGTTGGCCCCATTGCTGAAGAGCTGTTGTACTGGGGCGCTCGATGGCAGAGTTGTGTTGAACTTGATGAACACTTTTTTCACACCTGGAAATTCATTTAGGCATTTCAGGTCTTTGTTTGTGCCCTGAAGATACAGCCATACCTCTTCTGCCGCTTCCCTCTTTCCACTTTTGTTGCCAGAACTTCCAGGTCCATACGAGAAGAATTCATCCTCATGAACAGAGCCTCCATTGGGCTCGGTTTCTTCAGTCCCTTGGTCTACCTGTACAACCTCAGTGATCAACTGTGCCCGAAGAGCTTCCCTCTCATCTTCTGGTAACCACCACAATCTAAATTGTGGCATGGTGGCTGTGGCCAATCGGGCATCAGAACTGTCAAATACCTGCTTGAAGCGAGAGTCAATTGCCTCAACTGTGTTCTCAATGACCTTGGAGAAAAGTCGGGTGTTTGCCGCCTTTTCCTCAAGCTTCCTTTTAAGGGTCAACAGCGTTGGTATCACAATACCAAGGAAACACTTTTCTTCTCCATGCAAAAGGTCAAGCGCAAAAGCCACTGGTTTGAAGACATCTGTATATTCTGTGAGATACGCAGCTTCATCAGGTGTAAAACCTGTGACACCCAAGGCTTCTGTCAATTCATTGAGCTGTGAATCAGTAAGTGACATCAGCTTGTTAACGGCATAGTATTCTGAGCTCCACTTATTCAGGCAAGGAACTATAATTGTCATTTTTGCAATGGATTCCATTGCCTCAGCAGCTTCCACAGAGGAATGGGACTTGTGCCATATCGCTGCACATTTTGCAGTTGCACTACTGTGCAGTTTGCCTGTCGGTCCCTTTGAGACAGCATCCGCTAGATCCTTAGAGGCAATCAAATTCAATGTTTGAGCTGCACACCTTTGGTGGGGCGGTAAGAAATAACTCAGAAAGAAGTCTCCACCCATTTCTCCATCACAAAGAATACTGCCCAAATCCTCAAAACGACTGTCCTCTACTTCTTGGTCATCCTCAGATGAGAACTCTTTAAAAGCTTTCACAAAATTGTTACCATTGTCAGTGACAGTGGCCTGAACTTTGCTCTCAATGTTATAGGAAGAGTGAATTTCTTGGATTTTAGCAATAATGGTTTCACAAGTGTAGCTGATAGGGATTCTCGTGCAGGCAAGAGCAGCAGACTTCCTTTCGAGATTGTCCTCAAGCCAGTGACAAGTCATTCCAAAATAACTTCTGTCCTGCACCGACCATATGTCAGCAGTTGTACACAATGTCTGCACTTTGTCGAGTTTTGCTTTTAGCTCCCCTTTCATTTTATCAAATGCTACATCAAGCCTGGTGACAAAAGCACTTCGGCTCATGACTTTTTTGCCTCTGCTTAATGCTTCAATCAACTTCCTGAAGCCAGGCTGCTCTAGAATCGAAATGGGTTGTACATCCTCTACGATAAAATTAAAAACCAGTGCATTTAGCCTGGATTGTGTTTGATAATAAATGGTGGGATCGGCCTTAGCATCTTTTCCTTCAGACGATTCTTCTGTTTGACTTTCCAAAATGCTTGGTCCATAATTGCTTGGTCCATCACTGCTTGGTGCATCCCTTATTCTCTTCCTACACACCACAGAATGCTTTCTCTGGAGGACAAAGAAAACATAAAACAAGACCCTTATTTTCTTTGCTTAAACTTGGTGAAACCAAGACACATGAAACATTAAGACATAAACTGATAGGTATATGTTTTGCCCTTTTCATTTAAAAAGGATTTTTGACTGTACAGGGACTTTAATTGTATAGTCAAAACTAGGGATATCCAGAGCGATTTCAAAGATCTGTATCGGGGCCGATTAAGCTTTTTTTTTAACTGATTAGTATCAGCTATCCTAAGCCCGATCCTTTATTTTACGTCAGCGGTCACGCAGGTGTCGTGCAGTAGGTGGTGGCATGCACCTTCAAGCGGTTTTGCCAGCCACCATTAAAAGGAAAAGAAAAAGCTTAAATGTGTGTGACGCACAAAAACCGAGGTCTGTTCAAGCACACAAACATGCATGTTCGAACTTCTGTGTTCAGCACTTTTGTAACAAATCTTTTGGAAGTTATTTATGTCATCAGACTATCTGAGACATCTTTCTTCTGACTTGGCCGACAGACTGGAATTCTGACATCTCGAGCTTTATGCTTTCTAACTTTATCTCCACTTTTTTTCTTTTTGTTGCAACTATTCCGCTTAGTCTTTTAAGAATGGTCATGCGCAAGAGTGCCGCTCAACCGCAAAATACGTAAAGCAGACGAGAGGGAAAAAATGAAGCGAGGGTGGAGGAGTTATGTTTGGGACCATTTTACGTTATGGCTAGAGTTGCACCTTCATGACAATAAGTTTGCGTGCACATTTGCAGCCTTTTGTTTTGTGCAAATAATAGCTATGATTGAGACTGTCATGTTACATACCATTATAATGAGAACACTATTGTAATAAATCGTTGTGAATTCATTGTGTTTAGTTGCCGTGTTTCAGCACGTTGCTCCAGGAAGAACGCATCCACAACAGGAATTACACATTCTGACTGACTATTCAATGACTCAGGACATCCCTACTCAAAACATTCTTCAAAATATATTTTGTGTTTCACAGACGAAAGTAACTTATACAGGTTTGGAACAACATCAGGATGACCTATCCTTTAACATGTTCAACAAAGTGGGACAGTAGCTCTCAGGCAAGCTGATCTAGAAGTGTAACGGTATGTGATCTTCACGGTACAATATAACACAATTATGAAACATAGAACACATTTGTTTCCCCCACCCCACAACTTTCTATTTTATGTTGTTTTTGGCATTTGGCCTACAGTAATGTTGCATTTAGTGCTTACAAAAAGCACAAACATAATATTGACATATATACCTAAAAATTAGTCATTCCATTTGCTTATGTATTTTATGAAAGCCGATCTATAATTTATTAGTTGACGATTTATAGTATTGTCACTTACATTCAACTTTGCAAATTCCTTGGGGTGGTGGTCACGGAGATGGTGCATCATGTTTGAAGTGTTGCCTGCCGGAGCCGACACTTTTTTCTGACACATTCTACAAACTGGATAACCATCAACAAGGATGGTGCCTTCTGGGTCTTTTAAATACCCAAAATACTCCCAAACAACGGACTTCAGTCGCTTGGGTGGGAGAAAAAGAGGCTCAGGCTCCGACATTTCGCTGTGCTGCCGTTTGCGCTTCTGGCAAGGTGAGTGACACTTAAATGAAAGAGGAGAAAGTCGCAATTTAGACATTTATTATTCTCTCTTCATTGCGGTCACGCAAGTGTCGTGCAGTAGGTGGCAGTATGCACCTTCAAGCATTTTTGCCAACCACCATTAAAAGGAAAAGAAGAAGCTCAAATGTGTGACACAAAAACAGAGGTCTGTTCAAGCGCATCACAAGCATTTTCGAACTTCCATGTTCAGCATATTTGATGTGCACTTTTGTAATGAATCACTCTGAAGTTATTTATTTACTGTTTATTTTTATCTGTCATCAGACTATCTGAGACTTCACTGCCACACCTTTTTGCCATGGGTTGAGTCTTTCTTCTGACTTGTCCGACAGACTGGCATTCTGACACCTCGAACTTCATGCTTTCTAACTTTATCTCCACTTTTTTTCTTTTTGTTGTAACTATTCTGCTTCGTCGATTAAGCAAGGTAATGCGGATGCGTACCGCGAAACACGTAAAACAGACGAGGAAAAATTAAGCGAGGGCACCGGAGTTATGTTTGTGAGCATTTTATGTTATGGCTAGATTTACACCTTCATGACGTTAAGTTTGCTTGCGCATTTGCAGCCTTTTGTTTTGTGCAAATGTAAGTTTTTATATTGCGTTTATTTTGTGAAGGCAGGGGCGTATTTTGCAGGGGGGGTGGGGTAACCAAATCAATTTGAATGTTACATAACATTATGAGAACACTATTGTAATAAACTGTTGTGAATTCATTGTTTTAAGTTGTTTCAGCACGTTGCTCCAGGAAGAGCGCTTCCACAACAGGAATTACACATTCTGACTGACACGCATCTGAGGTGGCGTTGGTGACACGTTGTATTGGTCGTTTTATTTGATTATTAAATAATGAATTTAATTAAATGATCAATCACATCAACTCATTTTACAATCCTACTAGTTTTTATATAGATTAAAACCCCTCTCATTCATTTGGTGAGAAACATGGCGTTTTGAGCATCATTTGCACACCCTGTCATGCTGTTGGCTGTATGCCACTGCAATAGACGCATATTGCAATATTAAGGCTAACGATTAATCGATTCATTGATCGTTTATTTAAACGATGATCGATCGTGGGAATTTGTGTAAAATGACATCCCTATTCTGACCATACAGTCTGTTTTCAATGTCTACCATTGTGTAAAACAAATGTTTACATCAGCCAATGTCTTATGCGTATAGTGTAGTGATAGATGCGCCTATATTTTACATTTGAGCCCCTGTCCCAGAGAAACTCTCTGCACGGCCCATACATTGTACTGATTTTAATAACTTAAAATGTACTGGAAGTGTGCACCAAGCACTTGGAGAATACAAGTATTGGATTGGGACTCGGCATCAGCAAATACTCAATATTCAATGACTCAGGACATCCCTACTCAAAACATTCTTCAAAACATATTTTGTGTTTCAGACGAAAGGAACAACATCAGGATGAGTAAATTATGACAATTTTTATTTTTGGGTGAACTATCCTTTAACATGTTCGAGAAAGTGTTCAGTCAAGCTGATCTAGAAGTGTAACGGTATGTGATCTTCACGGTACAATATAACACAATTATGAAACATAGAACACATTTGTTTCCCCCACCCCACAACTTTCTATTTTATGTTGTTTTTGGCATTTGGCCTACAGTAATGTTGCATTTAGCGCTTACAAAAAGCACAAACATAGTATTGACATATATACCTAAAAATTTGTCATTTCAAAACTTGAAGTGTATTCCATTTGCTTATGTATTTTATGAAGGCCGATCTATAATTTATTAGTTGGCGATTTATAGTATTGTCACTTACATTCAACTTTGCAAATTCCTTGGGGTGGTGGTCACGGAGATGGTGCATCATGTTTGAAGTGTTGCCCGCCCGAGCCGACACTTTTTTCCGACACATTCTACAAACTGGATAACCATCAACAAGGATGGTGCCTCCTGGGTCTTTTAAATACCCAAAATACTCCCAAACAACGGACTTCAGTCGCTTGGGTGGGAGAAAAAGAGGCTCAGGGTCCGACATTTCGCTGTGCTGCCGTTTGCGCATCTGGCAAGGTGAGTGACACTTAAATGAAAGAGGAGAAAGTCGCAATTTAGACATTTATGATTCTCTCTTAATTAAACGTATAGTAAATGGAAAAATGTCTTTACTTTGGTTTTATTAAAAATAAAAACCCTAACGTATGTTATAATAATCGTATTTATTTAAAACCGTGTACCGTAAAAACCGTCATACCATTACATTGGTAGTTTGAACAGACAAAGTGCTTTGATGATTACTGATAATCAATCATCATGCTGTTATGAATTAACAGGTCACAAACCATGCCATATAGAAATTAAGCTGTGTCTGAAATCGCCCCAATCCCATATATTGTGCATTACTTGAGGTGGAGATTATCCAGTGCACTCATTCAATCCCATAATGCTCAACTAAAGCATACCCATAATGTATGGTTAAGGTATATTTAATATCAATTAAACGTAACAGGGAGGGTGCAATACTAATTTATATTAGGAAATTAAAAAAATAGTCTCAGATGTCTGCAAAGGAATGTTTTATTTCCTTTTCTCTTTTTTTACTATAAAGCAACGTTTACTGACCAGAAATTTTACATTGTATGGTCTCATCGAATAATTGTGTGACAAAACCTCTCCAATTTTAATGAACTACTTTCTCGTGTAGTAGATTATATAACATGCACTAATCAAGGAATAGGGGGCTAATTCGGACACAGCATTTTTCATACAACAAAGTTGAACACGCCAAGCCCGCCTTAAAAACATTACTGACCAATCCCACCTTCACAACTGCCGTCCGCCATTTTCTCAGACGAGCTTTTGCTTTTTTTAATGCAAGTCTATCGAGGATATGCATGTTTCGAAGTTTTAGACTATTATTTTACAAACATACAGTAAGATGTCGTTGTTGAATCACTTATAATTGTAACACAAGCGGCATTTTCCTTCTGTAAAGCATAATAAACAAACCGCGAGACGTATGCTACACGCGGTATTGTCCCTCATTTCCAAAAGACCACGTATTACATCAATACCATCATTTTCTAAACAGTAATTACATTTTACAAACGTTATATAGAGTCGGCGGTAACTAAAGAGTTTGCAAATAGTAAATGCGTTGTAGAAACGTTAGGATCAGTTCTGCTCACCTAATAACGTTACGCCAAACCGCCAATCGATTTGAAACGAAGCTTTCTCATTCCACGCCTGGATAATCTATTGTACGTTATATTACTAGCGGGTAACTAAACCTCATTTAGCACGTTACACCTAACTATACACTTTTTAATAGAAGAAATTTGTTTGCTACAAACTCAAAACCACTCCCACTTTTGTTGATTCTGTCTCCACGTTTCGATCGAAACTTTGCCTGAAAAGCATTTAAAGTGAAACCAGTACCTTTCTGCATTTATAAATCACAAAATTATATTATCTGGTGCATCCTTGTATATTCACATTTAGCAATGTAACAAAAGCTTTTACCTGTGCTCTACCGCGAATCTACCAAAAGCAGTCTACTTTTGCATATTCGCTCCACAAACTGAAATATACAGAAAAAACAGCAATCTGTAGGGTGTTAAATTGAGAAAAACCGCAAATGTACCTCCAAGTGCTTCTTTAGATTAGATGTAGAGTCCCTTGCGGTGGATAAGATGTTGATCTTCGGGAGGCAGAGGTTGCACTGAACGGTGATGTTTCTCCCTCTTGTATCCCTGAACGTGAAGTGGTGTTTGTGCATCCAGTGGTCAAAGGCTGTTCGAGACCGCTCCATCTTCACACGAGGCTCCGGCGTGGTCAGCTCTTTTAAAACGAAGGAACTAAAACAGTAAATTACGTTTGCGGTTTACTATTTAATCGTGTAATTTAAAAAAAATAAAATATATCCTATTCTATTTGCAGACTCTTGGTTTTTGTAATCTAATTACGTAATCCAAATATCGTGTAGTCCGTTACTACCAAACAACAGACCAATTTCTTCTCTTTTCCGTTTGTTGTTTCCGGCGGAGGACAAACTAAAATAGTTCATTACCGCCACCTTCTGATAGTTTAGAGCAAAGATATATCCTGGAGCTTTCAAAGTTGAATGTTCGGGTCCTTCTCCGTGCACAAGCACACCATACACTTCACTGAGAGAAATACTTACTTAGTTGTCTCATTTCGAAGGCTATGCTCTCTGCATTTGTCGGCCACATATATCATTGAAGATGTCTCGTTTCAGAAAAATAGCCATTATAAAATTGAATGTTATTCATTGTGAGTTGTAAATTACTGTAATTTCTTTCTACTTTGGAATGTAATGGGTACTTTACTTTTCTGAAATGAGGCAGCCTTCATGACGTATGTGACCCACAAATGCAGCCCTATATATGACCCTGGACCACAAAACCAGTCATAAGGATCCATTTCTTTAAATTGAGATTTATACATAAATTCATGAAAGCTCAATATATATAAGCGTGTATGTATGGTTTGTTAGGATAGGAAAATCTGGAATCTGAGGGTGCAAAGAAATCTATATATTAAGAAAATCGCCTTTTCCAAAAGTCCAAATGAAGTTCTTAGCAACATATATTACTAATAATAAATCTTTTATATATTTACAGTAGGAAATTTACAAAATGTCTTCATGGAACATGATCTGTACTTAATATCCTAATGATTTTTGGCATAAAAGAAAAATCTATAATTTTGACCAATGTATTGTTAGCTATGGCCACAAATATACCTGTGCAACTTATGACTTTTGTGGTCCAGGGACATATATATCAAACTATTATAGCAAACTATAAAACAATGCATTAATAAACTAAATCTGGGTCTAGATTTGGGTGTTTCTTCAACTACAGGCAAAAAAAAAAAAAAAAAAAAATGGCCTGTTTTTAAGAATAATTTAAAAAAACAATCACAATCACATGTTAGTTTAATTTGTCTACTAAAAATGTGGATATATCCACTGTATTAACCATGTACATTCCAGGAACTGGAATAGTTAGATTGTGTCTTTTGCTATACTTCCTGCAATTAAGTTATATAGTGGAATGTTCCACTGATTCACTGACCCCACAACACACACAAAGCTTAAACACATTGATTAAACACATTGATTAAAACATCTCGCAGATGGGAGAAAAGGTTTTCTGTAATGCTCTTTGAGGATTTTTTATTTTATTTTTCTGTTTATTTTTTAGTTTGTATGATTTAATTTTGCTTTATTATACTGTTGTATAATCATTATAATAGCCATATGCTCTCCTAATGATCATCAGATATCATTTTCTTGACTAACGTGGTCTAACTTTACCTATATTTGAATCTTTTGATGTATCTGAATGAAAACAACTACCAAATAACCAATGACCCATCCAAAGTTGGCATTTTCCACTTTCCTTGTTAGGATCTTTACTGTACCAAGTATGATAGTAGTTGGTCTCTTTCTACACAAAACCATCCTTTCAATCCTTGACCATAGGTGTATGACATTTTTCTTTCAGACGAGTTATATTAAAAATGTCCTGGCTCTGCCAAGCATTATAATGGCAGTGAATGAATGGCAGCCCAAAATTTGAAGCCCAAAAAAGTGCATCCATCCATTATAAAAAGTAATCCATCGCTTCACTTCAGAAGCCTTTTATTAATCCGCTGGAGCCATGTGGATTACTTTTTATAATGGATGGGGATGGATGGGGATTCATCCTAGGGCATTCATTCATACACCTAGGATGGATTGAGGGTGAGTAAATCATAGGGTAATTTTCATTTTTGGGTGAACTATTCCTTTAATGGTACGGGTAATACCAAAAATACCAGTGCCAGTTTTGTATACACAACGAAGCTACAGGAAAAGTTTAATACATTATAAAGGAAGGTACACAAAGACAGACTTGTAGTTATTTACAAATACTGTAAATTATGACATCCATTTTTGGGTGAACTATCCCTTTAAGCAATATGTGGTTACCACCTTTATCTGAGTGGGGAGTGACAAGGCAAAGTGCTCTCATTGGCTTGTTACTTGATATCTATGGCAAGCCATTTTAGAATTAAATACCCCTAGCCTATTAGTTTTGACTAGTCAAAATTCCAATTCCATATATATATTTAGCAATTTTGACTAGTCGTAATTGGAATTAAGATATCTACAATGCGATTATACTAGTCATAATGCAATCTCCTCCCGAAGTTCCCGGAAAAAGTCAGTTGGTGCCTCAGTGATACACACAACCGGCGCAACGTCATAGAATGTCTCTGAACAGATTCAGGCCCACTTTTAGGGGAAAAGTGCCGGTAGTCCATATTGACTTCAATACAAATCAACGGCACAAAACGTTAACCAGACAGTTTCATGGCACGCGCGTTGCCACGGTTACGCGCCTGGCTGAAGTTAACTTCCGGTCTGTGTTTGTTAATCGGTCTGGCTAGTACAAGGGGGTAATCCAGCACCCGGAAAGCATACCTTCCATAGGGGCAGCCATTGCTAACCAAGCCATCACCTGCTGTTAGCATTCCATTGACTCCCATTCATTTTGGCATCACTTTGACAGCAAATAACTTTACATCTGAGGTGTTTAAAGACTCCATTTGTCCATTGTTTATTTCTAAAGAAACACGACAATGTATAAAAGGCTCCATTACCTTGTATCTTACACTGTCGCCCCGTGGAAGACTCTCTCTCGCACAGTAGAGAAATTACCATATAGACCTGTGTAGACAGGAGGAGAAGCTCGCAGGCAATCTTTTACTGTCTGTGAGGCAATCGGTGGGACGTGGAGGCATAAAGTCAAGGGAGAAGCATGGGGAGAAGCCCATAGAGAGCCAAAATCTCTGCAAGATTCGGTGATTCAGATTTCAATTTGCACAACTATTAGAGGACGTACAACTGTCAGACAGGTTGCTCACATCACATCTACGTCGTCAAGCTCAGTCTGACCCTTACGAAAATGAACCATGGTTTTATCATAGTAAAAGTGTAGTAACCATGTTTTTTTGGCTGATTGATTACCACAGTTTTACCACAAATACCATGGTTAAACTATGGTTAGAGTAGCAAAGCCATGGTTAATTTGTGGTTACCATGGTTTAACTATAATAATCATGTTTTTTTGGTTTTATTTGTAGTAAAACCATGGTTCATTTTCGTAAGGGGAGGCTGTGCAGTACGCTCAGCCAAAAGGAAGTGAATGCTTCTAATTGACTTCACTTTTCTCCGTTGAAGTCTATGGGGTCGCTGTGTCCATTTCTTTTACTGTCTATGGGCTAGTAGGTAGTATGGTGCACTACTCAGTAGAAACGCATTTTTGACGTACTATTCTTGGATAACATGATATAAATATTAACGAACAAGCAGAGAGCATATGACACCATATGACAAAAACAGTGTATGTGTCACCAAAAAGCCTTGAATGCTTCATAAATATCCAGTCTGACTGCATAGAGCAGCGTCTAGTGTAATTTAGACTGTATGTCTAATGTAATTTACTTGTTATTTATTTAGCTTGTTATCAGAAATATTCTACAATAGAGGTATTCTACTCTGCGTTTACAATTGACATTAACATGCGACCACTGTGATCCGATCAAGCAGATCAGCACATCATCAGTCAGGACACAGCGGGTTTACATTTGTTCACATCAAGTGGTCGCCATCTGGATAACTGATCGATTTATGTTTCCCGCAAAATATTTAAATTAGGTATGTAATAGCCTTTTATGACGGAGTGTAAAACAACTTTCGCTAGTGATGGCGAAGAGAAACTTTCTGAAGTGATGGCGATGTTCCTCTCTATTAGTAGAAGTACAATAAACTGGATTCAATCTTTCCTTGGTGCAAGGCAGCAGTGTGTATTGGTAAATAATGTATCATCTTCCCTACGAGCATGTACCATGGGTGTACCGCAGGGCTCTATATTAGGGCCCCTGTTGTTTTCGATTTATATAAATGATTTTCCATCTGTGTGTACTAATGCTAAAATGATAATGTATGCTGATGACACAGTAGTTTATATTCATGGTAAAACTGTTAAGGATGTAGCCCTTAACTGAGGAAATGAAAAAGATTTCCAGCTGGCTGAAAAACTCTCACTTAACGTTGAATGTTGATAAAACAGTTTCTATGTTTTTCACAAATCGGCGTAAGTTTTAAATCATGTAAAACTGAATAAAAATTATAATTGAAGGTCAGGAAATATCAAGGGTTGACCAAATTAAGTATTTGGGAGTTACTCTTGACCCAAATTTAAATTTTAATAAACATATTAAAAAGGTAACTAATACGTTGAAAATTAACATTGCACAGTTTAGATATATTAGGAACTCTTTGACCACAGATGCATCTAATTTATATCTAAATGCGTTTATATTCTCGCACTTTCGCTACTGCATGACGAGTTGGTCACAGGCCTGTAAAACAACATTATGGCCCCTGGAATCATTGTACAAAAGTTCTCTTAAGGTTCTTGATAAGAAATCTCGGCTATTTCATCATTGTCATATTCTCAAAAATGTAGTTTATTAAGTTTTGAAAATTCAATCATATATTCAAATCTCTGTCTCTTGTTTAAGATAATAAATGGTACTGCAGCTCCTCCCTTAAAAAAGTTTATTTTACTGAGATCAGAAAATCAATCTCGAGCCACTCGGTCTGTTACTCGGGGCGAGTGTACGATTCCATTGTGTAAAACAGCATTTGGTAGCTCAGCTTTTTCAAGTGTGGCCATCAGGTGGTGGAATCATTTGCCAACAGAGTTAATCACGTGTGAATTTAAAAAAAAATTCACATCAGGTCAAAAATGGCTTCTTTCACAACAAACATGTTTACATAATGTTTAATATTTGATGTGTATGTGAGAGTGTATTTGTAAATGCATACTGAGGAATGATTGCAGGATGTGATTATTTTAAATGTTGTTTTAGGATAAATGTATAACTTGATTTGTTTACATCAGCCTGCCCAGGGACTGCAGGTGTAAGTTAGCACACGTGCTATAACCTGGTAAAATGCATCTCTCCTTTTTAAGGTTAATGTATATTTTACACTGTCCCTGTTTAAATAAATAAAGAAATGAAAATGAAAAATGAAACAGTTAAAGCTTTCAGCACAATTGTATCGGGAAAAGGTTCATTACTCGAAGCTTTTCAAAACGGAGCTCGACGAGGACCTCTGCTGGTGAAAGTGAGGAAAGCGCTGTGTCGCAGAATGTTATCTTAGAAGCAAAACTGTATTGGGAATTATGAATGGATGGATGAACCAATTAATCAATATATTAAATACATGACAACAGTCTGTTCCATTGCACACTCCTAGTAACTCAAACCAATAAAGGTGTTCTTTAGAATTACTGGTGCTTGGGGAGAGGGTAGTGTTTTGAATAAATGCTTTTAAATAAAGAAATAGCGTATATATATATATATATATATATATATATATATATATATATATATATATATATATATATATATATATATATATATATATATATTAGGCTACAGAACAAAAGCCATATATTATCAACCTTATTGGGCAAAGTCAAATGAAAGTGTTCCTCTCTTTTACAGCAAGTTCCATGACAAATTCTCGCAACAAATCTCCTAAACTTGCGCAATGCAACGCAATACACCTTAACAACCCACAAGGGCATCAGAGTCACTCAGAGTACGAAAGCAGTCACGTGGGTGTGTGTGAAACGAAGCTTCGGACGTCATTGGTCACGTGATTTTGATAGAACGAACCAGGCATCGATACAAAGCTTCATTGAAAATCGTTTCATTTTTTTTTGACACAGGCTTCGGAGCTTTGGTGTCACTGTTAACATCACTAGATTTTGATAGAACGAACCAAGCATCGATACAAAGCTTTACTGAAAATCGTTTCATTTTTTTTTTTGACACAGGCTTCAGAGCTTTGGTGTCACTGTTAACATCACTAGTTTAAACGTCCCGTCAAGTTATTTATTGCAAAATGCTCCTGCATTGCTCGTAGCGTGAAGGTCAACAGGCGCAAGCGATTATGTCTGAACCATGGCTTTATCCCACCGCTTTACTCTGCATTTATGGATTTTTCTGTAGTCACAGACCACTGGAGCCTTTTCTAACAGCGTTTCTGATGGGACCTGATAAAAACCTGACAGAGACAGAGGTAAATGTGCCTGTAGTTAGAGTGATGAAAGCATACATCCCTTCACCACATGTAAAGTTAGGCAGCTCGCCGAGAATTCATTTCGATATCTTAACCGGTAACGTTAGCTATCCGAATGAGGCATTTCGATTTTTGAGTGAAATAAGATAAAGTATGGTAAAAAAAATAATAATTAATGTGAACACGTGCGTAAATTTGTCACAGCTACATATGTGTTCCTGAGCTCGATTTCATAACTTTTAAAGAGAAAGATATAAAGAATTTAATGTGACGAATATGTACTTGCATTTTGGAATCAGCTTTCCCACCAGCTAGAGGGGAAATCTGGCAGCTGTTTTAATCCTAGAAGTTTAATCTCTTCACAAAAGCAACATCCTCTTAATAACTAAAGCTGCATCACATTTTTAGGCTTCAGTGAGTGTTTTTGTGTCTTTTGAAGAAATGCTAATTGGTAGGTTTTCTCAGAATACACACACACACACACACACACACACACATATATATATATATCATATTAAGCAAGGCAAATCAAAGTAATATGATGCCGCACACATGCAGATAAAAAGAAACTTAAAACAGGAAGTAATATAGAGTGAATTCCTGCAGTTTCTAACTCAAGGTCAACAAGTCTCTAAGGTTGTAAAATGTCCTCAAAATTAATCCTATTAATTAATTAACAATTTGTGATATTTGTAAAAATAAAGTTACCATTATGTTGTATTTAAATGTGTACACTCACATGTATTGAAGGTGTAAGGAAAATGTTACTGCTTTTTATTTGATGGTGACACCACATTACATTTTTGTAGTTAAGTTTAAAACATGGCACATGTTTTAAGCTGGATTTTAAAACAATCTTTCTTTTTTTTATCATAAGCATATATTATTGACTACTTTATTATTCTCTAACTACCTTAACTTTTTTCACAGGTTGTGAACGAGATTTATCCATTATGGACATATTCCTACCTTGTCCTGCTTTTTCCTGTTTTCCTGGCCACAGATTACCTTCGCTACAAGCCTGTGCTTATTCTCCAGGCGGTCAGCTTCATAGTGACATATGCTATGCTCCTGAAGGCCCAGGGTGTGCGGGCCATGCAGTTATTGGAGTTCTTTTTCGGTCTTGCCACTGCTACTGAAGTTGCATACTACTCCTACATCTACAGTGTTGTGGAGCCATCTCATTATCAAAGGGTGACTGGTTTTTGTCGCAGCGTCACACTGTTAGGCTCGGCCATTGGCTCACTCACTGGACAGATTCTGGTGTCTGTAGCCCAGGTACCTCTTTTTTACTTGAGTGTCATCAATCTGGTGTCCTCCTGCATAGCCTTTGTTGCCCCTTGGTTCCTACCCATGCCCGGTAAGAGCCTGTTCTTTCACCAGAGAGAGAGCAGCTCTCTGGATGAAGCTGTACTGGAGCCCACAAACTGCAGTCAGCTGATTGAGAAACCAGAGGATCCAGAGTCCAAAATGCAGCTTAGCGCCGATGAAAAAACAGTGAGTAGACCGAAGTCGAAGTTTTTTTTTTAATGTTATGAGCATATCATTCAAAAATGGGTATGGTTTATTTGTTTGCTCTTCTAAAATGTTTTATTATACTATATAAATATAAAAATGTATATATGCATGTTCATATTTTTGATTAAGATAACTAGTATGTTGTAATTATCTTATACATTCACCTAAAGGATTATTAGGAACACCATACTAATATTGTGTTTGACCCCCTTTTGCCTTCAGAACTGCCTTAATTCTACGTGGCATTGATTCAACAAGGTGCTGAAAGCATTCTTTAGAAATGTTGGCCCATATTGATAGGAAAGCATCTTGCAGTTGATGGAGATTTGTGGGATGCACATCCAGGGCACGAAGCTCCCGTTCCACCACATCCCAAAGATGCTCTATTGGGTTGAGATCTGGTGACTGCGGGGGCCATTTTAGTACAGTGAACTCATTGTCATGTTCAAGAAACCAATTTGAAATGATTCGAGCTTTGTGACATGGTGCATTATCCTGCTGGAAGTAGCCATCAGAGAATGGGTACATGGTGGTCAAAAAAGGGATGGATATGGTCAGAAACAATGCTCATAGTGGCACTAAGGATTTTCATGCACAACCATTTCTAGGGTTTACAAAGAATGGTGTGAAAAGGGAAAAACATCCAGTATGCGGCAGTTCTGTGGGTGAAAATGCCTTGTTGATGCTAGAGGTCAGAGGAGAACGGGCCGACTGATTCAAGCTGATAGAAGAGCAACTTTGACTGAAATAACCACTCGTTACAACCGAGGTATGCAGCAAAGCATTTGTGAAGCCACAACACACAAAACCTTGAGGCGGATGGGCTACAACAGCAGAAGACCCCACCGGGTACCACTCATCTCCACTACAAATAGGAAAAAGAGGCTACAATTTGCACGAGCTCACCAAAATTGGACAGTTGAAGACTGGAAAAATGTTGCCTGGTCGGATGAGTCTCGATTTTTGTTGAGACATTCAGATGGTAGAGTCAAAATTTGGCGTAAACAAAATGAGAACTTGGATCCATCATGCCTTGTTACCACTGTGCAGGCTGCTGCTGGTGGTGTAATGGTGTGGGGGATGTTTTCTTGGCACACTTTAGGCCCCTTAGTGCCAATTGGGCATCGTTTAAATGCCACGGCCTACCTGAGCATTGTTTCTGACCATGTCCATCCCTTTATGACCACCATGTACCCATTCTCTGATGGCTACTTCCCGCAGGATAATGCACCATGTCACAAAGCTCGAATTATTTCAAATTGGTTTCTTGAACATGACAATGAGTTCACTGTACTAAAATGGCCCCACAGTCACCAGATCTCAACCCAATAGAGCATCTTTGGGATGTGGTGGAACGGGAGCTTCGTGCCCTGGATGTGCATCCCACAAATCTCCATCAACTGCAAGATGCTATCCTATCAATATGGGCCAACATTTCTAAAGAATGCTTTCAGCACCTTGTTGAATATAAGGTAGTATAATTAAGGTAGTTCTGAAGGCGAAAGGGGGTCAAACACAGTATTAGTATGATGTTCCTAATAATCCTTTAGGTGAGTGTATGTGCTCTTGAACAAAATGAGCCCTAGTATTACCTGCTAGTATTAAAGGAATAGTTCAGCCAAAAAAAAAAAAAAAAAAAAAAAAAGGGTGGGGGGCGGGGCAGGGCGTGCCCTTCATCTGCATGTCATGCAGGCTAGAATTGCGAAACATTATTGGATAATTCTTATAATTGATATTTCTCTGAGCCAATCGGAATCTTAGCACTTTTTCTCTTGGCTAATCGGAATCTTAGCACTTAAGTCAACTGAGCTCGCCATTGAATGAGACGCCTGGCTACCACGTGAGTCTGATGGAAGGAAGCTTATTGTTAAATTCAAGCTAAGTCAAGCTTTTTGGAGCAAAAATAACAGCTATTTGTTTGCTTGATTCAATTAACGTTAGCTACCGCTTTTTTATGTGATTTATAATTTACAATAATATTGTGTTGTCGTCATACCCATGACGTTAGCTAGGCTTATCGTTAGCCGGGTGCTCTGCCCTGAGTTCCGAGATATACGGCTACTGCTCGAATTCTGAGCTACCCTGAATATTAGGTTGTCGTGCGTCCGCATGAGCGCGAAGGTGCTCATGACGTCATTACAACAGCGTGCACGCCTCCGCATCCGAAGATGCACGACTTTGAGGCGAATCTGCTCGAGCAGACGGATATTGGTACATCTCATCACACAGGCAACCAGTTTGTACGTCTAAATCAGTGGTATGATCTGGTTTTCAGTCTAAAACAGTAGCGTCAAGTAAATGCCTCATCCGTTTGGGGATATGTGCGCGCAGTCAGCGGAGGCTCGCACTGCGGTGCCAGGCGAAAGTATAAACAAGGCTTTAGGCAGTCATTCACGATGTTGGTAAGAAGTTAAATGTAACTGTTTACACAATAGCTGATGCGAGAGTAAGTGTAACGAAGCAATTTGGCAACAGTGTTAATCTCTTGTTGCATGGGATGCATTTCTAACAACATAGGGCTATTCAGATAAACAATCTGGCGAACGTGTTGTTTTAGGCTAATACACCAACAGCAAATTTCTGTGTAATTAAGAGCTACATTTTGCATCCAAGTCTATCATTTGAAATCTTTACATTGTATTGTAGCTCAGAATTCGAGTAGCCGTGTATCTCGAAACAGCGATCAGTCCTTGGACCGATGAGATTGGCTAACTTATCGTGATTTTCCATTTCAGAATGAGGGAGCTTAATGAGGAGGACTCATTATATATAGCACAGCTAGACTCAGCAGGGTGGTGCAAGTGGAGCTGGGCATGGCTCAAGGTGGAAGTGAAGCAGGAAGTGAAGGGAGTTGCGCATACACTGCCACTTTCATTGTGTTTTAAAAAAGTAGATAAGGCAGGACATGTCAAATGTACCTTATGACAAATGTGTCATTTTGCATATTAAAATCACAACAACAAAAAAATGTTGTTGTGATTTTGGGTGCCCCTAATGCCCCTAAGTTTGGGTTACCTGTACTATCAATGGGACGGAAACCTCTCAGGTTTGAGAAATAAAAAATCCCTTGATCTTTTGACATATCAGAGGTCATCGCACTCTCGTTATTCTAAAAATGGCTTATATTGAAGCCAATCTGCCAAAACGACAGGATGTGGAATGTGCCACTTTATTTGACCTCTTTGGATTTTCTTCAATGGAGGGACAGAATCTCAGGTTTAATTTAAAATATCTTAATTTGTGTTTCAAAATTTAAGTCTTTAAATGATTACAGAAAAATAAATAAATAAATGTAAATGCTAAAATTGTCAGATACTGATGTTCACAGACATTTGCATGTTTATCAGAGAATTGTTTTTTTTTTTTTTTCTCTTCAGACTCTCAGGGACAACACTAGCAGTAGCAGATTACTGGAAGTGTTAAAAATCCTCTGGGCAGACTTCCTTCAGTGTTACTCCTCACCTACCCTACTGGCCTGGTCAGTGTGGTGGGCTTTGTCCACATGTGGTTACCTCCAGGTGGTTAATTATGCTCAAGCACTTTGGGAGAAAATCTTGCCTTCCAAAGATTTTGAGATCTACAATGGATATGTGGAGACCGTTTCTACTTTGCTTGGTATGGCCATCTATTATCTGTTTATAATCCATTTTATTAAACCGTGCATCCGGAAAGTATTCACAGTGCTTCACTTTGTCCACATTTTGTTATGTTACAGCCTTATTCTAAAATGGATTAAATTAATTATTTTCCTCAAACTACTACAAACATTACTCCATAATGACAACATGAAGAAGTTTGTTTGAAATCTTTGCACTTAAAATTGAGCTCAGGTGCATCCTGTTTCCACTGATCATCCTTGAAATGTTTCTACAACTTGATTGGAGTCCACCTGTGGTAAATTCAGTTGATTGGACATGATTTGGAAAGGCACACACACCTGTCTATATAAGGTCCCACAGTTAACAGTGCATGTCAGAGCACAAACCAAGCTATGAAGTCCAAGGAATTGTCTGTAGACCTCTTGAGACAGGATTGTATTGAGGCACAGATCTGGGGATCTGAATCAGGCTTGTATGGTAGAGTGGCCAGACGGAAGCCACTCCTCAGTAAAAGGCACATGACAGCCCACCTGGAGTTTGCCAAAAGGCACCTGAAAGTCTCTCAGACCATGAGAAACAAAATTCTCTGGTCTGATGAAACAAAGATTGAACTCTTTGGTCTGAATGGCAAGCGCCATGTATGGAGGAAACCAGGCACCGCTCATCACCTGGCCAATACCATCCCTACAGTGAAACATGGTGGTGGCAACATCATGCTGTGGGGATGTTTTTCAGTGGCAGGAAATGGGAGACTAATCAGGATCAAGGGAAAGATGAATGCAGCAATGTACAGAGACATCCTTGATGAACCTGCTTCAGAGCGCTCTGAACCTCAGACTGGGATGAAGGTTCATCTTCCAACAGGACAATGACCCTAAGCACACAGCCAAGATAACAAAGGAGTGGCTACAGGACAGTTCTGTGAATGTCTGTGTGGCGAGGCGAGGGACCGTGAGAGCGGGCCGGTGGCGAATGATGATGAGCGTCAGCTGTGCGCCACACCGGTCTCGTCTCATGGAGGAGTGACGGGAGCATAAAAGGAGAAGCGACGACAGTGTAAGACGAGAGAGGACCAGGCCTGGACTTTATTGCGTTTTGTTTTGTATGTAGGCGGCTGCCGCCGTTAAAAACTTTAATCAAAAATAAACAAACAAAATACAATGACGGCGGCAGCCCCTCACGGACAACTGCCGCCTATAAACAAAACAAAAACACACGCACAGCTGACACTCATCATCATTTGCCACCGGCCCGCTCTCACGGTCCCTCGCCTCGCTACAGTCTGAAATCTGAAAATGGCTGTGCACCGATGCTCCCCATCCAACCTGATGGAGCTTGAGAGGTCCTGCAAAGAAGAATGGGAGAAAATGCCCAAAAATAGGTGTTTTAATACATTTGCAATGTATTGGAATGTATTGGAAAATATTTAATTGAATCTATTTTGGAACAAGGCTGTAACTTAACAAAATGTGGAAAAAGTGAAGCGCTGTGAATACTTTTCCCGGATGCACTATATGTTCATTCTTAAAATACTTAGCATTTTCTGCATTCTCTGTTACCATCGTTTTCATAATTATCAACACAAATTCAACAGTATAACAACAGACACACAATTGTATCAATTGATTCCCAATGAAAGGGCACCTTACTTTTTTATTATTATTTTTTTTAATTATTCTTTTCCTGTTTAGTTCAGGGGTGTCAAACTCAGTTCCTCGTGGCGATAGCCCTGCAGAGTTTAGCTTCATCCTTAATTGAATGCACATGATTCAGTATCCTTCAGTCCTTCAGGGTTATTTAAAAACAACAGGTATTTGTATTGGAGCAGGGTTGAAACTAATGGTGTATTCCATTTTTTCCTGTGAGGTGGGAATTTCCTAGTTCCCAGCAGGAAATTTTTAACTGGAATGCTCCTTCAAGTCAGAGTTGAGACTGGGGAAACTTGGACAAACCGTAATAACCATTGCCATTCAGAATCCAATATGGCTACTCAGCACATCAACCATAGTGAAAAAGTTGTAATATATTGGCCTGGTTTCACAGACAGGTCTTAGATTAAGCCAGGATTAGGCCTTAGTTCAATTAGGACTTTTTAAGTAACATTTATAAACATGCCTTAGAAAAAAACATTACTGTTTTGCATCTTGAGACAAAACAATGGCACTGACATTTTAAGATATGTCAGTGCAAGTTGCTTTTTAGTTAAAACAGCTCAAGCATGCATTTTAGTCTGGGACCAGACTTAAAGCCTTAAGCCTTTTTTTGGCTAAGGTTGCAGGCTTGCCTTCAAGTGGATTTATCTAAAGTCTGCAGGTATGTAGATCTCTAGGATAAGGATTGGGCACCCCTGCTCTAAGCGGTGGACCAATTACAACAGACTGGGTCAGCTGACTTTAAAGAGAAAGGAGCTAAAGGTACATTCACGGCATGTCATAACAAAATACTATAACAAAATGTAATTACCGTAACGGTAAAAAGCCTTTACATGCTTGTAGAACTTGTAATTACAATGTGTAAACTCATCATTTTCTGAAAGCAATGACTTTTACCATGTGGCCGCTGTACCACCTGACCACTGCAGATTTAAGGTGTGTTCGACTTGAAGAGGCGCTGTACAGACCAATCTGTGCAGACTATGACATCAAAGTACCGCAAGAGCCATTCGAAAGAACACAGAGCTTTATTTACAGTAATTATGCCATGGTGTGAATGCAGCATAAAACAATAAAAATTGTTTCAGGCAGACTACAATAATAAAAAAAAAAGTACTTTAAAATGTAAATGTATTCTAGCAGACCCCAAAAACTAAATGATGAACTTGGAAATGAGCATAATACGGGCACTTTAACAACCAAAATTAAATTGTTATCCCCGCCAGGTGCTTTTGCGGCATTTGTTGTGGGCTCGGTGAAAGTGTCCTGGGCAGTGTGGGGAGAACTTGCGCTCTGCATTTTCTCTGTGGTAATTGCAGTGTGTGTGTATCTCATGGACACCATCAGGAATATCTGGGTTTGCTACATTGCCTACATGATCTTCAGAGCTACCTACATGCTGCTTATTACCATAGCAACGTAAGTAACGCTGTCAATATGTAGCAATTTTCTTTAGAAATCAACTGTACGCTGGATAACTTAATTTTGTCAGTTTTGTTTTAGGTACTCTGTTGTAAGTGCCCTTACAACAGTGACTGCTTAAATACATGCCCATTGCTTTTCACTGATGGGTACTGTCACATCATTCCTGTCATGATTCCACGATTAAATTAGAATACTCGATTTTAAAATTCCTCAATTGCAATTTACCAGTGTCGAATAACCGGCAAAATACCAGTGCATTCCACTGACAAGAATCCATGAACCGCATTATTAGGCCGATTTCTAAGGCTGCACAATGTATTAAAACCAGTTAAACCATTGCATAATGCTAGTGTGAATTCACAGTCATATAAGCCCCGTGGGTTTAACATGCGCTTCATTTTCGTGCATGTAGGCTGCTTGGAGCGCATCTCAAACTCCATCTCTGAATATACGAACAAACTGAATATTAGTTTGGGTTGCTTATAATGTTCATCTATTGTTCTTCGCAATGTGCGCCATTTCACCAGATTTGTAAAGTAAATCATTTATAAACCTACACCAACACGGGAGGATACATCAATATGTCTCTAAATATCCAACTGTTCATTGCGATTTCAAAATCAAAGTTTAAACCGTCACTCTGAAGAAATTACAGTGGCTATAGCATTTCTTCATTCTTAAAGTGGACAAATATGAAAGATTAAGTAAACATTTAAATTAAATGTTGTTTGGCCAAAGTAAATGCTGTAAAGTGTAACACCAGATTGTTGGTGCCCTCTGCAGGCATTTGTCATAACATAACGTACACAATGATTGTTTATATTGTGTATTTTAAGTGTTGTTCTTTGAAACCATATGATTACTTGTTTTTGATACTTTATTTGAACCAAATATTATTGCTTTTGCTAAGGTCTATTTTTATTACCACAAAAAAAAAAAAAAATATATATATATATATATATATATATATATATATATATATATATATATATATATATATATATATATATATATATATATATATATATATATATATATACATACATATATATATATACATATATACATATATATATACATATATACATATATACATACACACACACACACACACACACACACACACACACACACACACACACACACACACACACACACACTCACCTAAAGGATTATTAGGAACACCTGTTAAATTTTATCATTAATGCAATTATCCAATCAACTAATGAATGTCAGAATGGGAAAGAAAGGTGATTTTTAAGCCATTTTGAGCGTGGCATGGTTGTTGGTGCCAGACGGGACGGTCTGAGTATTTCACAATCTGCTCAGTTACTGGGATTTTCACGCACAACCATTTCTAGGGTTTACAAAGAATGGTGTGAAAAGGGAAAAACATCCAGTATGCGGCAGCCCTGTGGGCGAAAATGCCTTGTTGATGCTAGAGGTCAGAGGAGAATGGGCCGACTGATTCAAGCTGATAGAAGAGCAACTTTGACTGAAATAACCACTCGTTACAATCAAGGTATGCAGCAAAGCATTTGTGAAGCCACAACATGCACAACCTTGAGGCGGATGGGCTACAACAGCAGAAGACCCCACCGGTTACCACTCATCTCCACTACAAATAGGAAAAAGAGGCTACAATTTGCACAAGCTCCCCAAAATTGGACAGTTGAAGACTGGAAAAATGTTGCCTGGTCTGATGAGTCTCGATTTTTGTTGAGACATTCAGATGGTAGAGTCAGAATGAGAACATGGATCCATCATGCCTTGTTACCACTGTGCAGGCTGGTGGTGGTGGTGTAATGGTGTAGGGGATGTTTTCTTGGCACACTTTAGGCCCCTTAGTGCCAATTGGGCATCGTTTAAATGCCACGGCCTACCTGAGCATTGTTTCTGACCATGTCCATCCCTTTATGACCACCATGTACCCATTCTCTGATGGCTACTTCCAGCAGGATAATGCACCATGTCACAAAGCTCGAATCATTTCAAATTGGTTTCTTGAACATGACAATGAGTTCACTGTACTAAAATGGCCCCCGCAGTCACCAGATCTTAACCCAATAGAGCATCTTTGGGATGTGATGAAACGGGAGCTTCGTGCCCTGGATGTGCATCCCACAAATCTCCATCAACTGCAAGATGCTATCCTATCAATATGGGCCAACATTTCTAAAGAATGCTTTCTGCACCTTGTTGAATCAATGCCACGTAGAATTAAGGCAGTTCTGAAGGCGAAAGGGGGTCAAACACAATATTAGTATGGTGTTCCTAATAATCCTTTAGGTGAGTGTATATTGGATTGCTTAATTAATCGTCAAAATAGGTAACTAAAATAATAATTAGTGACAGCCCTAAACTTCTGCTAATGATTAATTGTCGCATTTTAACATAATAGTTACCAATGGTGCTGTAATGTTACAAATGGCAAGTATGGATATGTGTTAGTGCGCTGGTTCTCAAACCTGTCCTGGAGTACTACCACCAACCCTGCACATTTTGTATGTCTCCCTATGTCTGACACACCCATTTCGGGTCTTGCAGTCTCTACTAATAAGCTCATGAGTTGTATCAGGTGTGACAGATGAGGGAGACATACAAAATGTGCAGGACTGGTGGTACTCCAGGACAGGTTTCAGAACCACTGTATTAGTGGATACGTGTGGTGCGTTATTGACATTTATGACCCTAGACAGTTTTCTTTACATGTCTCATAGAGCTATCATGAGAACAGCAAAATGACAAACTCTAGGACTCTCGATTCTTTTGATTGCATAATTGAATTAATTAGTTACAAAGCAAGTGCATATTTACTTACTGGAAGCCAGGCTAAATGAATAAGCACTGTTATTGCAATCCTAAGGCCCCGTCCACACTGAGACGTGTTTAGCTGTATACGTTTATTTTGTATCGTATCAGCGTTTCGTCCACACGGATCCGCCGTTTTGGGAGCATGAAACCAATATTTTTTTTAAACCGGGTCCCAGAGTGGATAAATCTGAAAACGACACGCTTGCATTTTTGTGTGCACAGCCAATCCATATATTTTGTGAAACGGTGATGTCATCACACCACGTCCCGCGTGGGAAAGAGTAGAAAGGGATACAACTACGGGCACTGGGCATGCGCACATCAATATTGTGTCATTTAATTACTGTATTTGCATTATTGTAAGGGTAGGTTTGGGGTGTAGGCGTCAATAAAACACATCTGGTAAGTAGCAAATTTATTTTATTTTTGTTTTACTGTGAGATTTTGCCTCACTTCCTACCATTGCTGTACCCCTTCTAGCCACAACTCTTCTCCGTTTTTAGTGTGTTTCTGTGGCAGAATTACAGCGCCACATACTGGCCTGGCATGTATACTACATCGTTTTGAGTCGTTTTCATTGCTCTTGTGTATGCAGATATTTCTTGAAACGAGAAAAAAAAAAAGATTGGATAGGGAAAGCTCTGGCTTCGTGTGGACAGGGCCTAAATCACAGAACCCAAACTCAGTCATTGATCCCATTTCCAGCAATATGTTTGCCATTTAATACGTTTGAGCCATTTTAATATTTTCCATATTCATTAGTTTGCAGTACTCCAAATAAGCATGTGTAAATCTTGTATGAGCTTTGCAGTAGCAGTGTTACCTTCTAAACTGTAGTCTTTCTGCTCATTTATCTGAAATTCGATTGGCTGTTTCAGTGGAGTTCTCCATGTGCACTTGGACCCTGACAATACTTAACCTTTAAAAAAAAAAAAAGAACCTTGCAAAATATTTAAATGCATAAAACTTTAAATCGATGTTGGGAAAAGTCAGTCATATTCATTTGTCTTTTTTATATCGCAGGTTTCAGATTGCTGCTAACTTAAGCATGAAACGATATGCTTTGGTTTTTGGAGTCAACACTTTTATCGCACTCTTACTGCAGACGCTGCTTACTGTGATTGTAGTAGATTCTGCTGTACTGGGCCTGGACATTTTTCTACAGGTAAAGTACAACATGAATCCAGCTGAGTGTGTCATAATGGTTTTGGATCAGTAATGAAATCTGCTAATGTCCTTTGCGATATGCTGCTTTCCACAGTTTTTGATCTACGCGAGTTACTTTGCTGCAGTAGCAGTGATATTCTTCATTGCTGGGCTGTATAAACTGTTCAAAAGAAGGAGATCTGGAGGACAGAATGAATTGCACTCAACAGAGGTCGTTCCAGAGGCATGAAACGTCTCACATCAGCATCCATTAAGCACAAGGTTATGGAATGATCTCCTCTTCAACTAAATGCATAGGTCAAAACAATTAATGTGCAAACAAAAGCAGCATTTCCAAATAAGTCACACTTGAATGATCCAGCTTTATAGATTATATTAGCACTGATGATTATGATTCTAATTCCTGAATTCACAATTATACATTAAGAGGTCATTGTGGGTCATGGACTCTAGAACAAAATTACACCATTATGATGCCTTATATTGTAGTTGTAATGACACTTAAGAAACTATGTGGATGGTTCATAAACACCAGGTCCTTAATTTAAACATAATTGAAATGCACTTATTCAAGCTACTGTTATGCCAATACAATCACATGGATGTAAGCACTAGTATTAGTATTACTTGTGGAGCAGTGTTTTTCTTTGTCTTCACATTTTGTTGAAGCTGGCGCACAGACGTCTTTTTTGTCTTCCAGCTGTTGTTCGGAATATCTAGTAATCAATAGGTGCTTCTCAATCAAATTGATGCTTCCTCATTTCCTCACTCCTCCAGCCTGTGACCCGGAAACCAATCAAAGTTTGCCATCTTGAAGGTCATCTCAATTCTCTTAATTGCTCGTGAGGAACGAGGGGGTATGAGCAAGGGAGCACAGGTGTATCTATGTGGAAGGTTTTCTTGTCGAAAAATCTGACGCATGTATACATTCTCCTCCTTCACATCTGGCACAATTATTTTAATTTATGTTTTACCTTTGCAAACCTTACATCTCGCATATTTCAACAGGGAATCTTGTTTTATTAATATTATTTGGTGTTCAGTCGTCTAGTGCTGAACCCCTATTGTAATTGTTAAATTTTCCAAGGATCAGCATTCTTCCCTAAAACTGATCGGGCAGACCAAACCGTAAGTCGTAGATACTTGAGAGCTGGTAGTACTCACACCGCCTACAACGTCACCAAGGTTCGCCCTGATCGGCCTGACGGGAGCCCTACAGCGGTCAAAAGTACGAAAAAACTTAGAACTACTAAACCACTAGGCGTAGGCTCAATTTTCGGGCATTTTGGTTTTTTTTTTTTTGTGAAACCTACTTTTGCGAACTAGTCCTATGTTTTTGGCCCATTGGAATTAAAACAAGTGCAGAAATATTCTCTGAGAGTGAATATCAATATTTATTAAAAAATAGTTGAAATTTCGATTCACGATCGCTAATGGGAGCCAAAATGTTTGATATGGGCGGGGCCACTTTTACTAAAATGGCTATAACTTGTGAATGGAATGAGATTTTCACCAAACTCTGGACGTATGTGGGAAAAGATGCGACAATTGGCTACTTGGTTGTGCTATAACAGGAAAAAAAAAACCATGAAAATAGCTATAACCATCCAACTGCTTAAATTCTTTGTCCAAGGTGCCATGATAGCCTATGAGGACATTGGCATATCTCAAAAAACATGGCCGTCACAGGCAAATGATATTTGAGCACCTGTTAGAAAAGGTTATTGCCTGTATTGGCTGGAAAAGGTCTTTTTCATCCATTATCTAAGTAGTTACATGCTTGCTAAATAAAACAATATCTTTTTACACACTTGTGCTTAAAGGCCTTAACGTTTGAATCCAAATAATTGCTGCTCACAGCGAAATTCATTAATAAATATCTTAAATAACCAAACTTTAACAACATAAGGGCAGGTCCCTTGAATGCAGCTGATGACACTCGAGTGATCAAGAATATTCCAATTTGAGAAGATTTCATTTGATTCCTTTTCCTCTTATTTCATTGTATCATTCCCTTGCATCCTAAGGGGGGGTGGAGCTGAGACGCGAGGAAAGGAAGGGAGGATGCACAGATAGGCCTGTCACGATAACTACTTTTTGTTTCGCGATATATCGTCCCAGAAATAATTGATAAACGATATTATTGTCATTTTAAGACTATTTTATGCCTCTGAATATATAATTGTAATATAACAGCATAATAATGCAAGTAGACCTACACCCTTTCAAATGACAACCTTTTAATTCTTTAGATCATGAAAATTAAGGGTAAAAATGGATTATCCTAAATAAAAAAAAAAATTGAATAAATAGTAAATAAACATTTTCCCTTGTGAAACGGCTTTAACACTCTTCATTCATATGTGCACCGGAACAGGGGATTGCGGCTTTGAAATCGAGTCCATTTGGGCTTATTCTTCCAAACTGTCAGTAGTTGTCAGGAAAACACTATAACGCCTCAAATGGCGCCTTTTTTCACATGTCGATAAATGCTCTGTGTATGAAGGAACTGCCCGAGAACCACTTTGACAG
The DNA here is from genome assembly GCA_018749465.1 of Paracanthobrama guichenoti. Lineage (NCBI taxonomy): Eukaryota > Metazoa > Chordata > Actinopteri > Cypriniformes > Gobionidae > Paracanthobrama > Paracanthobrama guichenoti. Next base: position 14,563,382 of record CM031948.1, on the reverse strand, counting down.
CACAATCGAGCAAGATGACAGCACAATCGAGTAAAATGTTGGTGACATTCATTATCATGTAAACATAATGACCGATATATTGCATCACAAAAAATTATTGAGGTCATGTACATATATTGTGCAATATATCGATATATTGATTATTGCGACAGTCCTATGCACAGATTAAAAAGAAGCACCCATAGCCTTATTGATTCAGAACAACAGCATGATTGTAAGTGTGAAATTGCTTTTATAAAGAAAGAGAGATGTAGTATTTTAGACACTGTATTGCTGGATATTTTCACTCTGTCAAAGAATATGGGTCCAAACGAAACCACAGCAGAATCAACTGTCGCACATCTTTGTGAAACACATTGGTGGGGTTTTGTTCTTGACTGAACCAGTGTTTTTGAAAAGATAGCATGAGCCAATGACTGTTGTATAATGTTGCATTGTGTCCCGTTGGTCTTAAATTATGTTTCTCCATACAAAAACTACAGATGTTTTGTTAAACATCCCATCTGTTTTATTTAACAAATGATTTGTTTAAATGCACTTCTTCGTTTACAGGTTAAGGGGAGCATGTCTGTGTTTATTGAACACTGCTCTTACTGTCCTGGATGTATCACGTTACGCACAACAGAAGGAAAAGCTATTTTGTAATTGCTTGGTACAAAAAGATTTACAAGTACAAAAGGCAGAATAATAAGATTCAGTATTATGAACATTTCAAATATTTACAATATTTATTTAGCTACACTACATGTGAAGGTGCAATGCACCATCTATTGTACCTTATTGGCAAATATCTATAAATCCTTATCTATGGTCAAGCTTTAACCACTTCAGCTCTGCAGCATATTTTGAATGATTATGATGATGCAATATTGGACCCACAGGTAGGGCACAGAGTTGAATTGGTTGAAAAATTATACAGTAGAAAGCTTTTCTTAGAAAAATGCAGTGCACAAGTTACATGCAGTAAGACTGTCATTTAGAAATATTTTCTTACATATACGGCTGCCTTTTAAAAATAACATGTAAATGTATTTTTACAGCAATAACGTATTATTGTCCTGATAGATTATATAAATGAAGTCCTGATTGTGCCAACATCGTAACTAATTTTTTTTTTTTTTTTTTTTTTTTTTTTTTTTTTTGTCTGTTTATTTAATCTTTCTGGCAATATTTCAGTCTTGTTGTAAAGGATTGTGACAATTTGAGACCAAAACAGGGTTGTGTGAAGTATAGAAGTCCTTTTAAAGTATATTTATTATAATGTAAGGTCATTTGTTTTTTGGTGTTGCGTGCTCTATGATGTTGGATACTGAATAAGTATGATTGATCTTCTGTAGTGCTGCTCGTTTTTACTTTTCTTTTTTTAATACAAGTTTTGTTCTGTAGACTGTTTCTAAAGTGAAATAAAGAGAACCTGATTACTGCTGACACTTTGTGGATCTGTGCATTTCTTTTGGTATGAAATATTTCAGGTTTGTACAAATTGTACATTTTAATGTTGTGTTTTACATTGCATAACTGCATATACATAACACATTTAACATTTAGCCTTTTAAAATATTAATTTTAAATCACCCATGTCATTAGACAATTTATGAAAAATGTTTATTTACAAAATGTCTTAGTAAATTCTCAGATTGGCCAGTTTGAACTGTGTCATCGCGAAACATCGTAACATTTTAATGACAATGTGAAAGAAGTTTGTTTGAAATCTGTGCAAATTTATTTTAAAAAATTACAAGCCTCGGGTCTTTTGAGTGTGACGCTACAAGCTTGGCACACCTATTTTTGGGCAGTTTCTCCCATTCTTCTTTGCAGGACCTCTCAAGCTCCATCAGGTTGGATGGGGAGTGCCGATGCACAGCCATTTTCAGATCTCTCCAGAGATGTTCAATCGGGTTCAAGTCTGGGCTCTGGCTGGGCCACTCAAGGACATTCACAGAGTTATCCCGTAGCCCCTCCTTTGTTATCTTCGCTGTGTGCTTAGGGTCGTTGTCCTGTTGGAAGATGAACCTTCACCCCAGTCTGAGGTCCAGAGCGCTCTGAAGCAGGTTCATCAAGGATGTCTCTGTACATTGCTGCATTCATCTTTCCCTTGATCCTGACTAGTCTCCCAGTTCCAGCCGCTGAAAAACATTCCCACAGCATGATGTTGCCACCACCATGTTTCACTGTAGGGATGGTATTGGCCAGGGGATGAGTGGTGCCTGGTTTCCTCCAAACATGACGTTTGCCATTCAGGCTAAAGAGTTCAATCTTTGCTTCATCAGACCAGAGAATTCTGTTTCTCATGGTCTGAGTCCTTCAGATGCCTTTTGGCAAACTCCAGGTGGGCTGTCATGTGCCTTTTACTGATGGGTGGCTTCCATCTGGCCACTCTACCATACAGGCCTGATTGGTGGAATGCTGCAGAGATGGTTGTTCTTCTGGAAGGTTCTCCTTTCTCCACAGAGAAACGCTGGAGCTCTGTCAGAGTGACCATCGTGTTCTTGGTCACCACCCTGACTAACGCCCTTCTCCCCCGATCGCTCAGTTTGGCCTGGCAGGCCAGATCTAGGAAGAGTCCTGGAGGTTCCAAACTTCTTCCACTTACGGATGATGGAGGCCATTGTGCTCATTGGAACCTTCAATGCTGCAGAAATTTTTCTGTACCCCAGATCTGTGCCTCAATACAATCCTGTCTCAGAGGTCTACAGACAATTCCTTGGACTTGGTTTGTGCTCTGACATGCACTGTTAACTGTGGGACCTTATATAGACAGGTGTGTGTGCCTTTCCAAATCATGTCCAATCACGTCCAATGTTTTGAGTGTCATGGCCAAGGCTGTGAATACTTATGTGCATGTGTTTTTTTTTTTGTTTGTTTGTTTTTCTTTTAATTTGCAAAGATTTCAAACAAACTTCTTTCATGTTGTCATTATGGGGTATTATTTGAGGAAAAAAATTATGAATTTAATCCATTTTGGAATAATGCTGTAACAACAAAATGTGGAAAAATCAAAGTGCTGTGAATACTTTCCAGATGCACTGTATTGACAGAAATGCAATATTATATACATAACTGTTTTCAGTGGTGTATAGAGACCTTACATAATGAACCTCTATGTTTTTATTACCTTAGAATGAGCCATTTCTATCTCCATACACCGCGGGTGAAGTCACCATTTTGCGCCGCCATGTTTCTACAGTATCAAATCACCTTTATTTATATAGCGCTTTTAACAAGTCCAATTGTTTCAAAGCAGCTTCACATTGTTAACAGGAAAATAATGCAACAGAATTTGTACAGCCGTTCCGGAGAAACTGTGATGTTATCCAGCTAATTTCAAGTATCATATAGTGTCAATGCGGGCAGATCGGTAATATAGATGAAATTTAGGTGTCCCCAACTGAGCAAGCCAAAAGCCAGAGGCAACGGTGGCAAGGAACCAAAACAAAAAGTCGGGGTGCCAGTTCTCCTCTGGCCGACGAATAAACAGTGTATGATTATAATTCTGGCAACATTGCAGGTTTTAATTCATATTAGGTAAATAGATATTCGTAAGATTACTCGAAAGATTGTCATCACGCCGAAGACGGGTTTAATGAGGATGTCGTGTCGATGCAGCATTTACGGGGGGAGTTTATTTGACACACTCTCTGCAGACATTTCAGGGATGCGTTGGTCATGTCCAGGCGCTGGTCCACCATCTGATCTGGATACGGCCCGGATCCGGCTGACTGCAGTAAACCTCGGGATAAACAGAGAGACTAACATTAGCGTAGATGCCATTCTTCTTATGATGTAACGAGTACATCAGGTGTTATGGGAAGTGTTCCCGGTTCCGGCTGACCTAGTTAATGCAGCCTAACAATCATTTACTGATTTGAATAATAAAAATTGATAATGTTTTATGTGTAAGCCATAGTAAAGAGATGCGTTTTTAGTCTAGATTTAAACTGACAGAGTGTGTCTGCTTCCCGAACAATGCTAGGAAGACTGTTCCAGAGTTTAGGCGCTAAATAGGAAAGGATCGACCGCCTGCAGTTGATTTTGATATTCTAGGTATTATCAACTGGCCAGAGTTTTGAGACCGCAATAGATGTGATGGAGTATAATGCGTTAAGAGTTCGCTCAAGTACTGGGAGCTAAACCATTTAGTGCTTTGTAAGTAATAAGCAAGATTTTAAAATTTATACGATGTTTAATAGGAGCCAGTGCAGTGTTGACAGAACCGGGCTAATATGGTCATACTTCCTTGTTCTAGTAAGAGCTCGAGCTGCTGCATTTTGGACCAGCTGGAGTTTGTTTATTAAGCGAGCAGGGCAACCACCCAGTAAAGCATTACAGTAATCTAGCCTTGAGGTCATGAACACATGAATTAACTGTTCAGCATTTTGCATCGAAAGGATGTGCCGTAATTTAGATATATTTTTAAGATGGTAGAATGCAGTTTTACAGATGTTAGAAACGTGGCTTTCAAATGAAAGATTGGTATCAAAGATCACACCCAGGTTCCTAACTGACGACGAGGACTTGACAGAGCAGCCATCGAGTGTTAGTATTCTAGGTTACTACTTGCAGAGCTTTTTTGTCCAATAATTAAAAATTCATTTTTTTCTGAATTAAGTTGCAGGAAATTACTAGACATCCAATGTTTTATATCAGCTATGCATTCCGTTAATCTTGTGAATTGGTAAGTTTCGTCAGGGCATGAAGAAATATAGAGCTGAGTATCGTCAGCATAACAATGAAAACTAACACCATGCTTCCTAACGATATCTCCCAGTGGTAGCATGTACAGGGTGAAGAGCAACGGTCCTAGCACTGAGCCCTGCGGTACTCCATACTGAACTTGTGATCGGTGTGACATCTTTTCATTTACTGCTACAAACTGATAACAGTCAGATAAGTATGATTTAAGCCATGCCAATGCAGTTCCACTAATGCCAACATAATTTTCGAGTCTATTCAAAAGAATGTTGTGGTCGATAGTATCGAATGCAGTGCTAAGATCGAGTAATACTAATAGAGAGATACAACCACGATCGGATGATAAGAGTAAATCATTTGTAACTCTGATGAGAGCAATCTCAGTACTATGATACAGTCTAAATCCTGACTGGAAATCCTCACAGATACCATTTCTTTCTAAAAAGGAACATAACTGTGAAGACACTGCCTTTTCCAGTATTTTTGACAGGAAGGGTAGATTTGAGATCGGCCTATAATTGACTAATTCTGTAGGATCAAGTTGAGGTTTTTTAATAAGTGGTTTGATAATAGCCAACTTAAAAGTTTTCGGTACATATCCTAATAACAAAGATGAGTTGATATTAAGAAGAGGATCTATGACCTCTGGTAGCATCTCTTTTAATAGCCTAGTCGGTATAGGGTCGAGCATACATGTTGTTGATTTAGATGATTTAACGAGTTTAGCCAATTCTTCCTCTCCTATAGCAGTGAATGAATGTCATTTTTTCTCAGTGACACAACAATGCTCTGTCTCATGTGACACTGTAGTAGACGGCTGCATGGTTATCATTTTCTTCCTAATATTATCGATCTTACACGTAAAGAAGTTCATAAAGTCATTACTGCTGTGCTGTTTACAACCATCAGAAGTAGAAGCTTTATTTTTGGTTAACTTAGCCACTGTATCAAATAAATACCTAGGGTTGTGTTTGTTTTCTTCTAAGAGAGTCGAGAAATAAGCAGATCTAGCAGTTTTTATGGCCTTTCTGTATGCGATCATGCTCTCTTTCCATGAATTACGAAAAACCTCTAATTTTGTTTTCTTCCAGCTGCGCTCCATTTTTCTGGCTGCTGTTTTAAGGGCCCGGGTGTGCTCGCAGTAGCCCTAAACGGACAAACTGAATAAGTATGATTGATCTTCTGTAGTGCTGCTCTTTTTTAACTTTTCTTTTAATACAAGTTTTGTTCTGTTGAGGATTTCTAAAATTATAAAATAAAGAGAACCTGATCACTGCTGACATTTTGTGGATCTGTGCATTTCTTTCGGTATGAAATATTTCAGGTTTGTACAAATTATACATTTTAATCTTGTGGTTTACATTGCATAACTGCATATACATATACTAATAACGCATTTAACATCTAGCCTTTAAAAAAATTATTAATTTTAAATCACCCATGTCATTAGACAATTTATGAAAAATGTTCAATTACAAAATGTCTTCATGACTACAAAAGTTACAAGCATATTTTACTACACTACCCCAGAATACCCAATAGAGGGCAGTAGAGAAATTCCAGATAAAAGCACAAACAAAATGTTCCCAAAAAATGTGTATAGTAGTACAGTAGGACTACAAAATATGTATATAATTAATTGTGGAACAAAATACACAAACAAATAACGCTGATTATTAATATTTATTGTTAATTCATAAATGTATAACGAAAAGACTGCATACACACATGCAAATACATTCAAGTAGTAAAGTCAGAATCAAAAACATTTTAAAACATTAACAGCACTTTAAGCCAATCTAAATATCAGCTTCCACAAAACAGTAGATGAGGTGTTCATTGTACTGTTTAGTAAGAAAACTGCAAAGGCAAAGTTTTCTGACATTTGAAACTATTCACACTTTTCTCTGTAGGGAGTGCACAGGCTCAAAGACATCTCTCTCTGTTCTTAATAACCGTAACCACGGTGATAGCCCTCATGGTAACCATCATGGTGACCGTAGTCATCGTCTGGGCAACGCATGCCGAGAGACTGCTGGATGGCCATCTCCTGCCTGCGAAGCTGCATGGAGTCGACCAGCTCATAAATGATTGACATGGACCACATAGGGGAGGGGTACCAGGATTTCACATTGCCGTCTTTCCCAACAAGCAACATGGAGAAATACTCTTGGCTGATCTGGAAGTAGTTTCTGATGTCCTGCACCAGCAAGGCAGACAGGTCCTCGCGGTCCACTGATGCACTTCCTGCAACACAAACCATAGTTTCCTCAGTTTTCTGAATAATAAAACAGTATTACACCAAGTTCACTTTCAGCAATAAAAGTGAGCGAGTTTTGTTCACTGCGAAACAAGTCGCTAATCTTCTCACCATTTATGGGATAGAGCTCCAGGACTCCACTCATGTCATCCAAGGTTTTTCCAATAATTTTCAGTACAGATATATGACGCAGCCCTGTGAATGAATGAAAATGTAGACTAGAGACATAAACAACAAAAATGTACTCATACTATACACTGGATTCAACTGAGAATTTTTACAGAGATGTTCTCTGAAACATGCATGTGATTTGCATTAAAGATGTCTGTTGTTGTTTTTTGTTCTAAAACGGGCCTTCATTTATGAGGGCATCAATCAAGCTGTCATGCCCCAGAGAGGAAGTGGTCTCTGTTGGATCGCTATGCATGACTCAAACACCCACAGGTCCTCCTGGATTGTAAGGAATGCAGAGAAAGATTCTTAACAATGTTCCTACTTCCAGAACAGCTAAAAAAACGAGCTGTAAATGGACTGCGTCATCCTATTTTTATTAGTGCCATTCCTCAGAGCCATTTGTAATTGAGGGTTCTTCTGTAGATGAGAGCTGGTTCCAATTAAAAGACAAGTACCAATAGCATTTTTTGTAAGTTTCTATAAGCGGGAAGCTCTCTGGAGAATCCTCTGGCATTGAACTTGATGATTTCCTAGTGCAAATAGTTTTTTATATTAGTTGTCAGTTAAATTGGAATTATGGGGTTGTTTGAAGGTCAGACATCCAGATAGTGTAGAATGCACCTAAGTCATGCATTTTTGATTGGAACGTCCAAACAAATTCCAGCTGTTGACATTATCGCATAAGGTGTTGACCGGACCAGACCACAAAATTTGTTTACAAATGCTTAACGTGGTATTCCAGAAAACAATAAGTGTCTATTTTCCTGTTACATAAACAAGTGAGAGTGATGTTGATAGAGCAAAGCTCTTAGAGCTTTCTGTTTACATTTTACAAAAAGTACTAATAGTGATAGTTTGAGTGCAGTGTCATATAGTCTCGACTTTCTTATTTTTCCTTAACCTAATACATTCTCAGATTGTCTGGTTTTACGCAACTGTGTCATGAACATTTCTGTCCATCTGAAAATTAAAATGATCCCACAAACTTTTAAAGGTGCAGTGTGTAATATTTATGAGGATCTATTTACAGAAATGCAATATTATATGCATAACTATGTTTTCAGTGGTGTATAGAGACCTTACATAATGAACCGTTATGTTTTTATTACCTTAGAATTAGCCATTTCTATCTACATACACCGCGGGTCCCCTAACAGTGAAGTCACCATTTTGCGCCGCCATGTTTCTAAAGTAGCCCTAAACGGACAAACTGCTCAACAGAGCGCTAGCTACTCTCTGCTGTCTCAGACGACAACATATTTGTCCTGTGTCGGCCACCGTAGCTTCTCTATGTGCTTCGAAAGGGAGGGGTGAGCGGTTGCAATTCACAACCTCACCGCTAGATGCCGCTAAAATTCACACAGTGCAGCTTTAAAGGATGTTTAGTGTCTTATTAGAAATGCTACAAATCACTTTATAGTGTATGTTGTCTGAACTATGACCGTTAAGGTCTTTTACATTATAGGTTACATATAATAGCACAGGGTTTCTCAAATCAGGGGTTTTGTGAGGGAACTGCAAGGGGGTTTGTGAGCTGATGAAAAACTAATAATTAATTAAATTGAATGTAAAATTTAAATAAATAGTCAAAATAAAATAGAAATCATGAAATAGCTTAGTGTGAATATCAAATCAAAGGCTGTGTTTAATTAAATAAGCATAGTCTGTTGCGTTGCATGTTTTAGAGTGAAGAGCGCCACTGTTTTGTACATATCTTTGGACTGCATTTATATAGTGCTTTCAACAGACCCATGGCCATCCAAAGCGCTTTACATATTGCCTCACATTCACCCATTCACACACTCATTCATACACCGATGGCGGTGTCAGCCATGCAAGGCGCCATCCAGCTCGTCGGGACCAGGGGTTAGGTGTCTTGCTCATCGACACCTCGACACTTAGTCAGGTGGAATCCAGTTTGTAGACAACCTACATGAACCACTGAGCCACTGCCGCCCTTCTTTGTCATGTGTCATACAATCACATGTCGTGTTTCAGTGTCTCAAAGCGGTTTGGTTCCGTTTAATGTGCATTTTGGGGAATGGAAATAGAAATAAAGTTTGAGGATTTGAAATGTTAAAAGCTTGAGGGTTTGAATGTTTGAAAGTGAAACATTTTACACCGTGTCTACACCGAACGCAAACGGCGCAATGCGACGTGACAAAAGACAATATAACCCATTATAATCAGTGATGTTGTCTACACTGGATGCGGCGCGGTGCAACATGACATGACAAATCCCCGACAGTAAACTGATGCCTCGTTTTATTTATGACGTACCCCAAGCACTCGCGATACTTCTCATATGAAGGCCAAATGGATTTGCAATGGTCGCTTTGTCGAGTGTAGACAAATTCTTGCTGTTGCAGCGCGACGTGACGCAACACTGTGTAGTCACCGTGTAAGACATTTAAATATTGGTATAACTTGTTATGGGTCTCTGTGTCAGTTTCTGTTTTGGGTAGGTTTGTCAAGTGTTTTTGTTCAGTTTCCTGTGTTTCAGTTTGTTACCATAGTTTCTCTTTGATTTGATTATCATGTTCACCTGTTATTCATTTAGTTGATTAGTTTGCCTGGTGTATTAAACCTTGGCGGGGGTGTGTTTCAATCAGCTCCCTAGTTGTCAGGGCACTGATCAGGGAATCAGGGCTGACTCAATCCGCTCCCTAGCTTGTGAATCAGTATATCGTGTGCATGAATTCGGGCACTGGTAAGGACAGTAATGGACCCTGGCTCACTACACATTGGGACACTGATGACTCTATTTCCGACTTCATGACAACATTCTCATTATACATCACTACTGGTATATGAACAACACAGCAGAACTGATATCTTTCTGACGTTACTTGTAATGTTATCTAAAGTACATTATGATAAATACTTTGCTTTTAAATACGTGCAACATTTCAGCCATAAATAAATTACAGTGACCATTGACGCTCCCAGGTTTTCGCGGTGCACTGTGGGACTTTTTAGGGAGCAAACGTTTCAGTGCACTGGAAAGATTCTGCGATTGAGTCAGCCCTTAAAATGGCCGACTCCCTGATCAGTGTCCTGACTACTGAACTAAGGAGCTGATTGAGACTGTCTTTGTTAGTTACATTGGTTGGTCTGTTCCTGTGTTTTTGAAGATATTGCCTGCATTTTGTTTCTTTTCAGTTTTTGAAATAAAATTAACTTCCGCGACTGAATCCTGCACTTTTTTTTCATTATTTGTAACCACATACTGACACTAACATTAATTAAAAATAATAACATTATTTTTATAATGATCAAATATAATTTTTTTATTTAATTACAACTGTAATTTACAGCAGTAATATTTATGTCTTCATTTTTATAATTTTATAATTAAAACTACTACTACTACTAATAATAATAATATTAATACCCCAAAAAAGGTTGCTCAGGTTGAACAAAGTTGTTCAGCAGCAACAATATGGGATGTTTTCATATCACTATTAAAATTGCCATATATGACAAAATAATTGCAATATAACTGTTTGGCAAAGTTGTGCAGCCCATATATATCATTATATATATATATACAATTTTAATTTAAAAACAGTAAAAAATAATTTTTTATAATTTGACCATTAAACAACATCAGAAAACCGTGAAAATGTGAATGTGAACAAAAAAAAAAAAAAAACATTTTAGTAAACATTTTACGTCTAATATTAATGGCGAGTTCAGACTGCATGATTTTAACCCCGATTTTGACTCGCCAACAGGTTTTGCGAAATCGCCAGCAAATGTCCGAAATCATAGGCAAATAGGTGCTTGTGCACACGAGTGACAATCACGCACGCAGTGTGAATTACCAAAGACGCGATCTGAGAGAATCGCAGACGAGTCGCCGACGCCCGTGAGATATTTGGCATGCTAAATATCTGGACCTGTCGGCGATTCAAAATCCTGCTGTGTGAAATGAGTTCTGACTGAAAACTACATCGGCGATGACCTACAGCCAAAGACAGAGCAACATAAAGGGCAGCGGGAAGTTTGAGGAGGACTTATAGACCAGAATATCAGTGTTTATTAGATATATTTACAATTATATCAAACAGAAACAAAGCACAAACATTTGCTTGACCAGACGCAAACAGCAGCACATTGCAAAATGATTTATTTACCTCCAACTCTCTTTGCAGAACACACAATCCTTGCTCCCTTTGTCTCCCCAACCATTTCCCCCTCCACAACCTTTTCTCTTTTTCTCCTTTTCGATGCAAATCAGCGCACAGGCAATCTAAAGCTTGGATCTAAAGTTTCTTGTCGGCTATCTTTTTTAAAGGGGGCATATCACACACAGTTTATGCCAATCTCATGTTAATCTTGAGTTCCTATAGAGTAGTATTGCATCCTTCATATCTCTGAAGAGTCTTTAGTTTTATCATATTTATAAAAGACAGATGCACTGTACCAAGTCTTTCCGAATAAAATATCGTGTGGGGGCGGAGCTAAAGAGTCACAAGCTATACGTTCATATTGATTACTTGATGTGCACTTACGCGGCGATAGCCAACAACACACACATTGGAAGCAGTTTTACTCACCGCCTGCGGTTCCAAAGCATGACCGTGAACCTTTATCGTTGGGACCGCTCCATCTTTCAGCATTAGACGATCAGCAAATCCGGAATTGAACTGGGCCTTGTTTATAAAACAATCATTGCCCGAAATGCAGGGAACAAACAAAAACACTTGCGCAACTACGTTGCTGCTCCGGAAAAACTGCTCCTTCCACTGTCCCCTTAACGCTGAGTTCTTTGGGAAGCTGAACAGGGTTGTCTTGCCTTGACAACCAAAAACACACTTCTTTGGTGACATTGTTAATTCGTGAAGACCTGTGACCTGTACAGCGCAGCTGACGACTTCCCTAAGGGTGAGCAAAGTGCGTCAATAGGCGTGCTTTTGCTCTCTCACTCTGGTCGACGTGAGCGCATGTGCCCTTCAAGGAAGAAGTGCCCATACAAGGAAATTCCACCCTTGTTTACGTCACATAGGCCCATACTCAAAAAAAACTTTCAGAAACTTGTGAGAAACCAGGAGTATTTTTGGCACAGAAATACTCCATCAAACATCCAACTTATTTTTTGAAACTTTGGCCATGTTTAGCATGAGAATCCAACTCTTTAACAGTGTAAAAAACTCAGAATGCATGAAAATAGCATTATTACCCCCCCTTTAATAAATCCAGTCTCGCGCGAGAACTCCGGTCTGACGCACACGTGATCTCGCGTTGTTTGCTTGTCACATCTCGCGTGTTTGGTTGTGAAAACGTAGTTTGCGGACGAGAGTTGTCGGCGAATCTTCCTCTTCAAAAGTCATGCATTGTGAAACCCCCTGTCGCCTATTCATTGTGCAGTGAACACAGGAGCAACTGAATGATACCCCAGATAGTTATGCAGTGTGAAAAGAACTGCGATCTGACTACTTTGAAAATAGTGCAGTCTGAACTCGGCATAATATTTTTGAACCCCTGTAATAGTATATAACCAACACCAGTGTTTCTCAACTCCAGTGCTGGGGACCCACTTACCAGAATGTTTTAGACATCTCACTCATTAACCTCATCTTAGGGTACGTTTACATGACAACTATGTACTAAAAAATGTAAAAAAGGATCCCCGTTCACACGGATCCGCAAAAACGCTGTATTATGCATGACAGGCCAGTAGTTGGCGATGTCATTTGGTAAAGAAACATTGCGCACCTATAGACTGAACACATAATACGCATGCGCGTGACTTCACCGTTTTCTCAAATTTGCGTTTTTGTAGTTTACACGGAGACGATAACAGTAAAATTGCACTTAGAAATCGTTTTCAAAAGTTTGTATTTTTTACAAAGTCATAGCACATAAAAAGTATTCTGTTTCTAGTTGAAAATGGTGTTGTGTAAACAGCCTCTAAGGCCTCATAGAGGCCGCATTTACACTGCAGGTCTTGATGCACAATTCCGATTTGGTGACTATATCCGATTTTTTTGGCGACCCGCTTACATCACCTTTTAAAAGCGACCCGTATCATTTACACTATACACTGGTGAAACAAGTTCTGACGTCCCAAGACGTTCTGACCCGGAAAAGGAAGTAAGATGGCATGATATGCAATGGACGCAATGAGCCTAATGGCCCACTTCATGTGCACTTTCGGTCTTGTGGACTTACAATGGCCACTGTGTGCGCAAGACCACAAGACCTCAGAGTGTCCCATTTGTCATTTTAGGTCTCAGAAGGGACCCCTTCGAGGTCGATATGCACCCTCGATGTGCACTTCTGCCGAGCCCGCACTGGTGCGGGTTACGCAGCGGACTTCTTGCCGCCAGTCAAAGCGGCATTACGTCGTGAAAGTGCAGACTCAGAGGAAAACTGTGAGGGTTTAGGGTGCCACTTGGGAAAGGGCCTATTATTCAATGTTTTGCTTTCTTTAAATCTTTAAAGGTCAGCAAAACGTTGCTCTCATAAGACAGAGAAAAAAGAGGAGAGCCCTTAATGCATGTGATCGCAGTTCATGTCCATCTGAGTCATTCGCCTCCGTCCCTTTTTCAATGACGTACGACTCGCATTTACTGGGGAATATCCGATTTGAGAGCTTATATGGCAGACGCAAATGCACGTATCCGAATCATTACCACATATGAGTGAATCGAAATTCATGCGTTTTTTTCCTGCTCACACGTTCACATGTCATATTCGATCTGTGCCACATGAGAGGGAAAAATCTGAATTGGGTCACTTGAACCATGCAGTGTAAATGGGGCCTTACTCTGCATTGGACATAGTCACCAAAAATCAGATATAGTCACCAAATCGGAATTGTGCATCAAGACCTGCAGTGTAAATGCGGCCTTAGTGTGTTGAACAGGGATACGGGAGGTGGGTGCTGAAGACTGGAGTAGAAAAACACTGTCCTAGATTCATTTGACTCATTTTGCATATTTCTGGATTCGTCTATAGCATTTTGTAGACTATTGTAATAGCGCTAGTAGTACGTTCACATTTAAAAGTGCATGTTTATTTCACAGTGGAAGTGAAATTAAATGACCTCACCCAAATTACAAGCTTGGCTATTCATGACGTAGAGTTGTTGCTGATAGGCCCATTCTTCATCACTAGGGGTGGATATTAAAAACAGTCTCCGCCTCCAACGGAATCTTAAGAGACAATGACACGAGAAAGCGTGCAGATGAGCATATTCCTTAGGTTAATGCATTATATAAAAGATAAAGTCAGTCACTGAAATTGGTTATTTCGAACCTAGATAGGAAGTCCTCTAGAGATCTTGATTTGTCTTCTTTCTTGCACATAACCTCAAGTTTCCTCTGCTGTTCTATCTCTTTAATGCGAGTTGACAATGTGTCAATGTAGTCAAACACTGCTTTCATAACAATTGGGACTTCATATCGCTGCTGTGGAAACAAGGAATGCATCATTTTGTGTTATAAAATTAGGTCATAAATGATTACATCTACATCTCATATACACTGACAAAAGTTTTTTCACGACACACCTTGACTTTCATGTCAAAGTCAGTCAGGACCATGCTGAAATCATTATAAATCATCCCAAAATGCTTCCGAAATGCTGTGATGAGGTCCTGGTTGATGAGATCACTGTCCGGCAGTCCTCGTAAGGGCTTATCCTGTTCTGTAAAAAAACAAAACAAAAAAAAAAACAATGAGGACATTGCATTATGTTACAAACAAACAAAGACCGTAAGCAGCACTGACCTGTCTGGTAGTGTTCAATCTTCATAGTACTGTTTGTGAGCGGCCCAAAGATGCTGATGATGGAAATTTTACGCAGGGCCATATCACACACTTGCTCCAGGTACTCATCCCTCTGTTCGCTGTACATATGATTCTGCTCATCTGGAGACGTTAATACCTGCAGACAAAGACACCCAACATTTTTAGACATCGTTTCAATGCTTTTATGAACCAAAATACTTGTGAATTTTATGGAACATAATGGACTTTTTCAAATGAGCAAATAACACAACTCCATCATCACTCTTAAAAAAATGTTTTAAAGGGATAGTTCACTCAAAAATGAAAACTACCCCATGGTTTTCTCACCCTCCAGCCATCCTGGATGTGTATGACATTCTTCTTTCAGACGAAAACAATCTGAGTTATATTAAAAAATGTCCTGGCTAATCCAAGCTTTATAAAGGCAGTAAATGGCAGCCCAAAATTTGAAGCCCAGAAAGGTGCATCCATTCATTATAAAAGTAATCCACACGGCTCCAGGGGGTTAATAAAGGCATTTTAAAGCGAATCAATGGGTTTGTGTAAGAAAAATATCCATATTTAACATGTTATCTAGCTCCCGCCAGACCGCCTTCTGTATTCAATTTACGAAAGCCATGTGGATTACTTTTATAATGGATAGATGCACATTTTTGGGCTTCAAATTTTGGGCTGCCATTCACTGCCATTATAATGCTTAGATTAGCCAGGATATTTTTTAATATAGCTCCGATTGTATTCGTCTGAAAGAAGAATGTCATATACATTATATATTAATTTTCTCATCTTTAATATTCATTTAAAAAATTTATAAAAAAAAATCTACAAAAAAAAACAAATTGCAATAATAGCTAAAAATTATATATTACATATTTATATAGCTATCTGACGAGTTTTAAAAGTTGATAAGCAGAATTCCATGTCACCAAATGTCAGAAAAAGTTGACCCATTGACCCTGACCCATTGGGCATGTGACAGTTTCGACAACTGGCCCGAAACTCTCTCACACTAGCCCCAGGCCAACGGGCCATCCTTATTGTTGAGCCCTGAGCTATATCTCTATGTAACTGTTTCCATGTGTCTCACAGATACAATACGTACTATGAGCCGTCGTCTTCTCTGAAAGTAACTCAAAAAAGTTTCTAACGATTTCTTGGGATTCGTTGCCTGGTCCACAACTGCCCTTCCTTCAAAGACATTTGGTTTTCGCACAGCGTTTTTTATTTGAACACTGACATTTGACACTTTTTGTCCTTTTTTCCCTGCAGATATCTTCTTTAAAGGCTTTTCAGGTCTATCCAACTTCTTCCTCCGGTCAGCACTGTCAGCTTTAGTTTTCCTCTTCTGAGTGGTAATAAGTTCTGTCTCTGGTTTATTAGCAGTGGCCCTCTGTGTGTCTCGTTCTCTTGTGTGCTGACTAAGCTTTTCACTCCATCCATGTTTTACCACAGGCAGTTTGCCCTTCTGTGTGGATGCTTGTGTTGGTGAGATTGCAGTTGAAATCTTTTGCGTGTGGTCTAAGTGTTTTCCTTTATGTTGTTTGTAGAAGTTAGAGGTAACAGAGAGACGAGTAGCTGTGTCCCTGTGTACCTGCTCAGAGGTATTGGGCACAGCTGTGGTCCAGGGTACAGTTGTGTGTGGATGCGTTTGAAACACTGTGGAGGTTACATTTGTGGTAATAGTAGTTGTTGTTGAGGGTAAAATGGTGGTATTAGGTGCCGCTGTGGTTGTTATAGTAGTTGTAGTTGGAGGTGTGGTTGTAGTTTTCAAGGTAGTCGTTGTTGTAAGTTTTTTGGTTTTAGTTATTGTAGAGGTACTAATGGTAGTTGATATTTGTGCCCGAGTTATCTGGGTGGGCTGAGGGACTGGTCTCACTCTGTGTCGCCCTGTCGTGTTCACCTGTGGCTGCAATCCACCTGCATTTGAGCCAACAGACTGCACTTCCTGGCCCTCAACTCCAGCGGTCTTGCACTTTTGCACAAAGCCCTTTTGCCTGGCCTTCTCCAGTCTACGCATAGGAGTCTGGTCTATCGCTTCATAAATTGCCTCCAGCTGAACAGGGTATGGGTATCTTTCTGCTACCTGAAGGGTCTTTCTTAGCAGCACCATCCCAAACTTACCATCCTCCAACTTCAGGAAGCCCATCAGTCTGGGCACCAGGGCTGGATCCAATGACTCCTCCACCAGAGATCCCTGATTGCTAACATGCCTCACCTTGCCTCCCATCTTCCCCTTTTCATGGAACATTATAATCTGCTGCATGTGTCTGTCCGCCATTTCACAGTACACGTCCGGCTTGAGCAAGTTCATCATTAACCTGTAATAGCCATCAGAGTCGTTGGGAGTTGAAATGACCAGAACACGTTTTTTACCTGCAAAACCAGCCAGGATGTTTATGGAGGTAGTTGCGCCCAATGGAGCAGATTGAAAAATAGGTTCTTGAGCAGGAATGCTGTCAGTTACACTGGGTTTCCTGTATGGGACTGGTCTTTGGCCTTTCAGGACCCTCCTGGCTGGGGGTCGTGAGGACTCCACCATGGTCTGATCATTTTGACGTTTCCTGAGTATATGTGTGTTTCCGGAGGTGAACAATCTTCTACTAGAGTGCACATCATTTGCGTACTTTTTGACGAAAGTGTTTGATTGTAATTGTGAATTTCCTCCCTCTGATCCTGTGTAATCCAGGACTAAGTCTGATGCTTGAATCCATGTCAGAGTCAACAAAATGACATGTACCTGATGATGTTTCATTGCAAACATAAATAGAAACCACTCCAAAATTATGACATTGAATAGACGAAAAGTTTGGAAAGGGTTTTAGGGTAATTTGATCCAACAGCAGCGAGACACAAAACCGTTAAATCGTGTTACATGAACTAATAATAAACAAAGACAGAATACTTAGGAAAACCGTGTAAATGGATATAACGAAAACCACTAAAAGTAATTCCGACTCGTCTGTGAGAGAAAAATATAATGTCATAATCCAAAGCGAATGAGTTTGTCAAATGATTGAGAGAAATGCATTATTCCGTATGCATTCCCTCATTATAATATTCAGTTACGTCAAGTAGTTTCCAAGAAGGACAGGCAAAACTCCACAACACTTTGTCAAATGTCTGTATCCTTTAAAGAACGGCGTGAAAAGACCCTCAGCAAACGTTCATCGTCTCCAACACTTCTCAACGCTCTCTGAGCTCCACGCACTGACTGAGATCTAGAAGAAAGTTCTGAACAAGCGAGGCTCACAGCCAGATTGACCACGCCCACTCTCGTTTGATATGTTAATAGCGTGCCTTCCTTGCTAATGTGTTCTATATTAACTTTGCATACCATCACATTGCATAAAATAGGGTTGTGAAGGGATTTATATGTAATTTCTAACGATTAAATACTAAACTTTATTGATCACATACGTAATACTATGTATGCTTTCCATGTAGCAGCTACTTCTGGTTTTAACGTAATAAGAAAAACGTAATTTCATTTATTTATGATTTATGATCAAGAATATGTCATGAGAGAGAGAGAGAGAGAGAGAGAGAGAGAGAGAGAGAGAGAGAGAGAGAGAGAGAGAGAGAGAGAGAGAGAGAGACTGCCATCTATTGGTGGTAGTGAATATGCTGAATTTCTACAAAAATTTCAATTACCAGTTAAACCACAAAATAATGTAATTCTTACTTGGTTCGAACCAAGTAAGGATATAAGAAATGCTCTTTGTTCTGTGTCTTTTCAGATTCTTTTGGTCTTTTTATTTGGTGATATCTCTTGGGTCAAAGCATGGAAATTGCCAAATAGGTTTTGTGTTAATAACAAAATTAAGGAAGTGTCTTACAAAATATTTCACAGAATTTATCCTGCTAAGCATGTTTTAGAAAGATTTAAGCTTAATATTTCATATACCTGTGAATTTTTTGTTTTGTTTTGTTTTGCACTAGAAAAATAAACTTTTGCATCATGCTTCACTGTATCTACTCAAAATTATTTTGGAAATATTTAGAAACATTTATTAATAGAACACTGATGTGTATGATAGAATTTTTTTTTTTTTTTAATACTCAGAATGACAATTTGGAATGTAAACAACATTATTATCCAGTTATTGGTGGTGGTGGTGGTGGTGTAATGGTGTGGGGGATGTTTTCTTGGCACACTTTAGGCCCCTTAGTGCCAATTGGGCATCGTTTAAATGCCACGGCCTACCTGAGCATTGTTTCTGACCATGTCCATCCCTTTATGACCACCATGTACCCATTCTCTGATGGCTACTTCCAGCAGGATAATGCACCATGTCACAAAGCTCGAATCATTTCAAATTGGTTTCTTGAACATGACAATGAGTTCACTGTACTAAAATGGCCCCCGCAGTCACCAGATCTCAACCCAATAGAGCATCTTTGGGATGTGGTGGAATGGGAGCTTCGTGCCCTGGATGTGCATCCCACAAATCTCCATCAACTGCAAGATGCTATCCTATCAATATGGGCCAACATTTCTAAAGAATGCTTTCAGCACCTTGTTGAATCAATGCCACGTAGAATTAAAGCAGTTCTGAAGGCGAAAGGGGGTCAAACACAGTATTAGTATGGTGTTCCTAATAATCCTTTAGGTGAGTGTATATTAATTTCCTGGCAGCTAATGTTAATGTGACATTGTGAGTATGTAATAGGCCTACCTCTTGTTTTCATAGCATTGATTAATAAAATAAATAAATAAACATGAGTGAAAAATCTATTGGTAGTGACCAGCAGAGGATAAAAAAAAACTAAATTTTTTTTTAACTCTTAGACCTAATGCCTATTTAAATGTGCTTGCAGTGAAAAGAACCGTCTTCACACGGACATCCTCTCTGCTTGATAAGTTAAGCCTCTTACACTAATGCACTCGTTGCTGAGCGAGCACAGGATGGCAACAGCCTCAAGAATATTACAGAGATTTAATCAACAATTACACATGATGACTGCTGTTATGACAAGGAACATGCTAAAACATTACATAGAAATAAAAATAGTATAGAGTGGTTGTGCGGCTCTTAATAAGCCTACAGTATGTCCGGAGACATTGTGGGAGCATGGGATGTGTCGCTAAGTGATGGGGTTTACCGAATTGAGCTTGAACACGGAACAACAACAGGAAAACGGGTCATTTACATTAATGGGAAGGTGAGAGGTAGTCAAATTTGTTTTTAAATGTATTATTATATTATATAGAAATATATAGAAAACATAGAACCTACCCGTGTACATATTTTATTTTCAGTCAAATATATATGGCCTATATACACATACAGTCAAACCAAAAATTATTTAGACACCAGATATATTTTATTTTTCTCCAGTGGGTGCAGAACACTATAGTTCATTTATGTAAGTGAGGATAGCAAAATAAAGTAAACTGTGACATATTATACCCACAAATTCTTCATACAGTGGACTACCAGTAAAATTTGATAAAGAATTTGGGACCAAAATTATTCAGACACTTTGACCTGACCATGTTTTGCTTAAGTGTTTTTCTTTAATTGCTAATGCGACCTTTTACACCACAGACTGAACAAAATTAAGAACTGCTTGGTCATTGGTTGACCTAAATTGGTATTATCTAATTGTGTACTTACATTTAACAGCTGACAGCTGATTGGTTGATTGTAATCCATTACTCAAATTTCTATCAAAGTTTTGTTCTGACACAGTTTAACTCTGAGTTATTGTCATATTTTATTACCATTTTCCAGGTAATGTGAGAAAATGTTGAAGGTGTCTGAATACATTTTGGTTTGACTGTGTATATATATATATATATATATATATATATATATATATATATATATATATATATATATATATATATGAATGAATGAATGAAAATAAACATATGTACTATGTTTTCTATAGTTTCAGTTTTTGAATCTTTAATTTATGTATTATTATATTAAGATAATAATGTAAGATAGTATCTGATACTATATAAAGATGAATGAGATCAAATAAAATAATCTTATTAAGTCCTCTTTTTAAGGAGGTGTTGAGGAGGGATTGGATGTTCAAACTGGTGGGCAAAGAAACATTCCCTGTTGGGAGTACAGACACAAAAGCAACCATAAGTATTGAGGCGATCACTGGGTTTTCCTATGAGTACACGCTGGAGATCAACGGAAAAAGTCTCCAAACATTTTTGGACAACCGATCAAAAATGTCCAAAACATGGGTGCTGAAAATGGATGGTGCTGATTACAGGATAGTTCTAGGTAAGATACACAGTGGAAAGATCTCTCTTGATATATGATGTAAAAAGAATGTTCTTGAAGTTTTTCTGAAAGCCCTTATTCTTCTCAAGGTAATTTATATCCACATTGTAAGAAGAGAATGACTAGATCAGGGGTTTTCAAATTAGGAGGATGCTTGGGGTCAGCAGAAAAAGAGATTAAAAAAATGCAAACTTATTGGACAGTATGAATTTTACATGAAAATATATAGCTACTTATTTAGGAAGGGGGGTTTTCACAAGGGGATCATCTTATTTGGGGGTCCGAAGCAAAATTATACAGTACACACTGAAGTACTAGAACAGGAAAAAGTTATCCTCTAAATTGCATGTTTGATTCGGCAGGCATCAGACAGTTGAGCTGTAATCTCTGAAGTAAAGACAATTAAGACAACCATTAGCAAATCATTATGTGGTTGTTGTTGTTTTTTTTTTTCTGTTTCACTATAGAGAAAGACACTATGGATATATGGTGCAATGGACAGAAAATGGAGACCATGGTGAGAACTTTTAATAGACTAGCACAGGCCTTTAGTATGAAAGACTTTGGTCCATTTTATTAAGTTTGAGTCACGTCAAGCTAATGGAGTAGCTGTATGATCCCTGTGGAAATATGAAACACCATCTTATTCGTAGCACAACATTCCCATGGCTTGTGCTTATTTAGTTATAGGCCTATGTTTATATTGATTTTCTGTGTGCAGGGGGAGTTTACCGAGAATGGAACCGAGACACACTTTGCAGTGGGGAACCATGAATGCTGCATAAAAGCAACAACTAGTGGAAGAAAACGGAATGGAATAGTTCATTCCCTACTGGTGGATGGAATCAGGATAGAAGAGGCCATTGAGTAAAATGGAGGCTAATAGAACTCAGATGTGCCAGACATTTAGCAACAGTGTACTTTATCAGAATTAGATACAGATGGCACTGAAAAGCTTTTTTCCCCCCCAGTAAATCCAGTGTGTTGGCATTTGTTCAGAGCATGGACAAGAACATTTAAAGTTGTTAAAGGTTTTAAAGTAGCCTATCTTTAGAAACACAATCCCATTTAATTTGAATAAATTATACATTTTGTGAAAATGAAAAAATAAGTTCTCTATTATAGGGTAAGATGTGGTATATGACCTCGAGGCATGATTTTTTTCTTGACCATAGATGGCACAAAATCTCATCTCAACACATTTAATTAATGGCTATTTCAGTGTACTTTTAAAATACTTGGCTTATAGTTGTGTTTACTCTTTTGGAGTAGCTTATTAAATATTTTGTTTGTCATCGTTTACATAGTGTCTTATAAACTTACATTGTTTAAAAATATTAATTTATAAAGAATACAGATATGATCCTAATTCTGAGTATGTGCATTTTTGTGTAGTCCACTGGTAGTGTACATAGGAATTTATTTCAAATTGACCTTACTCTTTCCCTGCCATTGACAGAATTTACGGACAGACATGTTTTCACTGGTATACGGTAGGGGGCGCTATTATGCATCTTCTGAAAGAGTACAGAATCTCTGGATCAAAACACAGGTGAAGAAAGCAGAAACAAGAGATATATGCATTTCTTACACAAATGTTCATAATATGATCATCAAACATTAAACGGCATATAAATCAAAACTGCCTAATGTTACCAAATGAAATGTAGACACAGAAAGAGGTCGGTATAGGAGTGTTGACATACATGATTGACTGCATCTATCTTTTGTCCATAATTCTGAAGCCGATCGTGAAGTAGTCTTTTGGTGTGTTCAAGTCATGTCGTAAAGATCGCATAATGAACGCACATGAATGCCACCATACAGTCATAAATACCAGTGGGAAGCTCGGGATTTTCTTTAAGCCCTGATCTTTACGAGTTGGGGGCATGTCAGTGAGAAAGATGGCGGAATACTATACTTAAAGGTGCAGTGTGTGATTTTTAGCGGCATCTAATGGTGAGATTGTGAATTGCACCCTCACCCCTCCCTTTCGGAGCACATGGAGAAGCTACGGTGGGCGACACAGGACAAAAATGTCATCGTTGGAGAGAGCAGATAGTGACTAGCACTCTGTAGAGAAGTTTGTCCGTTTAGGGCTAATGTAGAAACATGACGGTGCAAAATGGTGACTGTAAGGGGACCTGCGGTGTATGGAGATTGAAATGGCTCATTCTAAAGTAATAAAAACAAAACAGTACATTATGTAAGGTCTTTATACTCCACTGAAAACATAGTTATGTACTGTATATTATATTGCATTTATGCATTTTTGCATTTAACAATATAATATGTAAAGATAAAGTTTACAGTGGCTTCATAAATTAATTAAAAACATAAAAAAGCAAAACACACCTGATGCACATTCCTTGTTCTTCATTTTCTGGAAGTAGATTTTAAGAACCATGCTGTATTTTTGTGTAATTAATTAAGAGAAAGTACTCTGCCATCTTACTCTGACGAAAGTGACTTGAACGCACATGATGCCGTGAACACGACTTCCTATCTCGTAAATACGAACTTCCCAGGAGGACTTGAAAGCACCATTTGACAAAAATGCTACAAACCTGATTCCAAAAAAGTTGGGACACTGTACAAACTGTGAATAAAAACAGAATGCAATCATGTGGAAGTTTCAAATTTCAATATTTTATTCAGAATACAACATAGATGACATATCAAATGTTTAAACTGAGAAAATGTATAATTTTAAGGGAAAAATAATTTGATTTTAAATTTCATGGCATCAACACATCTCAAAAAAGTTGGGACAAGGCCATGTTTCCCACTGTGTGGCATCCCCTCTTCTTTTTATAACAGTCTACAAACGTCTGGGGACTGAGGAGACAAGTTGCTCAAGTTTAGGAATAGGAATGTTGTCCCATTCTTGTCTAATACAGGCTTCTAGTTGCTCAACTGTCTCAGGTCTTCTTTGTCGCATCTTCCTCTTTATGATGCGCCAAATGTTTTCTATGGGTGAAAGATCTGGACTGCAGGCTGGCCATTTCAGTACCCGGATCCTTCTTCTACGCAGCCATGATGTTGTAATTGATGCAGTATGTGGTCTGGCATTGTCATGTTGGAAAATGCAAGGTCTTCCCTGAAAGAGACAACGTCTGGATGGGAGCGTATGTTGTTCTAGAACTTGTATATACCTTTCAGCATTGATGGTGCCTTTCCAGATGTGTAAGCTGCCCATGCCACACATGCAACTCCATACCATCAGAGATGCAGGCTTCTGAACTGAGCATCCCAGTTTTCCAAAAAGAACTTCAAATTTTGATTCGTCCGACCACAGAACAGTTTTCCACTTTGCCACAGTCCATTTTAAATGAGCCTTGGCCCAGAGAAAACGCTGCGTTTCTGGATCATGTTTAGATATGGCTTCTTTTTTGATCTATAGAGTTTTAGCCGGCAACGGCGAATGGCACGGTGGATTGTGTTTGTGGATGTTGTGATTTCCATTACAGTAGCATTCCTGTATGTGATGCAGTGCCGTCTAAGGGCCAAAGATCACGGTTATCCGGTATGGTTTTCCGGCCTTGACCCTTACGCACAGAGATTGTTCCAGATTCTCTGAATCTTTGGATGATATTATGCACTGTAGATGATGATAACTTCAAACTCTTTGCAATTTTTCTCTGAGAAACTCCTTTCTGATATTGCTCCACTATTTTTGGCCGCAGCATTGGGGGAATTGGTGATCCTCTGTCCATCTTGACTTCTGAGAGACACTGCCACTCTGAGAGGCTCTTTTTATACCCAATCATGTTGCCAGTTGACCTAATAAGTTGCAAATTGGTCCTCCAGCTGTTCCTTATATGTACATTTAACTTTTCCAGCCTCTTATTGCTACCTGTCTCAACTTTTTTGGAATGTGTAGCTCTCATGAAATCCAAAATGAGCCAATATTTGGCATGACATTTCAAAATGCCTCACTTTCAACATTTGATATGTTATCTATATTCTATTGTGAATAAAATATAAGTTTATGAGATTTGTAAATTATTGCATTGCCTTTTTATTCACAATTTGTACTGTGTCCCAACTTTTTTGGAATCGGGTTTGTATTTTTCTCAGTTTTTTGTTCAAAATGTTGCCTTTTTATGAAACTTACCCACATTCAAGTATTAATATCTGAACGGAGCTTCTGATTTGAATTAAAAAAATATATAATAAAAATAAAAGTAACATTTTATTCTAGCTTTATTGTATTCTTTTTTTTTTTTTTAATCAACACAACAAAATATTCTGGGAGCCATGAAAGGTTTTTGAAAATGATCAATAATGCTGTCGCTGGCTGGCAAAATAAATAAATAAATAAATAATAATAATAAATGCTGGTCACTTTAAAAAAAAAAAAAAATTACAGTAAAAATGTATAATTTAAATTACTAAGCTAGCAGTTTACTGAGAGTATACTTCAAAGTGTAATTTCATAAACTAAAAAACTATTCTGTGCTACAAGTATTTAAATAGTAAACTATCAGTATACCTATAAGTTCACATAGTAGGCTACAGTTGCAGTACAAACAAAAAAACATTTGTAAACTAGTTGTGTACTCAAAGGCTGAATCCGAAATCGGCCCCTATACCCTCAAATAGGGCATTATTTGATGGGACAGCCATTTGTAGTGGTGTCCGAAACCATAGTGGACGTTATTGAGTGCACTCATTTCTATCCCATATTGCACTGCAATAACGAGTGTACAGCCGATGTACGCTCTGGGCTGTCTGAATTCACTCACTCCTTTTCATTCACTCCTTCAAGTGAACTTTATTAGTGGACTAACCTAGGGAATAGTGATTGAGGGTTTAGGGGTTGATTTCGTATTCAGCCAAAGTTTACTACCGTTACACTTATACACTACAAAATTGGATCAATTTAGTCCCAAGTGGTATTGAAATAGTAAACCTACAAGTATACTACTAATACATTAATATTAGTATACTAAATACATAAAGTAGCTAAATTACTTAATAAAATTAACTTGAAGTAGGCTATTTTTGCTAAGGGCAACAGATACATGAAATAAAAACACAAAACAAAAAAATAATAAGAATGTATATGTAAAATACAGCAATAAGTAATACAATACTGGATAGTTATTATTTTCTATTGAATATTTACTGTAATTATGTAATTAATGAGGTTATTTTTCAGTAATTCCATAAGTTAGACACATTTAGATGTCTTCACTATTAATTAAATTATTTCACAAATGAATGAAATCATCCAGTTTGATTAGAGTTGCTACTAACATATCACACACACACACACACACACACACACACACACACACACACACACACACACACACACACACACACACACACACACACACACACATTGGGACATTACAGATATAATAATTCTTATACTGTACAAACTATATATTCTATCCCATAACCCTAAACCTACCCATCACAGAGAACTTTCTGCACTATTAATTTTCAGAAACATCTTAGCATGATTTATAAGCTGTTTTCATCATGTGGACCAAAAAATGTGGATTTCGGATGTTGCCATCTTTGTTGGGAAATGTTATCCCCATAAGGGTTTACCAGGGTCACATACGGTTGAATCATCATCCTGAATCATATGCCTATAGATATATCTAAATATGCTACAATTTAAAAGAAAATACACATTGTATTTAAAGGGGTTGCATGCATTTTCCCTGCATATGTTTAACCTTTATGGGATGGTCACACGGTCGCACCCATGTTATCATAAGAGGTCATATCCAAAAGTGTGTCACAGAACTGAGACCAAACAAGTCATTCTCATGGTTTACAGTGTCCACCAATCAGACAACACATGTGTTCAGGGTAAGATAAGTGCGTCCTATAGCGCCCCCATCCAGTATGCGGCGACCTGTATGCGTTTTTATAACAGACTGCGCAGAATTAACGCAGCTACGACCTGGTCGACGGCTCCAAAGCGCCGACGTTTTTCCAGTAGGAAGCGTCCAAAGGAAGGAGCAGGCGCAATGATGTTTGAGAGGATACAGACGGGACGGACCTCAGTGCGGGTGAAAAGGGAATGCACCCATCTTTGCGGATAAAACAAGAGAGATACCCGAACCTCCCCCCCCTGGCGATAGTATCTCGTTGAGGTTGGCGTACCTCTATGGTTTTGTGGTTTCGCATCGAGACCGCAGAAAGTCTTTCATTGGTTGTAATGTCAGCATGAGCCGAAGTGAACAACAGGAGAGAGCGAGTTGACTGTGCTTGGATCACAGCAGACATACCGTATCCAGCTCGTTTGTGCGAACTGTAGTTTCTCGGCGAGTTTGAGTTTTAATAATTTATTTTTTGTCTTTGCCGCTTAAACTGGTCTGTGTGTATGAAGCACACAGCCGGACGCGACCATGTGGGCTCTTCTCGCCTCGGACTGTAGACCTGAGATGGCCTTCACTTGCCTATTATAGTCCGTAATGACGATGCATGGTGATTTGGTGGAGCTTCTGTGTTTTTATGCCGTATTTACGAGGATATGGGGCATATGACTGTATCCTGGGATTTCAGATCCGGACAGCTGCAGCTCTCCCTCCAGCGTCTGGACATCTGTTGTAATACACATATACTCAAATATTACATGCACTGATATCAAAGCCGCTGCTAGATGTTAGTTAGTCTCGCATGAAGTGTTAGGTGGTTGAATGCCTAATCGTTAATGTTTTCATAAGTTAGTTTCACTGCCATCTGCGATTGCATCCTATAGTGTACATTTGGGATCATTTGTAGTTTTTGTTTTGGTTTTGACCAAAATCGTTAGGAGCTGACCTCAGACCTCATGTGGACATCTGATCTCACTCCTGTGTTTGCCAGGACATCAGTATCCCTGAATCATCTGCAAACACTCTTTAGATAATTGCATATCGGCTTCCATTTGAAGAGATCACATTGCAAACATGAATTATCAGCAACACCTGGCGAACTCTGCTGCGATCAGATCTGAGATCCAGAGGTTCGAGTCCGTCCATCCGAACATCTACTCCATCTACGAGCTGCTGGAGCGGGTAGAGGATCCACTGCTGCAGAACCAGATCCGAGAGCACGTCATTGCCATTGAAGGTAAGGGCAACAAGGGCGTTTAAGTCTCCTTCAAGAGACAGTTTTAAGAATCTTTATACTATATTCATTTCATTTATTTCGTGTTAGTGGTGTGTAATACCAAGTTTGCCGGAAACTCTGGATGCCATGGTGAATATGGGATGGGACAAACCTGCATTATAGCATGACACTTATATGAAATCTGTGTCCACTCCCAGTGTCATTTAAAAAAATACATAATGAGGATTAGATTACATAATGAATAATGGCATTACAAATCAAGCCACTCCAAAGGGTGATTATTAGTTCTCTCTCTTCTCATGACGAGTACACGTTCTTTTTAATCTCAGAAAAAGGTATGGACTCTTGGCTTCTAGAAATGAGAGGTAGTAAATCTTATTTCTAATGTTTTATTGGTTGTTGTAGTTGTATACTGGTTATATTTGTTCTTTGAACCATTTCCTTGTCTTCAAGACATCTGAGGTTTCAGATTTAGTCATATTGTTAGCGTGAGAGAGGTTTGAGTCAAACTTTAAACACAGATGATCCAATTTTAGTCAGCCAGGTAGATGCCATATTTAATTTTTTCACTGTAAAACCAGGTTATATAGACATACAGTCTGTTCAATAGGTTGTATAGTCTTTGATTGGCAACGGTTCAACCCTTTGATCTGTCTGTGCACAGCCTCAGTTTAATTCATGGAAATTAAATGTCATATACCTTGAATAAGGCTTGTACTGTAACAAGGAATTGTTGATGGTTTATTGTGTCAGATGCAGCTTTCATTCTCGCTTCTTGTAGAGGATTGAAGATAGTGTTTAGGTATGATTTGCATGAAGAATTTATTTGCGGGGTGGTGGCTGTCACGGCCTGTGAGGTTTAAAATGCCTTGTGTCATTTGTTTTAATGTAATACTCTAGTTAAGAGGTAATCATCATGTTTTTTTACACACAAATGCTATTTACAATACTGTCAGTTTTAGCAGTAGGTTATGTAATAGCAAAATGAGAAACTGCATTGTGCTTGAAATGAAACTCTGTGTTCCACTAGATTGCAGTGAATGTTTTGGTAATGAGTGGGTTCTCGGCTGTGTGTGTGGTCAGGGACATGTCTCTGTCAAAGCTGATGTGTGAATCTTTGACCTCTTTCAATGAAAGTAAAATGGTTCTTGACTTGCTGAGACATGCACATGGATCAGCCTGACATAGACAAACCTGTCACTAGCATAACACACCCCCTTCGACAGACCCTGGCCTGTCTAATTCCTAAAGAACCAAGAGACTGACTACCTAAAAGAGGATTGGGAATGAAGTGTTTACTTGCTTTGTGGAATCAATATATGGTGAATTAAAATATTGTTATACATTTAGAGTCATCATACATGTAATGTTGCATGTGGTCATGAGTCAAAGTTGTCGTTCTAAAAGCAGAACTTGATAGTTATGTTTGTTTTGTTGCCAAAACTGATTGACTTCTGGCATTGCAGTGTTTTACTAACCATGTTAGCTAAGTGCTAACTAACTAGCTGTTGTTATTACTAGCTATGTTACTTAGTAGTAGTGAATTTAATTTATGCAGAAAATCTGAATATCCCAATAACATTTATTGTGTAAAGGTGGAGACTTTGATGCCACTTTCATTAACTACTCACTGGCCCTCTAGTTTAACAGATGGCAAATCTGAGCTGAAAACCGATACTTAACACACCCTATGATCTGAAGCGTGTCTGTCTTCAGATATTAGACTGGTGTAGCATTTACACTAGTGTGCACTTTACTTCATTTTACACAAGACGCCTGCTGACACATCAGGGAAGGGTTGGTTTGAGCCTAAGCAGATCGCTCTCTATGCAAGGCATGTTTGTGATCTCGGAGACACGCATCTGTGCGACACTTTGGCCTCCCTGTTTCTTGCATAAAGGGCATGACATTTATAAGAATGAATAGTGTAGCTTGTGCATAGAATAGAAGATTTGGATGAATTTTGGATGACACAGACCTTCTGAGAATCTAAAATTCAGAAAACTGTCATGCACAATAATGCAAGTATTAAAGTAAAAGGTGGTCAGTTTTGATTTCATATTGATTTTATACTGGGTGAACGCAAAAGTGACCGTATATGCTTTTGTGAGCCTTTTATTTACATTGGTGTTTTATCTAGCATTTGTAATGTAATGCCCCAAAATGTGCATTTTTTTAAATAAATATATATGTTTGGAAAATTTTTAAATAAATATTTTTTTAAATAAAATTTGGTACATTGATTGGGGATAGTCTGAAAAGTGTCCAGACCAAGTTTTGAATCTGTCATGTCATCTCTATATTGCCACCAACAGTTTAAATTTGATCTTTCATTTGCTGATAACCTTTGAATTAATTATTTAGAGTGCGAATTACATCAATTTCTGCCTAATAGATTTTACGGCATTTTGAATTTTGTATTACTTTTGAAAACTTCTACCTAAATTCATATTTTATTCGCCGCAAAAGTTGATAGATGACCCAGTGTACCTTTCATTAATTTTGTCATAAAATGCTGCGTTTTACCAATTTGGTCTGTTGTGTCAAGCCGGTTTGAATTTCACTCCTATAGCAGTTGTTCTCATATAACACAGCGATAAATTTGATAGCAAAACATCAAAAAGGATGATGTCTCTCGGCACCAATTTGGCACAGGTGCTTGGCTCCATAATTGCTTTTTGCAGATATTTCTTTTCCCCTCCTAATTTGTTTTACTAAAAGTAGCTAAAAAAGGCACAAAATAAAGAAACCTTGATTATAAGTGGACTCATAGTTCTGTTGTTCTCTGAGAAGCTCATTGTGTGTCTGGTAAAAGCCTCTCCCTAAAACTGTCCATTTTTGCCATGCAGGACAGGTTCCCTGATGGGATTGTTAGCTAGGAAACGTCTGGCAGATCTAATGGCTGGGGTTATTGTGCTAGGGCAACAGTGCTATGCAACACACCCCCTCCAAATGAGAGGTCGCAGCATCATGCAGATGTCAGAAACACAGCCCCTCCCATCCAATCTGTGTGAAGGGCACCATTAGAGAGTCACAGCCATCCATATAGTTTGTTAAATGCGCACAGAGGAGCATGCGTCACCCTGTGGAACGGCAGCAACAGGGTTGCACTGTCAAATGGCTCCATCTTTAAAATTACATCTCACATCCTACTGCTGAGTCATGCTCTGCTTTTATGGCCAGTCTGTCTGGCACATTAAAGATTTTGACCATCTCTTTGGCGTTTCTCAGAGCTGTCAGCATTCTACTTAAATTGCACTGAGCATTTGGTGCAGTAGAATGCTAACCAGAGCAATGGCTGCAAGGAGACCATATATCTGTTTATATTTAATTAGGAGGCCCCGAAGCACGGCCGTGGAGACTGAAGCTAGGAGAGAGGAACGGGGCAGCATATGGGGGGGCATATGCTGAAGAGTGTGCAAAGTCTAGACTGGGTTCAGGGATTAACAAACTACCAGTACAGTTGAATGAAATGGCTCAGTGGGGTTCTGAACACAAACAATAAAGAAGCAGATTAGGGGCAGTAACCGTCTCTTCTAGTTATGAGAGTAGATTGCTTGACCTTCATTTGTTCCCACATAGGCTACATCTACGTTCATCCAGATACATTTGAAAATGGTGTTTTCGTTTCCCACAAAATCTTTGGGAGATCAGCAGAAAAAAAAAAAACCATGAACATTCGTTGCAACAGTGTTTCTAGAGAGTGAATAGTGGTTGGCGTTCCGCCTCTATAAAGCGGCACCAAACGCCAATTCCACACCAATTCTTCTTTAGAATGTCTTACTGGTGCGTGTCCACTACAGCGGCAAAACTTTTTAATTTTATAAACTTTTACAAACCCAGCCAGTATAATCAATGAAAGTAGGACTGGGCGATAAAACAATAACGTTATGTATTGCGATAGACACATTATCGATATCAATAAAAAATGCGTTTGATAAAACGTTCAATAATTAAGAAACCAGAGGTTGGGAAGCAAGTTTGGTTGTATGCACAAAGGCACTCACTCTCTGGTAACCTAGCAACATAGGGAGTGACATGCTAACAGCCAATCATGTAACAGTATCAAGTTTGGGGATCAACCCCGAAAATGAGTGCAGCGAGCATGGCAGGAAACAGGAAAACAAGTCAGCTCGCCAGTAGTCAGACCAATGTCGCCTGCAAATTATGCAAGACCGTCGTCCCCACCAAGACTTGTTTAACCACCTTGCCTCGTTTATACTTTAGTCTGGCTCTGCAGCATGATCCTCCGCTGACTGCGCACGCGCTTCGTTCGTTTGGGGAGGTGTTTATACTCGGCGCGCTCTCCGTTGTGCTATTCTTTGAAACGACATGGAGAGGTAACGTTACTCTGCATCACTCATGCTTTATGACAAAGCATCTAAACGGTGCAAAGAAGTAACGGAGGCACTGCACCTTAATGTTAAGAGATAATTGTGTTCATTGTGATTTTAAACTTATGTTTACATTTTAATTAGTGTTTTCCATGGTTGTGTTGACATTTCTGCCTTTATAACTGAGGAAATTATAATCAGAGGAAGGTTAAGTTTAAAATAAAAATGTTTAAATGTAATATATTTTTCTCCTGGTCCTTATTTTAAATAGGTCATAAAAAATATCAATAATTATATTAACCGATATGAAATACTTACACTCACCTAAAGGATTATTAGGAACACCTGTTCAGTTTCTCATTAATGCAATTATCTAATCAACCAATCACATGGCAGTTGCTTCAATGCATTTAGGGGTGTGGTCCTGGTCAAGACAATCTCCTGAACTCCAAACTGAATGTCAGAATGGGAAAGAAAGGTGATTTTAAGCACTTTTGAGCGTGGCATGGTTGTTGGTGCCAGACGGGCCGGTCTGAGTATTTCACAATCTGCTCAGTTACTGGGATTTTCACGCACAACCATTTCTAGGGTTTACAAAGAATGGTGTGAAAAGAGAAAAACATCCAGTATGTGGCAGTCCTGTGGGCGAAAATGCCTTGTTGATGCTAGAGGTCAGAGGAGAATGGGCTGACTGATTCAAGCTGATAGAAGAGCAACTTTGACTGAAATAACCACTCGTTACAACAGAGGTATGCAGCAAAGCATTTGTGAAGCCACAACACGCACAACCTTGAGGCAGATGGGCTACAACAGCAGAAGACCCCACTGGGTACCACTCATCTCCACTACAAATAGGAAAAATAGGCAACAATTTGCACAAGCTCCCCAAAATTGGACAGTTGAAGACTGGAAAAATGTTGCCTGGTCTGATGAGTCTTGATTTCTGTTGAGACATTCAGATGGTAGAGTCAGAATTTGGCATAAACAGAGTGAGAACATGGATCCATCATGCCTTGTTACCACTGTGCAGGCTGCTGGTGGTGGTGTAATGGTGTGGGGGATGTTTTCTTGGCACACTTTAGGCCCCTTAGTGCCAATTGGGCATCGTTTAAATGCCACGGCCTACCTGAGCATTGTTTCTGACCATGTCCATCCCTTTATGACCACCATGTACCCATTCTCTGATGGCTACTTCCAGCAGGATAATGCACCATGTCACAAAGCTCGAATCATTTCAAATTGGTTTCTTGAACATGACAATGAGTTCACTGTACTAAAATGGCCCCCGCAGTCACCAGATCTCAAACCAATAGAGCATCTCTGGGATGTGGTGGAACGGGAGCTTCGTGCCCTGGATGTGCATCCCACAAATTTCCATCAACTGCAAGATGCTATCCTATCAATATGGGCCAACATTTCTAAAGAATGCTTTCAGCACCTTGTTGAATCAATGCCACATAGAATTAAGGCAGTTCTGAAGGAGAAAGGGGGTCAAACACAGTATTAGTATGGTGTTCCTAATAATCCTTTAGGTGAGTGTATATCATGAGACAGTTTTCAGCCATATCATAGCCATACCCAGCCCTAAATGAAAGCCTCTGGGTCTCGTGCCACGAGATCTCGCGATTTCTCATTGAGTGAAAAGCTGTCTCGGGATATCGTCATAACAGAGTGTGAGGGTGAAATTAGCATAGAATATGCCACCGCTACATTTACATTACATGTAACCTACACTGTTATCTTGCTAGACATAAAAAAAACATTTAATTCAATTTGATAAGTCTCTTCGATTGTAAACTATTGTAAACGTCTGCTCTGCTCATCCAGCACAAGTCGCACACAGTGCAGCAGCAGTTCACTGATCATGTGATGAGAGTAAGGTGAGATCACTGACAGGACCGTAGTGGAGGATTTGTTGCGCAACAGAGCGTCTGATAAATGTCTTATCCTGTAGAATGCGCGCTTAGCACCGCCGCTCTCTATACAGAGAGTATGTGATCGCGAATTCCAAAGCGAAATTAAAACTTGAGCTCCCTGATGCACGCAAATTAGTCTCCCAGTATTAAAGCTATCTTAGGCTGGGCTGTGTAGTTGTTACCACCTCTTACCTCTGGTCTCTGTTATTTTTGTTTTTATTTCTATGTTCAATTTGTGGAAATTAGTTGAATTAGGTCACACACAGCCTCAGTCAGAAGATCTGGAAGCTCATAATTTATGTACAGTAAGGTCTGAAGAGACTCATGAAATCATACATGAGAGAAGCCAGTCTGTTGAGTTTGTTGCAAAACCTTTTACAGTGCTTGTATGTTGTTGTCTTTCACTGCATATGATAATTCATACTCAAAAAGTAGGATTGAAAGAACTGCCCAACTTTAATTATTTAGTTAATTATTTAGTAAATGGATTTCCACTCTAATCAAAAATTATATAACAAACACGATAAATGTAACCATTTAAAACAACAAAAATGCTTCGTTATAGCTTTTGCGGCATCTTGTAGTACTACAACCTGTGACGCCCCACAAGCATTTTTTTTTTTTTTTTGTAGGTACAACATGCGTCACATGCTTCATTGTTTTCGAATACCTCTGTTTTCAATGTGAAAACACTACTATGTGAAAATAGCATTTGGAGCACATCTTAAGAAATCCACTTTGGAGCACATCTTAAGAAAGCTCTGCTTTTGCAGCACAATAACGGTGAAACGCAGAGAAAACGATGTGAGGTGTTTATTTGCTGTTCTCAAAACCAAGATGGTACATTACTAGCAGTGAGTGGGACAAAACATCAGTAGGGTGATGGGTCAGTCCCAAGGGCCTTTTTTTCTTTAGTGGTAGTAGAAGGCAGTAGAGGAAGTTGAGCTCTTCTAAGTCACTTTCAAAGGAAAGAGATGAAACACTGCCACAGGCAAAGCTGTAAAGACTCTCGAGTCGAGATCAGCTCACTCTCCATCCCTTTCCCTCTCACTCCCTCAGTTTATCATTTTCTTTCTCCGTGTGGGTGGTGAGTGAGCAAAAGTTCTCCACTGAATAGCGATTTGTTCTTTCCAGTCTAAAGCGAAAACAACACCCTCATCCCTCTCTTACTGCTTTTATCTCTCCACATTGTCATCCTTTCAGCAGACCTGTGCACCCGTGCCCTCTGAAAAATGTGTTGGGTGATTCAGAATTGTTGTCTCATTCCTGTTTAAGCCTTGAATCTGTTTCTGCATTCTTCTCAGATAATAGACCAGATGCCAGATAATAAGAAAGATCAAGATGCGGGATTTTAAATGACAAGATATTCAAGTATTGTTACATGTAATTAACAACTCCACTGTCATTTTCTGAAATTATCCAGAAATGCATTACTCCGTAATAACCAACATTTCTTTTCTGCAGTGACGTTCTCTAGGGCAACACTAGGGTTTTTCTGTCTATATCCTTGTGAAACTGGAAGTGGAAAATATTCACCTCTCACTCTGCAGTAAGGGGAAACTCTTTTAGCCCATCCTCCTTTATATAGACTAACCTAGTTCTCAGAGGACATTTGACACTGGAGGAAGTCAGGTCAGGTGTCAGGTGTTACAGCGTTTCTGATTAAAAGAGTCAGTTCTGTTTGATTTGTTTAAAACTGATGTATTCTGATGAGCTGGAGGAAGATCCACCTGTTTGTCCAGTTTTGTGGGGAAATCCATCCATGGACCCTGAAGATGGAAGTCACTTGCTTCCCCTTTTGCTTTTATTATAATGTGGTTATGCTGATCATCACTTTTTTGTTCCACCTTCCTGTAGACAAAAGGAAATGGATGTTTATTGGATGTTTATGAATTGCATTACTCATTGCACCTCATAATCATAATTGAGTAGGGCTGCATTATGGCAAACATGTATTTAGAAGTTTAGTGAGGCCACGTTTGTGATTTGCTGCTACTAAATCTGCGAGTAAAACTTCTCTTGTGATGAACTATAATAAATCCAAACATGATTTTTGTTCATATTGTTTCTGATGGTGGTTGATGAATAAATGTGGTCTGTGCTACAATACAAAAATGTTAAAAAAAGTAACATAAATTGTAATGAATATTATTTAGCTTTTTCACGTTTTAGCTTTTGAGATAGTGTGTGTGTGTGTGTATATGTGTGTATATATATATATGTATGTATTACAAAAATATATAATATAATATAATTATTTTTCAAATGAGAATAATCACCATTAATAATCGTGATTTATAATTTGTGAACACAATCATGATGATCAGTTTAACCATTATCGTGGTTAATCATTATCTGCCCTATAAAGTATAAAATGCAATTTTTACAATACTTACAATGATCTGAATTTTAATACGTCAACAGGAGTATTCATGTTCATGTCCCGGCTGATACAACTGTTTTGAAATCATAATGAAGAAAAAACTCATTAAAAGAATGACATAACACAATTTAGTTTAGCATAATCGTCCATTATTACTATTTCAACAAAACCACTCGACTATATATTAATATTTGGAAAAAGTTCTCTTCCATATAAAAATTATGTGGTGCGGCCGACAAAGTCATGTGATGCAACCAACATGCAGAAAAGACATAAAACAGGAAATGCTATCATAGATATTACCCCAGCAGGTCAAGGTCAGTAATTCTCTTAAAATATTACATAATTTGATCTTTTTATCACATGACAAATTGTCTTGTGGTGTGACTCCCCAAAAACATAATATTTTTGAATGAATAAATCGTGACATTTGTAATGGCTACACTGTATTACAAACTTAAATAATATTTAACAATTAAAAAAAAAAGAGAAGAGTAAAGTAGAGTTAAGGACTTTTTTTTTTTTTTCAGTGGGTCAGATGTTATCTTAAGACGGATATGAACAGTACCATGAAGCAGTTGGCTGATTTAGTCCTGTGTTGCAGAAATTCTTCAGATTCAGTTCATATTATTGGCTGAACTCTAGTTCTGGAGATCTAGTTTGCCATTTATTATTGGGATATTGCGATGTGAAACCTTGTCACTACTGTCTCTGAAGATCATAATAGAGGAAATACCAGACCGTCGCACTGAGTCTAATATGGGGATGCTGGTGATGTAATGCCTCCAGAGACACAGGGCTTTGTTGTCATTTTGTCCTCTGCGTGCCTACGCACTCTGCTGATGGGTTGGGCTTGTATCTCTTGTCAGAAGAGCAGCTCACCCAGACAGCTAAGGCTGTATTCTCTTTGTAATACCACACCATGTGATTTACATGTTTGATGACCTCACACGGTTTGCCTGAATCATAATCATACACTGTTTGTTCGTTGGCCAGAGGAGAACTGGCACCCCGACTGAGCCGGTTTCTCCCATGGTTTTCTTTCTCCATTCTGTCACCTGATGAAGTTTTGGTTCCTTGCCACCTTCGCCTCTTTTGCCTTTGGCTTTTGGCTTGCTTAGTTGGGGACACTAAATATTCAACTATATTACTGATCTGCGCGCATTGACACCATATGAGAACTGAACTGAGCTGGATGACATCACTGTTCTCTCCAGAGCGGCTGTACAGCCAAATCAAATTCTGTGATTTGTGAAACAACACTGTGAAGCTGCTTTGAAACAATCGGCATTGTAAAAAGCGCTATATAAATAAAGGTGACACGCCAATACAATTGCTTAATTCCTCTGTCCTCTTCTTTTCTTTATTGGACTGGAACCCCCCCCCCACCCAGGATGTCACATGTTGTTTTGACATGACCTCATTTGAAAGTTAGTGATTTAGATCTTGTGGTGTCAATGTGGTGGAGTGTTTTGTGGGTGAGTATGCCATCAGGGATGTTGGAACAGCTGCAAATAGACACCAATGCAGCCAGGACTCTCCCCTGTGACTGTAGGGGGAACAAGAATTTTTTTTGGACGGGGCTTGATTTTGTCCATTGGTAATTGATTGGATTGCTGGGTAGTTGTGGTTTGCTATTGCTGTGAGCTGATGCTGTGAGCTGATGCAAGTATTTATATATATATATATATATATATATATATATACATATATATATATATATACACATATACACACACACACACACACACACACACACACACACACACACACACACACACACACACACACACACACACACACACACACACACACACACACACACACACACACACACACACACACACACACACACACACACACACATATATATATATATATATATAAATAAAAATAAATAAATAAAAAGAGAGAGAAATTATTGGTTTCACAGGACATGTATGTTTGTTTCTACCAAAATTCCAGTAGTCGGTACCAGTACAATTTCACATTATTATATTATGTTATATTAAAAGATTCATTAATTCCTATTTTTCCTAATAAACCCACTAAACTAAAAACATACAGAACCTCATATAAAAAGCATTAACTGAATACTTTTTCTGTGCTCCGAACAGAACAGCTGTACCCAGCCAGGGAAAAGAAAGTAACAGCGTTTCCTAAGGTTAAATATAGAAAAGATTAAAGAAACCTTTAGATTCAAAGTCAAATACTAAAACTGCAATCCATATTTGTCCAGTCTGGTCAGCAGTACTTTATTTAGATTGATCAATCAAATATTCATTTAATCAAAATAAGATGCTTTCTTAAAATATGAAACATTTACAAACATAAAATTAGGAACACGTGGCTTTAATTACACATGTAGGCCATTTTGGAGTTTTCACATTATTATTATTATTATTATTATTATTATTATTATTATTATTATTTTTACAAAACATCAGGATTGTTTGAGATTTCAGTTTAATCTTTGATTTACTGTCAGCTTTATAAACTTGGTTTTGGGTGAGTTTAATGGGGTCATTTAGAGCAGCACAAAGGTTGAAAAGGCTCCTCCGCATGACTGGAGGCAGGACTTTGTGTTTCTGTATAAAGACAGTCAGAGCTTGAGCACAGCAGAAGTAGCAGCACCTTCTGGCCCTCGTTCTCCTGATACTGCTCATCTTACTGGTCAGGGGGCAGACACCAACCAAAACAATAGCGGTGCTCTGATTCAGATCTCAGGGAGGCAGAAATAGCCTCCTGAGCAATGGCCTTCCTGCTGCTCACTGTGCTGCTTCCCCCATTAATGTCTCCAGGGGAGTGATGTCACTTCCCCAGCATTGATCGCTCTGTTGTGGGTCGGGTGGATGTCCTCCAGCTGCAACCTGTCCCGGCGGCTTTGCTGTCACTCACTTTGTTAGTCACATTAGACCAATACATTATTGGTTTTTTACACAAATTTCCTTTACATCATGATCATGTTCAAGAAGAGTTTAAATTTCATTACATTTTTTTTTTTAAATCATTCTTTGTGGATTCACACCAAATTACATTTTACCACCTGACCTAACCATACCTTGTCATAAAAAGGTCCAAGACCTTTTCTGTTTGTTTCTGAATATTGTAGTGAGCATATTTAATGCATTATACATTTATCATAATTAAAAAAATATTATGTCAACCTACTTAGTTTTCTTGTCAAAGAGGTTTTTTCCCTTCATTATGAACACCCTGACATTTGTGACCCTGGACCACAAAACAACACAA